>CABFOV010000175.1:125590-239748 GCA_902141375.1 Timema poppense | reverse complement strand
CCTCTTTACACAATGTCTATAGGGAAAAATTAAAACAGTTATATTTAAATAATCAAGCCTATTGTATTAAATATTTATTAATTTACTATCGAGTGGTATTTAATTTTCAGAACAGTTGGTCAAAATTAAACAATACTTATCAAAGGAAAAAAACCCACTACTAACACCCTAGCAATTTGATCCTTCAAACAAAAGTCCTTCTGTCTTCATTATTTCTTTCATTTATGACAATGAAATTAAAATGTAATTTAGTTTTTATTTTATGAAATAAGTGATTCTAAAAATAGAGCAACACATTACTTATTCATTAATTTTAAATAAGAGAATTTTCAATTCAATAACAAAGGTATTATTTGTATTTTATGATAGAAAATTAAATGAAGTTACCTCAGTTGGTGCAGATGATGGTGTATCAATCATGGGAAACACTAGTCCAGTTAGGTCTTCCCCAAAATTTTCAAAAGGGCCTACTCTAATAAACTTGTTTAAAGCAGACTTTTCTTTTCAACTTAACTTATCTGTCCTTTTTTTTCCAATAAGGAGACCCTTAAGGTTTATTTTTCTCTAATCTATTATATAAGTCAACAACAATACATAGCTAAAACTAAGAGTGACTCAATGCATGTCTACCTAGTGGTTGTTTTTGTTAACACTGAGTGTCTTATTTTTAGCAGCAGGGGTGACCGACTAATCCTGAAGGACAACAGGACCATGGCTTAGTTTAGTATTTTTGTTGTTATAGGTTATGTTAGCTTAAATTGGTGCTTTGTTTGTCGCCCCCTCACCGCCTCAAGCTGGATCCCCGGTCCTTAAACCACCCTTGTGTATTTCCATAACATGTAGGTTATCATTATAAATCGGTAATGACTATGAGTCTGAGTATTTATTATTCCTTGATTTATGGTAAGGTTTGAAAAATAAATACAAGATTTTAGACACTAGTATTATGAATAAAAATACCTCATCACGAAGCTAAGTAAACAAACATAATACTGACTTGTAGGAAATACATGATTTTATCCAGTAATTTCTACAATAAGATATTTTATTTATTCATAAAAAGTCTTTGATTTATCATTTTGTCACTTTCCTAATTATTTTACCTACTTTGAAAAATATATGTAGAACTATCAACTAGTTGGTGAAAACTAGTATCAAATAGTTGTTAAAGTGAATAACTGTTGGGATCATTGGTTGGCATATGGTTTAGTTATAGCCCACATAATATATAATACATTTTTTTCTCACCAAATAATTCTAACTTATTAAATTGTTTTCAAAACTTATGTAAAGTTTTGAAGTACCCAATCTTTTTATTTTCTAATGTGCGTCAATGTTGAATGTGAAGATATAATGTTGAAATAATTCAGATGATATGGCCTTGTGTTAGAAAAGATTATTGCAGGTAATTAATAAAAGTTAATTTAATTTAAATCATAAAACCATTTTTCACACAGTTGATTCTTCGGTTAAAGCTATAGCACATTTTAATAGCATATTCATTGTAAATTATTTATTTTATAAATTAGTTTGTAAAATTAATTTTATAGATTATGTTTGTTAGAATGGAAATTCAAGCACACTGGGCTGTTATTCCATTACACTCCTGTTGTGATGGCTTCTTGAAACTAAAGTTAGTAGAATTTTGAATTTGGTTGGATTGTATCATAATTGAATATGGTTTTCAAACAAGTTTGTGGTAGAGACAATGTTTAAAATGAGAATGGAAAAATTTATTCAATTATTATTAAGAAGAGACACAAATGAAATTATTGTTTTAACACTGTACAAAACATCAATAATAATTACTTACTAACTCTATGGCAGTGGGAGCTCGAAAGCGTATTGCTACACTTATAAAAGTAGAAAACCTATCCTTATCATTAAACCATATCTCTTTCAGGTCCATTCTAATGCTTTCCTCCCATATGCCTGCATATAAGTCTTCATCATGGTCTTGAGAGGTT
Organism: Timema poppense; assembly: GCA_902141375.1. Classification (NCBI taxonomy): domain Eukaryota; kingdom Metazoa; phylum Arthropoda; class Insecta; order Phasmatodea; family Timematidae; genus Timema; species Timema poppense. The sequence goes on along the minus strand of CABFOV010000175.1, from coordinate 237,781 downwards.
TCTTACACTTCAAGGATGCTTCTCTTCTCCAATGCAGGTCTCTTACACACCTACAGAACAACTCTCCCTGCTGCCCTCTTCTTATTAGATCCTCTCCACTCCACTCTTTGTCTCAATCATGTTTGCAAGATAGTTTACACTATGTGCCTTCCACAGACCTACTCCATCCAACCTTGTAACTTTACTAGGTCATATCCTATTCTCTGTCATTACCATCACTTCACACTTTGTCATGCTAAATTTCATTCCATTCCTGTAGCTGTTCTTCCTCTTTTTTATCCTCCCATACCCTCAAGTAATCAGCATACATCATGGCTTTCCTTCTTTCCTACCTGAGTTTCCTTGCCACTTAAATCGTGATTATTTCAATTTCATTTCAGTTCTCAGCATTGTGTTAAATAAATGGATTATTTTGTTTACTATGTTTTACCATATTTTAAAGCTATCTGCAAATTTACATTAGTTGGGTTAAGGAAGGTTAAGGTAAATCTACCCATATATGTATGGAATGAGAGTGTAAATAATTAATGAAAAAATATCCGAATACAACAGGTTAGGATTCAAACCTCGACCTCCTGTTACATGTAAACCAAGCCAGATAAGGTCACATGAGCAAATGTGCCAACAAATGAAGGTTGAATTTAATGAAATAGTTTTAAGAAATTAGTTGAAAACAGTTTTACCTTTTTCCCTGACTAAATAATATAAATTAAATTAAATATAGATGAAAAATGTCATCTTGACACAATAATCAAACCCATGGGTAATTTATAAGTTATATTCAATTTAAATGAGATAATACGATACTCTACAAATATATTCATATCAAAGTTAATTTACATGTATTGTAAATAAACAAAATATAACATTTTAATTTTTTTGTTATGATAAATATACCCTATATCAAATTTAAAAGGTGAATTTTCTGTTCCTTGTGTTCTATGTTTGTAAGAAAGTAATTTCAGTATAGGTAGTAAGGTTTATGGCTCCGACATTGATTGACAGGAATCTAAATTACTAAAATGAACTCGATTTTAAAATATTATTACTAGCACTGCGTCTTACTACCCGTTCGGGTTATACACAGATTTTAAAATAAAATCAATTTATATACTTTTTTTTTCACTTTACAATTGTTCAACCATATACATAAAAAATATAAATTAAGCAGTTTAAAATTATGAATTCACTTATTTTTTTTCTTCCAAATGTTACAGCAGCACAATACAACAAACTAATTCTTGGTTGTTGGCACAGAGAGAATATCAAATAGGAGCAAATGATTTATTTTATAGAACCACAGTACAATCAACTCGTCTGAGACAAGTTATAGTATATATTTCCATCCAACTTAGAACATTGGGATTCCAAAAGAAAAGGAATATTATGATTTTCAGATGGTTTCCTGTAAAATCTGTTAATTTTAAAACAATGTTTGCCAGATGAAAAAAATAATTAAAAAACTGTTTTGTGTGAAATCCAACAAAAACAAAAATTTCCCATGGAGTTTACAATCTTACTTAGGTGGCTTTTTTCCTTCTTTATTAATTTATCAAATAAATGTTTTAAATGAAACTATGATTTTCCCACTGGATGAAGACTAGTAATGTGTCGCAAAAGATGAGCTTTTTGTTTGTGTCGTTTGTGGCAGAAAGGACATTGGAACTGTGGTTCTTTACCACATTCAAACATCATGTGTCGACGCAAGTTCTTCTTGTGAATGTAAGACCTCTGACATTGAGGGCAAGGATAGGATCCCAATGATTTCATCGTAAAGAAGTTCATATCTACTTCACCGGATTGGTATGATGTGTCATAGTAAGCTCCAAATTCCATCTGTGCACCTATAAATGTATTGATAAGTATTAGTGCATTGTATTAACGATACATATTTCCATAGCAATCAAATAAATCCAATTTGGGATCAATTAATCTCCCATTAATCCAAGACTATTTGGTATACTAGTAGATTGATTTATTCTCAAGAAAAGACTGTATACATGATCTCTTATAATGTTGTTACTACAAATTCACTTCCTTTAAAAACAAAATTTTCTATCTATTTAGTATAAAATGTGAACAGACTTTAAAGTTATCTAATGGAGCTAGATTATAAGAGCTTGTTGGGAAAAAAAGATGACATTCATCATCAATTTGACCAGCTTCTTTTGGTACTTAAATTATTGTTTGAGAAGTTCTACTATTGTTCATTTAGCCATTGTGATTTTTATATTGTTTATGTTGCTTGTACATAGCATGTATAGTTTCGTTAATCCTAGGAAAGTTGTTTACATTTAGGTTGTAAGAATACTAACACAACATTTTTTTAAACAAGACTTTGAGTTTGATCACTAATTGGTTCAATATTATTAGGAAAAAAGGTTATCAAGCTATCAAAGAATACAATTTGATATTCTTAATGTTATAAATGCCATGTAAATATATTTCTTAGTTGAAATATGCTTCTATGTCAATGGTTGATAATATATATTTATAACATAATAAAAGGTCAGATTTATATAAAATCCCCCATAAGAAAAATAAGAGTGTATTCAAGCATCTTATTTATCTTGAAATAATAGTGTTCACAAATTTAATTTTGAGCTTTTATATCATATAACAGGAATGTATTAAAATTTTAAAACCGTTATTAAAATATCATATTTTGCAAAAATATTTATATTAAATCAATTGTTTTCAAGAAATTATTATATTTGAATTAATCAAATATGATGTTAGATGTATCAATATATATTAAAATAATTGATTTGCTTAGTTTTAGTATTTAAACATTTTAAATATAATAAAATCTAATTACTTGAAATCAATGTAGCTGGTTTATGTAAAAAGAATCCTAGATTAATAATAATAAATGAACTGAAACTTTAAGTTGGTTAATATAGGTATTAGTACTTTATAACAGACTTTCAAAGTGCTTAATTCAAGAGGTGAGTAATCTTTATTATTGTGTAATGTTCTAATAAATTATTTTTTTAAATACCCATATCAAATAAAAATAAAAAGGTGAGTAATGTAAAACAAAATAAAAATTATGTTGGTATTGTTTAAGATTTAAAATTGCATGAATAACAAAATATAAGCTTTCTTAGAATATAAAATAAATATATAATAAAGTACCAACCAATGAATTATGTGCAGTTAAAAATAGTTAATATGAGCTACTAATTTCTGCTACATACAAGAAAGTATCCTGTAATACCAATTTTTCTAGTTTATAACAATTTCGTTAAAAAATTTAAATGTTTTGGTTTATTATTTTATAAACACTGTTTTTCAAAAAAGGCATTAAAAAAAATTACTATTAGGTGAAATTAAAAATGACAAATAAAACATTAATCTCATCTTAATATTATAAACATTATAAAGGGGAAGAACTAAATCTTTATGACATAATGCTTGCTGAGATCTACTTTTAAGTAGTGAAGATGTGGAATTATTTTGGAAGGGGAAATAATTTTTAAATGTGTGAAACTAAGAAAACTAAATAAAAAATACCCAATTTAAATGCAATACCAATGTAATTATGTTTTAATCAGGGGCGTACTGGCAGGTGCCAAGCAGCCCAGGACTACAAATATGACAGTCATTAAAACATCCATTCACCACTGAACCAATGTTTCTGTGTAAATTGAAGTGGTGAGGTCAAGTATTTTTATTTTTTATTTCTAATACATTTAATCCTAAGGTCATTTCAGCAACATTATCGATAATTACTTTGTTAGTGAATCAACTTAAGACATCAGCTTGTACTTTTTAGTGAAATGAACAAAAATGCATATAAATTGTTGGACAGCAGCTCGGAGTCTGTTTATAATATATTTAAATCTTTAAAATTATCCTCCATTAGCTACTTGAATATATCACAAAACTAATAGCAGTCAGTATTCATTAAACAAACTTATTTATGTTTGGTTTAAGAAATTGTTGGTAAATATAATCACAAAACAACAAATCGGACAGTTTTACATTTAATGTCATTGAATATTATCACAGCTTAAAACAATAATTTAAATTGAGTGGCTAGCTTTGTTTTAGTTTAAAGTATATTTGGTAACATAAATCAAACCAGCCTAACAAGATATCTCCCAGTTTCCCAGTCCATACCTGGTTAGGCCATGTTTGGATATAAAAGTATTGATTGTTAAATGTATGTTCAAATCATTTTTATAAAACACTAGTAAATTTGTTCACAAGTATACATTTCATTCAAACAATAATACTCATTCAATTTTTTGTTGGAATATATATTTTATACATATTAGCAGAGCGTGTTATTTATTATATTATTTATTTTAGCACTGCGTCTCACTACCCTTTTGGGTTCTACACTTATGTACTAATTACACTAATAGTTTTAGGTATTAGAAAAATATACTTAGAGGAAGTGTATCCGCATGTGTGTAGGATGAGTGGAAAACTATTTTGGAAAAACCAACCTCAGCCTACCCGACCGAGATTCAAAACTCAATCTCCCTGTCTGTCATTGGCAGTCTAGTCTAGTGCGAGAGTAGCAGGTTAGACCAAGCGGCCACCAAAGCAGATCACATATTATTATCAGTTCATGTTATAATCCTTAAAATAAAATTAAAAATTGTATTTTGTTTAAGAATTTAATGTAACTTCAATTAATTAAAAATTTAACCCTTTTATCGAGATGAACCAATATGATCAGCTTTCCATATTTCCTCTAGTTTTGGCATTAACTGATAGATACGGAAGGAATGTATTATTTCACTAGAACAAGAAAATTCACCTCTATTAAAGAACAGTATACACATATCAAAATGAATTAAATTAGGGAGTACCATATAGTATATTTACTTTTAAAAATGATTAAAATAAATTTCTTAAACATTTTAATCAATTAAATTAACTTATAATACAAGTGTGATTATTTTAAAGGTAGTGAATTAAATTAAGGAGAGTTTGGTGATTTTTCTTGTACAACTTTACCCAAATAATGAAGTAACTGTGACACTCTTCACAAAAAAATCTGGTATATACATGGCAATGGTATTTTTGAGGAGGCTAGATGTCACAAGAGGAAATGAAATTGTCCAGACAAAAGTTGAGGTACAAGAAGTACATAAGATTGTATAAAATACAAGAGTGAGATGGAATTGTCATGTAATGAGGAAGGAAAAGGAAAGAATTCCAAAGAAAATGATGAGGATAAAATATATATGGAAAAGTTCACAAGGGATAGCAAGAAAACGATGTAGGAATAGTGGTAGAAGGAATGAGGAATATGGAGGAATTTTATAAACTGATCCAGTCATAGTCTGTAAACAGTTGTTGTTGATGATGATGATGATTATGATGATTATGATATTTTAAAACTCAAATTCATACAATTTCTATAACTTTGAGAAGACACGTCAAGGGAAAACTGACAATTCTGTTAACGCTTCATGACACCTTACATTACCTTCACAATTTACTCATGTTTCAATTTGTGGTAAAGGAATATTTTAAGTTTTTACAAGTTGAGTTGTGGATGTTAATTCATCCTCTGTAATTATCAAATATTACAAGTTGAGTTGTGGATGTTAATTCATCCTCTGTAATTATCAAATATTACAAGTTGAGTTGTGAATGTTAATTCATCCTCTGTAATTATCAAATATTACAAGTTGAGTTGTGAATGTTAATTCATCCTCTGTAATTATCAAATATTACAAGTTGAGTTGTGAATATTAATTCATCCTCTGTAATTATCAAATATTACAAGTTGAGTTGTGAATATTAAGTCATCCTCTGTAATTATCAAATATTACAAGTTGAGTTGTGAATATTTATTCATCCTCTGTAACTATCAAATATTACAAGTTGAGTTGTGAATATTAATTCATCCTCTGTAATTATCAAATATTACAAGTTGAGTTGTGAATGTTAATTCATCCTCTGTAATTATCAAATATTACAAGTTGAGTTGTGGATGTTAATTCATCCTCTGTAATTATCAAATATTACAAGTTGAGTTGTAGATGTTAATTCATCCTCTGTAATTATCAAATATTACAAGTTGAGTTGTGAATGTTAATTCATCCTCTGTAATTATCAAATATTACAAGTTGAGTTGTGAATGTTAATTCATCCTCTGTAATTATCAAATATTACAAGTTGAGTTGTGAATGTTAATTCATCCTCTGTAATTATCAAATATTACAAGTTGAGTTGTGAATATTAATTCATCCTCTGTAATTATCAAATATTACAAGTTGAGTTGTGAATGTTAATTCATCCTCTGTAACTATCAAATATTACAAGTTGAGTTGTGAATATTTATTCATTCTCTGTAAGTACATGTATTTCTTCTTTAACCAATGTTTTATTATCATCTGGTATTAAGGCTTTCCAAGAAAACGTATGAGACTAGCCGTTATCACAAACTTTTGCATGTGTATGGAGCTTCTTTTAACACCTGGGTTTTTGGATAATTTAATATATTTCTTAGTAATTGCCCCTAATTTATTTTTTCAGACACATTCCTGTATCTTCCCAGCAGTTTTATTTACATAAAAAATAATAAACTTAACCATTTAATAATTTATAACTAGTTATATTAAATTCTTACCTTTCTCAATTCTGTTTAAAATAACATGTTCTTATTTTAGTCTTAACATGTTTTATTTTGTTCAACAACATTACAACATCAACCTAAAAACATTAGAAAATTAACAATACAAAAAGTCAAAGGCCAAATGTCGTGGTATGATAAATATAAAACACCATTGTGTCCTTGAGTGGCTTTGATGGAAAGGAAGTTTGGCTATCGCGTATTCCAGACTAATACAGATCTGAGCTAGCAAGACCGTTCTGTATTATACAAAGAGAAAATTTCAAAATATTTTAATAAAAATGGTACAGTGATGTAATTTAATTAAATTTATTATAAGTGTAAAAATAACAGGACAAGGTAATAGTTAATGTATTTTACAAAAAGTTTTTATTTCAAAAGAAGTATTAATTATTTTACTCTAAAGTCTAGGCAAACATCTGGTTTATATTACTCCGACCCATGATGAGGGTTAGGTTAAATCACAATTAACTGTTATTCAAAATTATTGTATAGGAATTTTATTTTATATCTTGTTTCCATGTGTTAATTTATAATTCTTTCTAAATGTATCATATACTAAGATGAATTAGTTTAATTATATCACAGCTGATAGTTTAAATTAACTTTGATAATTAAAAATATATGTACCAAAGGTTTAATTTATTTAGTATTAGAGTGATTTAATAGAATTAATGGGATTTTTACTCTCAACGCAGTTTAACATTATCACGGCAAATCACAAATATTGACTGATAAAACTTTAAAATCAAGTATTAAATAAATAAAGATAATTGTAATGGCCTTTGAGATGAAATTATTTTTCTTTTGAAATCAAATGGTTAGTTTTCTAGTTGTCATAATATTAATTTCTGGGTATTTTTCTCATCCAAAACCTATAATGCTATGGAATATATATTGTTAAATTTAATTTCATTCTTTAAAATATTCATAGGGGAACTTAAAGAATATAAATGTGTTTCCATTTTACTTTGGACACAACATTCCTATGACAAATTTGTTATGTTTGGTGCAAGTAAAGAAAAATATATTGAGTATTTATTCTTAAAATATGCATAGAAGAGCATAGTTTTATTTCATTTATAAAATGTACAAGCCAACAATAGAACAACATATATAACTAAGTATTCTATCACAAATAACAAAAAGATTTTTAAAAACTATATACAAATCAGTATTGGCGACTTTTGACTTAAAATGGTAGTATGACTTAAAGAATAAATGCATAATTTATGACTACAATATTTTATATAAACTTATTTTACATAAAAACACACACACACGCGCACACACATATATATATATATATATATATTATTTCTTAAGAATTGATTAAGGCAAAGTATATTCAAATGTACACTTGTTCATTCAAATAAAAATAACCATATTCATATATGCTTTTTATGAATTCAAACAATTAACCACACTAATTTAATGAACAATAATTAAAATTACTTAAATTGATTTTGCGAACATTAACAAACCAAATTTGAAATAAATGGAATGAATTGTTCTCCAATAGAAGAGTGAATAGAAAGAGCTATAGCACTACTTGATTTTTTTTATAAAATAAGGGAAACATTTAGTACATTAAATTTAATTGTTAAAATTTTGAAAAAGAATTTTGTTAATCATCACTTACAAAGTGGAAGAAACCAATCAATACCATGTAAAATAGAAAACATTGTGATTTCTTACTACTAAGGGTTCCTTTTCCTTGGATTTTGAATCATAACAATTTTCTTGGTACCTATACATTCATATGTAGAAAATTTGGTTTCCATAACAAGATAAGATGAGATTATTATTGCCAAAAGCTATCAAAACACTTTGATTAGGAGTAAAAAGTAAAATATATAGTATGTAAATTCAGAGGTCAATTTCAAAAGTGTTTACTAAAAAAATGTGAGGCTACTAGTAAATATAAAATGTATTTTTGCTCAATATTTTTAAATATAGAATTTACTTTCAGATTGTTTTTTTACTTAAGGTTTTTAGTAGGCCTGGTCATATTGCAGTGATGAACTATAAAAATCATAAAAAAAGATAAAGTTTCAGATAATGTATATTTTATTTGGCTATATGGGGTTGGGGGATTGGGACAGTAGGGAATTTAAATTAACAACTCTAACATTTACTACTTTAAGAAAATATCGAAACCACATATATTTTGTTACTGACAGGTATATAAATGATGACCGTTGTTTCTTGCATTGATTAATTTATTTTATTTAACAAAATATTTTTTTTAATGTATGTTTCTTGTAACAGTTTAAAAATTACTATATTATTTTGGGAAATTGAAGCAAGAGTTTATGCAAGGTAAAAAGCCCAATGTAATTATATTTTTAAGATATTTGTCAGCTAAAATAACTAGTTTTCAGGAGATTAAAAATTTGACAATAGCACTTAAAAAGTAAAATAAATAATTATTAAGTTTAATAAGTAAATAACTTTTATTTAACTATACATTTAACAATACCAGATTAATATAAATTATCATTTTATTATTTTGAACTAAAACTAATGTTTGTGCAGCTATTAAGGATAATTAGAAACACCAAATGTTAAAAACATACAAATGCATGTATATACGTTATTATTTATTTGATATATTTAACATGCTTTTTCTGAACTGACTGATTTTTATCAGCACATGAGAATTTTTATGAGCGAGTGCAAAAGGGCTTACCAATTTTTGCCAGGAAAGGTATTTTCACATACCTTCCAGGTTAATTTTACATGCCACAATAACATAGGACCAATGACTTTACTTCCCTTCAGAAGGAAGTTGTTCTACAGATTTCCCTCAAATAAAATCCGTCAACCCCGACTGGGTTTGAACCCACAAACATCGGGTGCTGAAGAGAGCACTTTACCCCAAGACCAGCAAGGTCAACTGTACATACTCGACGAGTATGTTTTCTAATGTTTGAGATAATTTGTACTTAATGATAAACACATTGTATCAAACTTTGTCTTTCATAAGTTGACGTCATTAGAGTTTGATATCAACTTTTCTGGATGTTTATAAGCCAAGTGTGAGAGTAAATTGCTCTTTCTTTTAGTGGATTTTTCACAGTAAGGACAGTGGAACTGTGGCTCTTTTCCACATTCATACTTCAAGTGTCGACTCAGACATGTCTTATACCTATAAATTCTATTGCACTGAGGACATGTAAAGTTAAATGGTTCCAGTTCCATTCTTTGGTGTAATTTGACCGCAAGATGAGAGTTTGGAGCTGAGCTAAGTATACTAAGTGGATATGAAATTTTATTTTCAAAATCCATGGTATCTGAAAAATAAAACATAAAACTTTGTTATTAAAATATGACAAAATCTATTGGTAAATAATAATGTAAGTATTTTCTATATAATACATTACTTACTAAGGTAGCTATATTATCTATTGGGAGATCAACACTTGAACTGAAGACCAATATACCTGTTAAATATTTATTAAGGTATACAATAAAAAAGGGGTGAACAATGACAGGATTCTAAATCAATCAATAATATTCTAGAGGGATACCTGGTTCATAAAATAAACAATCATAATGGAAATTTTTATATATGATAGCACTAGCCTTTCCTCACTTATTATTTTTAAAAAATTTGGCCGTTTGATCAGGTGGTTGAATGTTAATTTCTTGATGATTAAGCAGTTTTTAAATAAGTCACAGCTCAAGGTCTCATTTGTCATATAGTAAAATACTAATTTAAGCATGGTACTCTATAATTATACTTTCTAATTTTTTAATCCATAAAAAAATAAAATAATTTAAATAAATTGTTCATTACAAATATGATTCTTGATAAAAGATTCTTAAATGTGTGATATCTTAGCTATCTGAGCATTTGTAACGTTCAAAATAATATAATTTTTATTTTGTGTGCACTGTGACACAGTAATATCGTGTAATAAATATGACACTGGTGTTTTATTATTTCATTTAAATAACTATATCATTGACTTTTGATTGATTATTTTGCTTTTATCTTTCTACATACAAACAGTTAAACAGTGCTCAAAACACTTAACATTATGAAGTCAGTTATAAAAGCACTATGTGTATAGAAAGGTAACACACATGACGAGTTGCACCTCATAATGGCGACACATAAATTTAATTAGCATCAAGACTTATTATTATCATATTTATGATTCAGTGTGAAAGTCATATTGGCAGTTGTGTTAACTTGAAAACACTAGGGAAAGTTTATTTACTGTATTCAGGTAATAGTACTAAGGGAAATTTACATAAGCTGAATATATCACAATGAAAAGTTACCAGCACATTCACAAAAACAATAACTAATATAATTGTTAAAAAAAAGTGCTTCAAGAATTAAACTGTGTGTTTTTAAATAAAAATGTTTAGAACTGCACAAATAAAATTTAAAATACTAACACACACAAAGAGATCATTAGAAGTGTCCAAAGGTCACTTTTTAAATGTGAAGCGAAGATTAAAACATGTGACAAAAAGCCAAAGCCAAAGTCGAAAATCAGGTTTTTATCATTTCCAAATAACTTTACTTTTAATTTTTAAACTATCCATCAAATACATCTAAATAACTAAAAATGTGTGAAGAAAAAGCAACAACAAAGGATTATATATTATTTTATGAAGACATCTTAATTTATATATTTAATCATATCTAAGATAATAATAAGAATACAAAGTACTACATATTGGATTATATGTTATAAAGTGAATGTAATAAACAACTATATTACAAACCTTCTTTATATAGACAAAAAAAAATCTTCATATTATTTCTTCTGACCCAATTTTTAGTAAATTTAAGAAAATCTAATGAAAAATCTAAAATTCCAGTTTTAATATGCACATGTTTGTACAAAGGTACTACTAATATTAAAATTTCAGCCCTATACATGTGGTAGTTATCATGCAATGGTCTTAAAGACAGAATAACAAACTCTTCACTTTATTCATCGTCGTCATTGTCGTCGTCATCATCCCCGCCTCCTTTCCTACCATCATCCTTCTCCCTCCACCTTGGCCTAACCCTATATTCTCTCCTCGACACTTCTCCTTACTCCCTTCAGCCATCTGTCTCTTGGGTTTCCTCTCTGACTCCTACCTATAACCTCCATATTCAACATCCTCCTGGGCATACTTTACCTCACCATTCTTATCACATGGCCATAGTAAATTAGTCGTGCCTTCTATATCCTGTCCTGGACTGGATCTTTCTTAACAATTCTTCTTACTCTCTCAGTTCTCATCCTGTCAAATTTTGTCACCGATCCTGTTTCTCAGAAATCTCATTTCACTCGCCTGCAATCTGTTACTATCCTGTTCCTTCATTACCCATATTCCAGCAGCGTACGTCAATATGTGTAGACCTTGTCTGGCATATCCCTGCTCCAAATCAGGCTTTTCACCTTCTGATCAATGTCCCCGCTTGCCTTCCTCTCTCAATTTTTTCTCTACTGTTCCTTCAACTCTCATCTACAATTTAGATAAATAACTTTGTAGATTATATTTTATTGCTTCTTACAAGTGTGTTACAAACTGACAGGTATTTTTATTTTGAAATAAATAATGTTAGCAATATTTTATATAATATATGAACATTTTATCTTATTTACCCGCTAGATCTTTGCTCTTGTTAATTTATAATTTAATCATTAGTCAGTGCTACAATATTATTTAATAGCTGTCTTAAAAATTATTATATGGTGAAATATGTCATTTATGTGAAATATTTCAAATATTTTCATAGCATATCAAAGTTTTCTTCTTCCTTTGAAATGTTTCTAAAATTTGAAGATTATCGTGGGTATCAAAGTCAAAGCCAAGCAGATTTTAACTTTGACTTGAACATTATTAAGCATTATGCATCCCTACAAATCAAGCATAATTTCTTATATTTTTTTGTAGTTTAAGGATGGCCACTTATTGGGAAAATGAGGAGTTACTATGACATTTTAGATTAAATGTTAGTTTCTGGCACTTTTCAAATTGATTGCATTGAACTTAAATTTCCAGAATAATTCCTACTTTCAAAAGATAGTGATAGTATCGATAGAAGTAAAAATGTATTTAACTGAATTTACTTGAATCCAATGTGCACTTTAATTTCCAAAGCCTTGAAGCCAATATTCATGCAACACCCTTTGCTTCTTGTCGTTGATCAGAGTAAGCAATAGCTTAGGTGCTTGTGTTTAAAAAAAAATTACTCAAGTAAGTGTGTGTAAAGGCTAAGGAATGACAAGGAATCTTGAACAGAGTGTGCAGAAGCCACAGAAATCCAAACGATAGACATCAAGTGCAAGAGGACGAGAAGAGGTTAGAGGAACCGTAGCAGCCTCTGCGCATGCCAAAGTAGTAGATAGGGTTTTTGAGCACTCAAATATAGTGTGCAGTCTAATTTTGGAGAGAAGAAAATTTGACCAAAATGTATGTAAATTAGATTAAAATAAATTTACTACTATGATAGCTATATCACCAGACGGGTGTGAAAGTTAAGACATAGAGATAATTATTTAGAAAATGTAATAGTATTTATCAATCATAAATGTGTAGATTTTTTACTAAACAACTATAATATCAACATTTTATTATTTCTTATCTGAAAATCAAATATGTTACACCATAATAGTGAAATTGCCAACTTCACAAATTGAGCAAATTTCTGTCCATTTTCATGAACTGTGTTTTTCTATTTACTATTTCATAAATTTGATAAACATTTCATTAACTCTTGCCCATTTCATGAAATGTAAATTAGTGTACTATCTACTACAAACTTAACTAAAATCTATTTCAAGATTTTATACTAAATTAACCCGATATAACTTGAGCTACCTTCCAAAGTAAAAATATTAATAATTAAATCAACTTAAAAACCAAACATGTTCCCCACTTTTCCATTTCATGATTGAAGCTGCCCAGTTCATGAAATATCGAGTCCATGAACTGGGCAGCACAATATTTACCCAACTCATGACCTGGATGAGTTCATGAAATATCGAGTCCATGAACTGGGCAGCACAATCTTTACCCAACTCATGACCTGGATGAGTTTTCCCTCATTCCATGAAATGGACAAAATAAGAAGCCAATTCAAGGAATGAGCAGAAATTTGCTCAATTCATGGAATTGTCACTTTTGGGTTGTGATATATGTATGTCATTTGACAAACAGAAGAATTGTTTAAAAAGTGTGAATATACTATTTGAAAGCAACCTGGGAGTCCCCTATAGTGAGTCATCAAATAAGAGCGACAAGTTTTAATTAATGAGTCTCATACTTGGTACTATCAAGTGAGTGCACCTCAAACCTCTAAAACACCAGGTGGACCTTAATCTTTAATATCTGCTCCTTCTTGATGGTTTTGGATCAGAGAACAACCAACCAAGAAATCATCTGTAGTTATCAATTTTAATTCAATAATACACAAATGCTGGAAGAGTGTCAGTGTGTTGGCCATGAACTCAAAACTCAAATCTTAAGTATCAGTGATTTATATAAAAAAAATGAATCAAATAGCCGAAGCTTTCATTTATGCATTTTAGTGAGGTTAACACCATTTAGATATCATATTCTGAAAATTGAAAAATGGCACCCGGACACGGGTTCGATTCCCGTGTCCAGGTGTCATTTTTCAATTTTCAGAATATGATAAAAAAATAGTTTAGTGGTTTTACCTTTCATTTGGTTGGCGTTAGTGTGTATCTTTTAACATTTTCATCATAATTTCATCAGATTAAATCATTAATTAGACTTTGAGTTTATCATATCAATTAAAATAACAACAATAATCTGAAATCTGAAAAATGACACTTGGACACGGGAATCGAACCTGGGACCTTTGGCTTAGTAGGCCAATGCTATCATCACTGTTAAAAGTACAAGTACTTGTACAAGTGGCAGCATTAAGCAAACTACCAAGTTGAAGGTGGCTGTGTTATCTGATAGCTCGTGATCTTAACAAAATCACACATTTGTAGCCGACAATTTCTGCACGTCCATCATAGACTCAGCCTTAAAATATGAGCTAAGAATGACCCTGGACACGGGATGATTCCTGGATAGCTCGGTGGTTAGAGTATTGGCAAATTAAGCCAAAGGTCCTGGTTCGATTCCCGTGGCCAGGTGTCATTTTTCAATTTTAACAATATGATATCCAAATGGATTAATCCTCACTAAAAAGCATAAATAATAGCTTTGACTATTTTGATTCTTTAATAATATAATAATAAACTAAAGATAAAATTTACATTATTTTAAAATTATATTTAACACTAGGATTCATGAAAAATTATTCATTTTTCTAAAGTGTTTTTCTGCCATAATTATAGTAACAACAAAAATTCCAACATTGACCATTAGAATTAAGTTTTATTAAGTAAAACAATCATGTGAAAGTCATAACTATTTATTTGAAATATAATATCAAAAGATTTCCATTGCTAAACACTATATATTGTGGCACTGACAAAGAGTTTCACTGAGACAAGTATTTGTAACTGAATAAGTGTTGCCATTTCATTGTGGTTTTATCATTTTTATCATCCAATATTAAAAACCAAGTAATTGAAGAAATGGTGAAAAGTTATTATTGAAAATTGTAGTAATTTCATGCTAACTAAACAGTGAAAACAATTATTTCCAGTAAGAAGTATTTGATATTAATTTCATGCTATCAGGATATAAATATATCTTAAGATATATATTGTTTAATGAATTAGTTAAGCAGTAACAACACTCTTGTACTCTAATAGTGTATATGAGCTATCCAAAGGGAAATTAGTGTTGAAACAATAATACCTCTGTTAAATTCCTAAATATATTTTATTTCTAATTATAAAAAACAAACCATCATCCATATAAATGAATTTTATTTGAATTTATTATACATCATTCTATTTAACTAAAGCACAAATAAACCAATCACATATTTAAATTTTATGAAATAAAAGAATCTCACTAACAGATTTTCAAGACATTTTATTAGTATGGACATGGATAATATGGGACATTAAATTATGCTTTTGTTTTGTAGACTTTTCACAGTAAGGGCAGCGAAATTGTGGTTCCTTACCACATTCAAACTTAAGATGCCTGTTTAATCCAGCTTTGTACCTGTACGTCCTACCACATCGAGGGCATGAAAAGTTAAACCGTTTTTCTTCCATTTGAGTTACTGTAGGTTGGGGCAGTTGGCCAGAATTGACATGATGTGTGGATGATCTTTCACTTTTGTACGAAGGTAAAAACTGT
Source organism: Timema poppense (assembly GCA_902141375.1). Lineage (NCBI taxonomy): Eukaryota > Metazoa > Arthropoda > Insecta > Phasmatodea > Timematidae > Timema > Timema poppense. The sequence continues at coordinate 221,922 of CABFOV010000175.1, read as the reverse complement.
GATTCTTCTGAGAGATCACCAAACAAATCTAGAAGAGAGGACATATCGAAGTATAGCTATAAACAAATTGAGAAACCAAAACTCTCTCAAACAAAAATCCGATTGATTAAACATCAATCAATGAAAAATAGATATGAAATTAGTAGAAAAGATAGAAAACAGATCTCTTGCAAATTATTTGTAAAAACCCTAAAAGTGCAGAGTATTATTAGTAAAGTAAAGGGGGAAGGCCTTTGAAAATTTACAAAATGAAGTTTCAAGATGTCTAACTGAATGTATTGTTGCTATTGTTTAATAAAACTACCTGCTGTTATAGATTAATAGAGCATACATAGTTTTGAGTTCTTAAATATGTTGTCGAAAGTTTACTAGTCAGGGTATTGTAATTATACATCACATTATTCAAAGTGAGGCAATATAAAGGTTTTTAAAAATTAATTTGAAGTGCTGCATAAATACTTCTTGAGTCTGTCCCACTCCACAAATAACACCCAGGTGGGTAGCATATTACAGGCACTCAATCATTGTGCGGTTTTGAGATATGTAGTCTTAATAATAAAAGGGGTAATGAAATCAATTAAATCATTTTACTATCTTAAAAAAAAAAGTACAAGAAGCTTTAAAAATAAATAAAATATAAAAATAAAATGAAAACACTTATATCTCTGATGCAAAGTAAAAAATGCAGAAAGCCCCAACTTAATGTGATTTCTCATTCGAATGCAACTATGGATTTAATTTTACAGTTAATCGGCTGTGAAATGGGCTCTTTAATCAATTTAATGAATGCAAAAAAAAAAACATTTTTACAAATATAAGTTACTTTGTCAAACCAAGCAAAAGTATAATTTACATAATAGGTACCTTAGATTTTTAACAGTTACTATCAAAGAAATTACATCAGAATTGATTTAGAGAGAATGGAATAATTAAGGGTGAATTTAAATTTACTTGATCCTATTAATACAAATGTATAAGGATTATATAAATATGCCATTTTCAGCTCTTACCCTGTTGTCTCTGTATTGCATAAGGCATTGAGATTAGTTTTGTTGGCATTATTTAAGTGATGTGATGGGGAAAAAAAGGGAAATTTGTAAAATGTACACATAAATGTGATTGATGGTTTGCCTCAGATAATTTGGTAGCATATAAAACCGCTGTATTAGTAGAATGTCAACACCCACATCATGCCATCTTGAAATATGTTGTATTACATTGTTGTCATACAAATAATTAATTCATAAAATAAACATATTCTTCACAATAATTAAAATATGATGGTAATTAAATCATTATTATACTTTATAATTGGCATTAAAAGCATGGTTCAAATATAAGACAATAAATACTACAAATTCCATATTGTAGATTTCCATTATAATGTCATTTGAACCATTTAATTAATGTTCTTGTTGTAGTAAATGGTCAAAATATGAATTGGTGTCTGTATAATAGATTGTTGGCGGTTGAGTGGCCATAAATTTGACTTTAAGTTTTGGGTATCTTCTTATTTAATAAGCAAAAAAATGTTAACTACAGGTTTTTTTCCTGTCAATGTAATTATAAATCTATAGTTAGCTCATCATAGAGAGAAACTCATTTGACAGTCAAAAAAGTTGCTTGATTAACTTTTACATATTTATGTGTATGATGTGTGTACTGAAGTTGACATTTTGTATCGGGGGCGGATCCAGGATGAGGCAGTCTCATGGGACAATGTAGGGGGAGTTAAGCTAAGTTACACTAATTACATTTATGGTGAACTGGGTCAGCTATTGTTTGAGACAACTGAATCTCTCAACCAACACAAACTGGGCAAAGCTATCTCACTCCAAACATAATAAAGAAATTCCAATAGAACATTTCGAAGATTGCTACCCTCGCCTACCATTTCTACACCAATCAAAGCATTTGCATGTCCCCTGATGTAATGACTGGAACACTTGGGGTGACCCACCCTGTATGGTGGGAACAGGGGAGGGTAACTGGTCTTCACCACCGACACATAGAGTGAAATACTTCCTATCTTAAACAAAGACATCAACAAAGTTGTGCCGCTAATGGTCCCCTTCTCTTTCTTATGAGATGCACTCACATTTCTATCCAGTGGCCACCTTACCTATTTACTATGACAATGGTTATTAAAAAATATAACATTATTGTGAATTTAGCCTATCAAAGTCCATAATTTATATTTTAACTGTATTGTTGGAGACAAATAGAACGAGCTTGAATAATTTTGTGGAGGATCATTGACATATTGATTGAGTTCAAATTTTTTTCAAGGTGTAGAAACGTAAACCTTCAACTTCTCCAAAGTTGTTTGTGTCAAATGTTTTATAAATGTCAGTAGATAATTAAAGTTAAAGGGATTTTTCTGATATAATAATCAAGATATGTGACTAACTACTGCAAGCTCACTAGCTTAGAATAATATCACAAAATGATTAGGAGAAATAAATACATTATTTGAATCAGTATTTGTTTTTATAATAATCACAATGCACAATTGTTGGTTAGTATAGTATTTAAAATAATGTAAACTATTATATGTATAGTAAATTATATAATGGTGAGTAAATATACTTCATTAATATAGTTGACTTAACATAAAACATCGAAAGAAATCACTCAATATTTAGATAAACATTTTGTAATGTGTGGATTTAATTCAGTCCATTTTGATTTCATTTTTGTTTAAAATCATACATTACAAAAGCAAGGAAAAACCAAACAGTTTTAATTTTGTTAAATAATTGTTTTTTTTTCTTCTAAAAATGATATTTATTAGTTTTCAATTAAAATGGGTTGAATTCAGTAGGAAATTTTATAATTTAACATATAAAATGAATGGAAATGCTTTGTTTAAAGTACCATCTAATAACTAACAATATGTCCAAATTTATATCTTATTTGACTTAAAGCATTTTATATTCAAATAAAATAACTTAAAATGATATTGTAGTGTGAAGCCATATATTATAAAATTGATAGGATATCAAAGCGAGAGATAATTTCAATATAGAGCAATAATTATTCTATAAAAACTGTTTTGTCAGATATGTAAACTTGCTTTGTTTGTACTGTGTGCATTTATTAAAATCAGTATTAATCATTAAGAACCAAAGTAAAAGGAATTCAACAAAACTTTTGAGAGCACTTGAGAAATGAAGAAAATAATACTCAAAATATTACCATATAACTTCAAATAAACCTTTATATATTGATGTTGGTATTTGTTTCAGAATAAATTATTAACAACTGTATTTTAAATGTCCATTAGGTTTTAACTTTGCAGTGTAATGAATAAACAAATTAAATTATAATATTTTACATCGCAGTTTTTAGTTTTAAATATAAAATATAAAGTTGAATTAAACATATTATATAAGTAGCTTAAAGAATTGTATATAGTTCATATTTTTTTTGTTTTCATTTGTTCTTTTAAGTTCTGCATAGAATATTATGGGGATAATAATTGTAAAATTTAATCTGAACTAAGAGAAGTTGAGAAGAAAAATTTTGATTCTGAAATAATAAGGTTAGGAGAAAAAAGAGGATATCAAATAAATTAGAAAAGTAAAAATTAGAGTAGATGAAAGTGAGATTAAAAAAATTACTGTTATATACATACACTTTATCATTGAATAGAATAGAATAAATGCTGTGGAAATTTTAGTGAGCTTTGCCTTGTTTCCACACTGTTGCTTTGCTGAATACTAGTTTGTAGTCACTTTTCATATTTAAGGATTATAGTGATGTAGTTTCAGGCCAGTCCGTAGTGACAGTTATAATTTTTATTTATTGGCTACACTCTCCATTTAGACTTTTGGCAACCCAGCTCTCTCAAATATTCTAACCAGCCCTCTCAAATATTCTAAGTAATATTAAAGAGGAAAAATTAATGTCAACATTTAATTCCGAACCAATTATTTAAAAAAAACTATGACTTCAATAAATAAATATAGAGTCAACTCTCAATTCTACGATCCCAGGAATAACGTCCCTATCAAAGCAACGACCCTTTTTTAGGGAACCCTGAAAAATGTGGAAAAAAAGATCGAACCTTTTAAAGAAATCGGCCATAAATTGTGTTTGTTGCACTTATTTAGGTTGCTGGATTGCGATTATTTTTGTGAGCACTGAATTGCTAGTAACTGGGGTAGGTCAGGTATAAAAATAGATACACCTCATCAATGCAAGCCATTAGCACTTGACTCTGTCCACCCCGTCACACATACAAGACAATGTTTCCCCACGCCACATCATGCGCCAGTCTTGTAATTGCCATTGTTATTTCGATTCTCAATTTGGTTACGTTTTTGGTTTAATTAATTTTGTAAATAATTTTTGACGACCCATGCTATTTTTTTACTTGATACGAACTTATAATTTCGACAAAATGAGTGGAAATAAGATCTTCTTGACGCTCATAAAGAAGTATGAAATCATCCACGAAGTGGCTGAGAAGAAGATTAAAAAGACGAAGATTGCGCAGTGGCATGGCATCCCAAAGTCGAGACTTTTCACAATTCTCAAAACGAGTGAAGAAATTGTGAATCCAGTGCAGAAGGAAGGCCACAATGTAAAGGCCAAAAATTGGAAGGGTGCACACACGAATCTGGAGCAAGTTATGCTGGAGTAGTTCAGTCAGTATAGAATGAAAAACATGCCTATAAACAGTCCGATTATGCGGAGGAAGGCCAATAAATTTTCCCTGAGGTTGGGTATAGAAAACAGTGTTCAAGTTGGTCGCTAGAGCATTTCAAAGCACATCCAGCCACAAGGTCGCCGGTGAAAGAGCATCGGTCAGCCCAACACCAGTGAGGGAGTGGATGCCCTTGCTACAAAACATCTTTAGGCACTATCAGACTCAAGATGTATACAACGCTGATGATCTGGGGATAATCTACTACCTCATGCTGGATCACACTCTTGCTGTGAAAGGGGACAGGTACAAGGGTTCGAAGAGGAGCAAGGAGCGCCTCACTGTCCTTCTGTGCTGCAATATGGACAGCAGTGATAAGATGAAGCCCCTCGTGATTGGGGAGTTCAAGAAACCTCGGTGTTTCAAGGGCAACATCCTGCCTTGTGACTATGGTTTTAATAAGAAGGCATGGATTACCTCGGAGGTGTTCACGAGGTGGCTTCAAGGCTTCGAATTGAAGAGGGACGCCGCCACAAATAGAAAAGTTGTGCTCTTCGTCAACATTTGCCCTACACATCCTGCTCTTGAAAAACTCAGAAGTATCGAGCTGGTGTTTCTGCCAAAGAACACCACCAGCATGCTTCAGCTCCTGGAGCGGGGGATAATCTAGCAAGTGAAGGTGAAGTTCCACGAGATGCTTGTGCGGAGTATGGTGTGGAATTATGACATGGGCAAGGAGGTCAAAAAGTGAGACGTGTTCAAGGCCATAGAGAGAATTGTCATCAGATGGAGGGCCGTGAGGCCGGTGGTAATCACAACTGCTTCTGACACGCCTACTTTATCCTACCAGTCAACGAAGAGACTTCAGTACATGTGCTTCCCGCTACTGCCAGGGCCAAAGACCCGGACAGCCCACCGCCAGTGGACGCCAATTCTCAGCCAGGCCCCTCCACGGAACTGCAACCAGGCTTATCAACAGCACCTTCGTTTGCCCCCCTGACTTTCACTCGTCTGTGCAATGAAAAACTTTGCAGAGATTAGACTCAGACTGCACGTATTAGGATTATATAGCAGAAGACGATCACATCACAGTTTGGGGCACCCTCGACAACGACGCCGATATAATTTGGGAGCAGCAGGAATCAAGCGATGAAGAGGGGGAGGAAGAAATGGAAGAAAAGACTGAAGACATCCCCACCATGAAAGATGTTCTGAAAGCGTGGGACGTCTACTCATGAACACTTAAGCGCCAGGGTGCTAGCGAAGAGCTGAGGTTCCAGTTATATATTGTGAAAGACTTCGACAAGCAAACTGGTGCTAAGAAGAAGCAGGCCTCCCTCGTGGACTTTTTTTGGAAATAGATAATTATTTTTTTATGTGTATTCTCAAAAAATTCAATTTTTACTATGAGGGTCGGGGGTGGAACAAAATCGGTTAAAATTCCAATAACGACACCTTCAAAATAACGACCCTTTTCTTGGGAACCGTGAAAAATTGTAGAATCGAGAGTTGACTGTATGCAAATTAATAGTTGGTTTATCAATGGTGTTCTTTTTTAAGTGCCAATAAAGCTGCATTTGGAGTTATGGTAACACAGTTATTTTGTGACGAATTCACCAACCATTGCTAATAATGAAAATATGTCTTTGTTAAACAATATTTTGAGTAATATAATATGCTTGGGTAGTAATTATTTACTGATGCAATGATCTACCAATTTAATCTTTAGGACTAATTTAGTATTATGATGGATTGAATAGCCAACCTATTATATTTGTTAGTTACAGCTATAGCCATATCCAAATATCATATTCTTTAGATTCAAAAATTACACATGGACACTGGAATGGAATTTAGGACTCTTGGCTTAGTAAGCCAATGCTCTGACCACTGAACTATCCAGGGGCTGTATTGTTAAAAATAATATATTAAACATTTTAATTCAAACAAACTTTAAGTAAAAAACATTATACAATTTATTGGTTGACTCTGGGGAAAATTTCTCGGTGGACCAGTTTGTTGGTTTTAATTGATCGGATTGCTTAAATATTACCAAAATGTAAGTATATAGCAAAAATAATCTTAAAAGAACCAATCAAATTTGACTGACTCTATGATACTACAAAGCCAAGGTAGATGTATGTTCATGGCATGGCTGTTTAAAGCCACTTCAAGAAATAGTAGAGTTGTAAAAATGCCATAGTATGCAATATATTGTTCCATTTGCAATAAAATGTTAGAACACAGAATGTTTGCATTAATTAATAAGTATTTATTACCAATATAATAACTCATTTTAGTAATGTGTCTTCCTACCCATTTGAGTTATAAGATATATATTCAAATGTTTATTTATTTATTTATGTAAAGTATTTACCATGAACTTTCAAAATCGACTGATTATATCAGCACACAATAATTTCTATGAGAGAGAGGGTTTTCTTAGATGCTACATTTGATATAGGACAGATGACTTTACTTTCTCTCTGAAGGAGGTTGTGTTATAGATTTTTACTGTTCAAGAAAAATCTGTCAACCCTGGCTGGGTTTGAATGCACAAACATCGGTTTTTAAGGCAAGTACTNGACCACCGAGGTCGATTATATTCATAGAAGAACTATTTATAAACCAGAAATTTTGGGAATAGTCTGTCAAGCTTGAATTTGACGTCATTTGCTGCCAGAACTAGATACTTTATCACCTCTACCTTGTTATTTGCAGTACCATGGGCCACTTTTATTAGTTCAGTTATATTTATCAAATTTTTTTATAATAATATAATCATGTTCTGTTGATAATGGGATTAGATGGATTTGTATTGTTTAATAGTGAGAAAAATTCTTTTTATATAATAAAATCTAAAATTGTTTTGTAAAATACAATAGCTTATGACCCTCTCATTATATAAAAGTTTTAAAACATATATACTAGTATGTACATTGTACATATATATATATATATGATATATGTACAAATCTAAATTGTATTTTACAAAACAAATTCCTATCTATATATTTATATCCATGCACATATTAAAATCTATTAACATATAGGATACTAGAAATCTTTTACCAAGAAGACACACACACATACACATACACATAAATGCACGTGCAAACACAGATATATAATATAAACACACACTTACTGCTGGAAATGTTAATAGCCCTACTTGATACACCCCTGTTAGTGTAGCTACAACCCTGCCTGTGTCACAGCAGTGATACATAGCTTAAGACATTTCACATGGGGGTTTCCTTGTCGCACGTATTTACTAATGTGCTTCAGGTCTACCCTGCGTTTTGATTATTGTTTCACACAAACAATCTATACCGCGGAGTTTGCCAACATATGGAGTGAAGAACAAGCAATGGTAGTGTATATATACACTGAAAGATAAAACAAAGAAAACAAAGACATGTTTGAGTTCACCCACTAATTAGTATGTGATTGACTGAGAATTGAGTTTAACCTACTATCTAATAAATTAAGGCAGCATTCACATAAATTGTTCAATTAATTTTGAATGTCCATATCATTAATTGACGAACTACTGATTACCATATGCCCAGAAATTTCAAGAAGTGATACTAACATGACAGCAGCTGTTACTGTAGCCGAGATTTCCCAGCTTCCAATCCCCAAGGGCTGGGGTGAGGAGCAAGAGGACGAAGATACAGACATGACCTTGCACCAAGAGTGCAAAGATACAACTGAAAAAGTGCAGTAGCAACCGTCCATGCGAAAGGTTTCCTTATATTTCTTTGATGTTGAGCAATGCCCCCATCACCAAATACCGAGAAAACGTAGAGGAAAGAGCGTTGGAATCAAGCTGTCGCTCACTATACCAATCGCACGTTGACTGTGTGAAAGGACCCACTTGGACCAATGCATTTTAACCAAAAGCGCAGTAGACTTGACGTGACTGTAAGAGCCACGCGCGACAAGGAAACGCTTGTGAGAAACAGCGCTTACAAGAAATTACACAGGGGTGTATAAGTAAGGCAATTACCTAACAACAATTAACAGCAGAAGTTTGGAAGGCCTTATCTCGAGAGCCAATGAACATAGGACATATGCTCTTAAGACTGTTTTGGTTGCTTTTAGGTATATTGTCCACCCCCCAGTTATGTATGTATGTATGCATGTTTATGTGTGTGTCTGGTGTGTATATGGTGTGTGTGTGTGTGTATGTGTGTGTGTGTGTGTGTGTGTGTGTGTGTGCACACGATTATATGAAAAGGCAGTAAAATAATTTTAGTATCCTATATTGATAAGTTTCCTGGCTTGGTGAATGCTCCCAAATAACATTTGGAGGGCAATTTTAAGTTAATTAGGATATGAGATTATACTTATGTTCAAAGAAAAAAATATGTTGATATATACATATGACATCTAGAGACTACCTTTTATTAATGAACATAACATAAATACTATTTATGTTACTATAAACTTTAAAACTATGTTCTGAATTCAAATGTTTTTTCATGGACATATTTAACATGTGCTGAAATGTTGCCTTTACGTTTTGATCGTAGTGGACAATATGGACACTGGAACTTTGGTTCTTTACCACATTCATCTTTCATGTGTTGCTTTAAAGTTCTCTTCCAACGATAACTTTTGCCGCAGTTCTTGCATGTGAACACCCCAGGACCTTCAGATGATGGTAATGTCTGGGTTTTGTTTTCTGAGATGAGCAATTTTTTCAACGTGTTTGAGTATGAGCTACCGCTGGATGTATAAGCTGCATCCCCCATAAAGTGATACGGTAGCCCCATTAGTTGGTGGTCTTCATATAGAGTTTCTGGAGCAATACCGGCACAGTTTATTGAATAGTTTTGATGTGAAGATGTTTTGCTTTTATTAGGTTTAGGTTTTAAGATGTTAATGGGAAGTGTTGGAAAGATGTTTCTTACAGTTACACTCTCATTTGTTTCAGACTCTGTTTGAGAACACATTCTAGAAGAGTCTTCAAGTGAAGCTTCAGTTAGAGAGAATTTTGAATCCACATATTTTGATCCAAGCCAAGGATTGTCCAAAGCTGAAACATGAATATAAATAATATTAAATATTGTTCAAGGTTGTAAAATAAAAGTGTTGTAACAAGTCAATCTTTGCATATCATTTGTTAATCAAACAAAATATTTCTAAGAACATCTAGTAAATTAACATTATAAAATTGAATTAATATTATTAGTATTATAGGTTGAGTTTAAGTATCTCAGTTGCCTGTCATAGTTGAAACAATATTTTTAAGAGTATATAATCATCCAGAGAATCTCTGGTCAAAACATTGTACTGTTTAAAACGTTAGATTTCACTGCACTTAATTGGCTCGGCTTGGTCCAACACAATCATCTATGATTAAAATATTTGTAAACAAACGGCATGAAACATATTGCAACAGACTGCTTGGCACAATTCGACTTGACCCAAGAACAGTAGTAGGAGCAAAAATATCTTAAGGCCAGAGCTTGCCAAAGAAAACTGGTTGTATTTGTATAGTAAGTGATTGGTGAAAATAGAATGAGTGTGATTTAAATGTGTGTTCTGCTTTGCAATAGGTTATATCGGCAAATATACAGTAGAGATGGGGTAATGAAACACTTCAACTCTCATCTCATTTAGTTAAAACTAAATTGCACCAATGCAACATCTTAAGTTTAATACAAAGATATGTAAATGTCAAACCATAAATCATTATTATATTAACCATGAATTATTGTAATTTATATTTAAACAGAACATGTCACTAATACTAAATTTAATTAAAATTGGCATTTTCAAAAGACCAAATGAAGAATATAAATGTAATTTATTGAGCCATAAATCATAATAATATTATATATACAAGGTTGAACAGAATTAGATATGCTAAATTTGAATTGTTCTTATTGCTTTATTTCAAGGATTTACTACACTCATAAATTATTACAAATATCTCAATGAACTTGTAGATTTAATTTATTGTCTAAGTGTCCTCTATTTTGTACTACGCAAGTTTCACATCTTGCTACAATCCTCATAGCTGCAATAAGTATGTGTTTAGATGTTTTAATGTTTGATGGGATCTTTCAGCTTAAGTAAAGTGAAAAATATTAGATCTCAGATATCATTTTTAGCATTCCACAAAGAAAATAATGAGGTTAAGTTATATGAATATGATAAATGTGAAAATTAATCATTTATGGAATTTATTTTGTTGGTTAAATTAATGTTTTAACAGTCTGATATTCCAACAAGTTGTATGAGATATTGCACCATAATTTGGAACAGTATTGTTGATATATAATATAAACAATTTTTGCACAGCAGAAACTTCTCAACTTTTTGATAAATATGATTGTTTCTTGATATCTCTTTTGATTAAGAATGAGCTCGGTCAAAAAATAAAAACTCCATGATGAGAGCCCGCAAGCGAGCTATACCAACCGAGCGGCCGCTGCTGTTAGCAATGATAGTGCAGACCTTTGCGGATAGAGGGTGTTGTGTGGTCGGCACTACAGGCCCTCCAGTTGTTAATATCAGTTTTCTAAATCATAGCTGATACTTATTTAGTCAAGTAGCTCCTCATTTCTCTTCATGGGGCTAAGTTTGATCCCGTTTCAGACCTAATGCTTCACAGATAAATTTTAGAAGCACCGCGGATCAAACTAAGGACCTATGGGTCTGTAGCTAGGAGCTCTGATCACTAGACCAGAGAGACAGTCGGTCAAACAATGACTACTTCAAAAAATACAAATTGATTATGTCATGATTTGAGACAAATAGCTTTTTCACAGTGTGAGGGCTTTTCTAAAATATGAGAGATGAACACTGATGAAATATATTTTCTGATTTTTATATTTGAAACAGTAACAAATCATTTACTATAAAACCAAGATTATTTTCAAAACAATCCACACAATTATTCTTGTGAGGTTCGTGAAGCACACATATCACTTAAATTTTGTATATCATTGCTCATACTATTAAGACATTATCGGTTATTCTAAATTTTGAAATATATAAAAAAAAACACTTTGTTTTGTCAATAAATCTGTTTGAAATCTGTTTAAAACAAATGAGACATCTATTTGCTGATATTTCCTCATGAATTAAAAACATGGTAGACAATAAAAAACAAATCTTCAACTGTTAAAGATATGTCTAGGATAAAAACACTTCAAACTTTTACCAACAATGAAATGTACATAACAGTTGAATGATTATTTGTATGTGGGACCAATGTGATGTTAAGACAGTGCTGGCGACTTTCGGCATACCTTCTTATGCACAGCCTTGTATATGAATCATTGTAATCCAAGTCCAAGGTGTTATGTGTCAGCTGCAGTTAACTATTTTTGTGGTGACCTGGCGGTCTAGGGGCTAGGTGTCAGACTTCTGTGCTGAGGGTTCAATCCTCGGTCCCGGCACAGAATTTTTTGATAGTCAAACCTTCACCTCTGACAAGACATGTATTAATCATAACTTATGAATGTGGGGAATGCCAGGCCTCCACCATGGTTCGGATCCCACATTAAACTGTAAGTCCTTCATTACAACTAAATAACACCATACCATTACACATTAGCGTGAGTGTGTATAACCTGAACGGGTAGTAAGACGTGGTGCTAATAATAATAATAATAATAATAACAATAACGATGATGATGATGATAATTCCTGTGACCTGTTACATTATAAATTATGAAGCTTGGGGTTGTTATTTAAGTTTTAAATGCCAGAACCACTGTTCACAATGTTAATACATTTCATGGGGACTAAATTCAGGATAGTTTGATTTCTTCTGTGAACATTTTCAAAAATTCAAACCTTGTTTTGTGTGTTAGTTGCAGTATCTTATCTTCTTTAGAGGTGTGTATCTATATTTTATTTATTTATAAATGAAGTAGAGGATAATATGGAACACTTGGCAATTCGTGCACAAGTTTACCACAGCGCTCCTGCTGGCATGACCTGATCAAGAAATACTTGCAGATATGAAAGGTACGCTATTAAATACATAGTGAAGTGCCAATTAGTGCTAGTAAATGATAACTATGGTGAAAACTCATCAAAAAGTAATCCAAATATTGTATATTTCCTAAAAGTATTGCAAGCTAGATTTTTTTTCTAAAATAAGAATTCCATAAAATCTAGGGCAACACCATTTGTGGCCGTTTACAAGTGAACATGAGTGTGGCTTACAGCCAGTAGCTATAGTAAAATACACTTGCCAGAGTATGGCCTGGATGCTGTGTCAAGAGTCTTAAATGTATTGGCTCTGTTGATAATGTTGATAAGTATATGAGTAATGAGTATAATTTTATAATGATGGAAATTGATAAAAATAAAGAAAAAGGAAAATAAACTATTAAGAGTAAAATTGATTAAGAAAGCCCACCTTGGGAAAGAGGAAAAATGTGGGAAGAATCCAATGCTCAAAGTTGACATCTTGTTCTTTTCTTCTATCTTCGATAGTAGAAGTAGTCAAACACACACATTTAAACACGAATAGAGTAATATTTTGGCATTGTTGCCTTTATCAAAGACAAAGAAAGAAGAGAGAATACACTTCACACAAACACCGGATTACTCCATTTTGAATTTTTTTAAAGTATTTTTTAATTCAAAATAGAATAATCAAGTGTTTGTGTGAAGTGTTTTTATGATGATGATGATGATGATGATGATGATATTAATAATAATAATAATGTTAATAATGATAAATCTCAACTTTGATAGTTCTCTTAAGTCTCATGAGTAATAAAACAACAAAAACAGGAACCATGTTTCGATTTAATTTGGGGGATATGAAGTGTGGCATTAGAAGAAAGGATACAAAAGGTTTGGAGTCAACTACAGTCAGTGGGTTGCAGGTACTAATACTCTTGGTTTACTTGGCAAATTCACAATAGAAAACTTATTGGAATAAAAATTGATGTTTTACTTTTTATATGTAGTAGTTGGCACCATACAATTACTTCAGATCATAGTGATATAGCCATTAAGAGAAAAGTGTACACGAAGAGATAGAAAGAGAATTATTTTTTTCACTCTAAGGTTCATTAAAATTGAGTTAAAAATAGTTATTAATAAAAAATGTTGTAACAAAATTTGTTAAGTTCAATCCACACTTTTTTTCTATAATTTTTTATGTGTTTTAAATATTACATCTTAACTAAAACTTTACTAAGTTACAGAGTGATTTGTAATGTCAACTGAACATCTTAAAAAAGTCATAATATTCATTTTCCAGTTTGAATTATAATTTTTTCAGACTATTGTCTGATAACAAAATTCATAAAAAACATATTTAATAGTAGTAAGGAACAATATATATTCTGAATTGATAAAAATAGAATCAATAGAAAGAGCAAGGTAAGCTGAGAAATTTAAGTTGTGAAATGAATTATAAAGATAATATTAAGTTACCTTGTCAGAAAAAGTATATATTTTAGAATGATTGTGATAAAACAATTTGAATAAAATTAAAATATAATAATATACATTTTACATACATACATACGTATGTAAAATGTCTAGTATTATATTTTAATTTTATTCAAATTGTTTTATCACAATCATTCTAAAATATATACTTTTTCTGACAAGTTAACTTAATATTATCTTTATAGTTCATTTCACAACTTAAATTTCTCAGCTTACCTTGCTCTTTCTATTGATTCTATTTTTATCAATTCAGAATGATAACAAAATGTTTACTTATATTTTTGAGTTGGTTCAAAGCTACATTTAAAAATTGATGTTTCTAGGATAATTTCTTATTAATCTCTGGTGGGTAGATTAGTTGCATATATTGTTAACAAAAATAATTTAAAACTATTATTTCACTATAATGATGACAGTAGAGCATGATTAATTTTTTCCAAATTTTAATACAACCAGAAGGGAATTTTTATAGTTGTGTAGTGTATTTTGTTGGCCAAAATAAATTAAATATTTCTCCAGTAGCAACATAGGGTTTAGTTTTATTCACATGCTAATAGCAATAAATCTTGAATATATATCAAGGATGTCCTGGAATTTTGTCAAAACTTATTCTCTTTATTTAAAAAGTTTTGACAAAATTCCAGGACACCCTTTACAGATATTCACGATCTGTTGATATTAGCATGTGCGTAAAACTAAACTCTATGCTGCTACTGGAGAAATATTTAATTTATTTTGGCCACAAAATTTCAAGTTTGTAAAAACTTTAAAAATACTCACGCTCCCTTTGGCCGCACCTTATGCATGAAGCAAGATTTAATTAATCATATGGCATAACAAAGACACTAGTCCTAGCTGTGAGTTTTTGGTATAGGGGAAGCTTAGGATTTAGCATAACATTGTAAGAGGTACCAAATATAACTTGTCTGAATAAATGATAGATTAGATGAAAGTAATTATATAAAAACAAATGTTTTACATGCAAAATAATGATTGCAAATACACATAATTTTAGTGTGGTAGGAAACTAATAAAGTGATTTAGAAAAGTAAAATAAACAAAGATGCTATAGTGCCCACCAAGTATTTGAAATATATTTGTAGTTTAAAACACAAAATGAAAAAGTATTCAGGTTGGTTAATAAATTTTGCTAAAAATTTCAACTTTTATCAAAAGTATAAATCATAAATATTTTAAATATATAATAATTCTATATTAGATTATAAACCATTTAAAAGAAATTCCTCCACTTGTCTTCTGACTGCTGAACTCCGTGTTGCTCGAGACCCTCGACAATGTCATTATGTGCCCTCTTTATATGTCGCAGCAAATTACACTTGTGTGACGTTCTCTGTTGGCAAAATGGACATTTAAACTTTGGTTCCATTCCACACTCAAACTTGAGGTGTCGACAAAGTGTGCTCTTCTGCGAGTAAGTCTTGTTGCACTTGGGGCATTTATATAGTTGATCACTGTTCCATGATTTGTTTTTGAAAGAAGTCATTGGTGAATTAAGGAGCATCTCATCTATGGATGTAAAGTCATTTCTGCCGCCGAGTGACTCATACATGGTTGGTAAGTGCTTGCCAATTAACATCATTTCTGTAAAGATAAGTTCATGGTTTAGTTAGAAATTGAATACAAAATTTATTTTAAAAAATTGGTTGGATACACCACAAATTTAAACGTATTTGATTAAATACTAAATTAAAGAATAAAGTTTATTAGTGGTTAAAGTTTCAGTTAAATCACATAGGCTATTTCATTTAGTAACCAATTAATACAATACACCACGCATATTGTATTCACTCATATTTCGACTTAAATATAATTCCATTTAAAAATCCATCCTAATGATTTTATGAAGTTAAGGTATTGCGTACTATGCTTATTTATATATTTTGTACAAATACTAGTGCATCTTTAATTTCAAATGATTATAATATCTATTTGGATTATTTTCTACATAAACTAAATCTTTTAAAGGATTCGAATAAGTTGGTACACTCAGGGGAAGATCAACATTCTTATCCCAGTCGGTTGGTTTTCCTAAAATAGTTTTTCACTCTCTCGACATGCAAATGCAGGTAAACTTCCTCAAAATTTAAACTTTCCTCATACCTAACACATTAGTGTAATTAGTGTATATATATATGTGTGTGTGTGTGTGTGCGTGTGTGTGTGTGTGTGTGTGTGTGTGTGTGTGTGTGTGTGTGTGTATACAGCCCAAATGGATAGTAAGACAGTGCTAAAAGATAATTAAGTTAAATGAAGTTTAAGAAAATGCACAAACATTAATCAGGAGTAAGAAGTGTAAGCCAAAATATTAAAAACTCCAATTTTAGCAGTCAACAGACAGATATTTTTTAGCACCACGTTTTACTAACTATTTGCATTATATACTTATGCATTAATTACAATAATGTTTTTAGGCTTTGGGTTGGTTATATTTAAAGAAAATGTACCCATATTTGTGTGACTGAAACCATTTTGAAAAAACCACGCTAAGTACACCCGACCAAGATTCAAACCTTGATCTCTCTGTCCTTGGCAGAATAGTCCACAGTGAGTGTAACGCCTTAGACCATACATCCACCGAAGCAAGTAACAGGAATTAGTGCCTCAACCTTACTGAAAAGATTCAAACGCACCAATGCTGGGATAACTTTGAAAATTGATAAATAATTATGATAAAAACTTTAGTTACACTAAATTAAAGGTATAAAATTTAATATACATTTTAAATAATGTAATTAAATCAGTCACATATGCCAGTATTGATATTTAATATACCTAGTGTTCCTTAAAATGAAGCTGTAGGAAATATTCAGTTCAAACATGCTTAACAGGTTTAAAGAAATATGATGTACACTTCACAAGAGGTTGCTGTGAGAAATTCAACCGAATGTTTTGCTGAAGTTCAGAGAAAAAAAGGCTGAGTTTGTTAACCCAACATGATAAGGAGCAACGCTGCATAGTGTTAAAAAGTACTCTAGCATCAAACAAATTAATATATTGGTAAATATTTTATATGAAAATGTTTACCCACATTTAGAGAATTTTTAAAAACCAATTCAAATTAAATGTGGCAATTTAAAAAATTTATAGATCAAGTCATATGATTAACTATGTCTCTAATACATAAAGCGAATTTATTTTTCTTAAAACAGCCTATACAAGCGTTTAGGAAATAATTTGTGAGAGTGTGATAAATAGTCAAAAATATATTGTGGTGTATTGACTTAAAATATATTTTGAATATATTTTGTAAATTAGTTTGAAATGTAAATTAAAATTTAAAATAAAAGTGTGCAAATTTAAAAAATATACATTTCAAGAAATTTGAATTGATTTATTATAGTTACAAACACTTAGAATTATTAAAATTTATTAGAAATAGTATTTTCAATGTTTTATAATGTCAGTAAAACTTGACAAAAAAAGTTATACATTTTCTAACCAAAGTATATTTTCAATTGTTTGTTTGCTATCTTTTTGTTATTTCAAAATTTAAATCAAAAATATATGTGTAAAAATACATAATATTAAAGTGGGATGCAAGGAAATGCAATTTAAGGTCTATTTTTTTCAATATTTATGACAAAAATATTTTTAGGACAAAGTATTTCAAATTATTCTTCAAAAGATATATTTAGTTTAGTTTTCTAACCAGAGTAATTTCCACCATCCTTGAATATCCATGATGGGCATTTCCATCTGCTGCTGTTATTATTAGAGAGGTTCGTTGAATTAAATAACGATGGAAGTTTTTAAGTACAAATGTTCTTGTATATCAAATAAAAGATTGTGACTGACAACAAGATGAGCCCATGCACTTTGAACGATACATACAGGATCAGAAGCAACCAAGAGTGTCACCCCTAGTGTTCATAAAATGAAGTAATACAATACATACATGGATATGGGACAGAAACATTACCAACTAATAATCACAAGTGATTCAAATATGACTATGTTGCCGTCTACATACATCCCCTCTACAAGTTAATATTTGACATTTGAAATGTTAAATTAACCTGTTTTTTGTTGTTGTAAAAGCCATCACAGTTATACATCCACATTTGTTTGTATTTAATATATTGATACCCCCTCAATCTTTACTAGGAACACACACTTTTTTTATATAGCAATGCGTCTTATTACCTGCTCGGGTTGTAAGCCCATATTTTCTTATCTCCTATATAATACACAACATGTTTTTAAAAGTAAAAAACTTATCCTTCGCCAATAGTTTTGTAAACATGATGGCTATTAGTTCTTTAGATTTTATATATTTAAAAAAAAAAGTTAATTATCCTTTCCAAATGCTAGATCTCTTCTTACTTTCACTGTGTTTGTGTTGGGAATGTAGATCTGGTACCCCTTTGAATTTTTTCCATAAGCAACCAACAGTCCATTCACACTCTTTGAGTCCCATTTCTGGCGTTTTTGTTTTGGAACGTGTATATGCACTTGTGAAAAGAATAGCTTTAGCTTGCTACCATCATACATTTCAGGAAACCAGAGTGAATATGGAGTTTTGTCAGGCACTGTGCTTCTCACTGTTCTGTTTAGCACAAATGAAGTTGTGTTAACTGCTTCAGCCCACCAATTTTTATTCAAGCTTCTAGCCATTAAAATAGACCTTGAGACTTCCACAATGTTACAGCTATCCCTCTCTATCGTTACATTTTTACTCAGGAGTATGCGCCACAGATGTCTTGTGTTGAATGCCTTTATCTTCAAATACCCCTAGCAGTCCTCTATTTATAAACTTTGTACCATTATCTGTAGGTACTATTTCATTCTGTTGCTTGTTCTATTTATAAACTTTGTACCATGCTATGTTGGTACTATTTTCACTCTGTTGCCTGTTCTATTTATAAACTTTGCACCATTATCTGTTGGTACTATTTTCACTCTGTTGCCTGTTCTATTTATAAACTTTGTACCATTATCTGTTGGTACTATTTCATTCTGTTGCCTGTTCTATTTATAAACTTTGTACAATGCTATGTTGGTACTATTTTCCCTCTGTTGTCTGTGTCTTGCTCAGCTAGGTTTAGAAACTGTTTCAAACTGTTATCTACTTTACTTTTATTTAGGAGGAAATATATGTCTATAGGCAAAATAATTGTTCTTTTTAAGTAGAAAATACATTGAGCCGCTGAGTAATGCAACTTCCATTGGTCCACACACATCCATATGTACCAGTTCGCAGGTCCGAGTTGTTATTGTTCCATTTGGCTTAAAAGGTTATTCATGTTTTTACTTCCAGACAACTAACACAAAGTTTTCCATCTGCTTCATCCATTATATTATGTTGTCTAATATATTCCAAAATGTCCAGTTCACCTCAGTCACCTATAACAATCTTTTTAACATTGGATAGTTCTGCCTATGATGCAAATAGTTCCCTTGCTTAGAGCACATATTATGTTCACTTGCCCCAGAGTCAAATAACCAGTTTTGAATGTTATTGAAGTTGGTCATGAGCACATTATTTATAGTAAGATTAATTGAATTTGCAATATTGTTTCCCTTGTATTTCAACTTGGTCGACCAAACTTTGCACACATTAATGTGATAACCAACCTTCTAACAAAAATGGCAGAGTTCCTTTGATGATTGAAATTCTCCCTCTTAGTGACCTGTTTTACCATTTGTGAAACATTTTACCATATTTTGGTAAATTGTTCGCCAGCACCACGGGGATTCTGCAGTTGCCAATACCTCTGTCTCATGTTGCCACTCTTTATCAATGAGTAGGTGTGCTTTAAACTCAATAATGCTTTTTTTCTCCGTTGGTTATGATTTCCAGGTTACAACAGAGTGTTTGAAATTATTTGGTAGTGACATTAATATTTACGTGATAACATTTTGTCAGAAATCTTTCCTCCAGGTGAGCTGTTTTTCCTAAGATTTGTTCAAGGTTTTCAAAAATAAAAGTAAAAAAAAGTCTTATTATTCTGCTTCACACTTCATTGAAATGAATTTTTATTGTGTTCTAGGTGCCAACTGATTTCCAACTTCCTCCCAATACTGCCAACAGTTTTGTCCATGTTTCTGTGGCTGAAGTCATGTTAATTATGTGCACAGTAATCTTTTCGTTCAGATGTGTCAGAATGACTCCTTGAGCCTTCCAATCCCATTAGATGTTTTTGAAAATCATTTTAATAGTTAATAAGGAATTAAATAGAATATTAGTAGTAGAATTCAATCTTTGGTAAAAATGTTTAACAACGTCAACTTAGCAGGAAAAAACATGGATACATATGATGAAAAATAACAATAATATAGACATTATAAATTGAATTAATGAAAAGGTTTGGTAAAAATAATTACAAGTTAAAATGTCTTATGATGATATATATAATAAATAATATAAGTTTTAATAAACATATAAAGAGTTTTAAACATATTAAAACTTATTAAAATTGTGAACTTTATAGTCGAATTTACTTCCAAACAGTGATATGACAAGATTATTCAAACATGTATGTATTAATTGTCTTGTGTTGAATGCAGGGGGAGGGGGTGAATTGTTTATAATAAAAGGTTATTATAAAGACATGAAAAAAGTTCAATAATAATTGAATTCATTCCTTAACTGTAGTCTCTTGTTCCTTTGATTTCTGCATTCCATGCAACGTTTTAATTTTCTACATATTTCGATGCAGCTTCGGCACCATCATCAAGTCTAATGAAAAAAGAACACACACCAAAATAAATTATGGATGAACCACACCGTGTCAGCCAATGTGATATTATAGCCTGAAAGTTAAATGGAGGTTTATGAGTGTAATATCAAGAGTTAAAGATAATGAAATACCATATTTACCAGAACAGAATGTGTGCAGTTGGGTGTTCCAAGTTATGTGAGAGGAAACTGAGTGGAAATTAAAATTGACGTGTACATATGAAGTGAGGAAAAAACCATCTAGTATGATTTAAATCCAAATTCAAAGATGTTATATATCGAAGTTAAAGTTGTATACACACTTAATATAGGATAGATCATAGATAGATAGTTTTTGGAATATATTGTAGAATGTGCAGAAAGGTAATAGAGAAAGAAGTGATAAAAAAGGAGATGAATGAAGGGTTGTAATAAAAAAAAACACCTGATCCTATATGCACCCGCCCATCCTTCCATAGTAGTAAATAACCTGTTCGGGCCAGTGTCGTGAAGATTTGAACCCTTTATTCATCTTATTTTTTATCACTTCTTTCTCTATTACCTTTCTGCACATTCTACAATATATTCCAAAAACTATCTATCTATGATCTATCCTATATTAAGTGTGTATACAACTTTAACTTCGATATATAACATCTTTGAATTTGGATTTAAATCATACTAGATGGTTTTTTCCTCACTTCATATGTACACGTCAATTTTAATTTCCACTCAGTTTCCTCTCACATAACTTGGAACACCCAACTGCACACATTCTGTTCTGGTAAATATGGTATTTCATTATCTTTAACTCTTGATATTACACTCATAAACCTCCATTTAACTTTCAGGCTATAATATCACATTGGCTGACACGGTGTGGTTCATCCATAATTTATTTTGGTGTGTGTTCTTTTTTCATTAGACTTGATGATGGTGCCGAAGCTGCATCGAAATATGTAGAAAATTAAAACGTTGCATGGAATGCAGAAATCAAAGGAACAAGAGACTACAGTTAAGGAATGAATTCAATTATTATTGAACTTTTTTCATGTCTTTATAATAACCTTTTATTATAAACAATTCACCCCCTCCCCCTGCATTCAACACAAGACAATTAATACATACATGTTTGAATAATCTTGTCATATCACTGTTTGGAAGTAAATTCGACTATAAAGTTCACAATTTTAATAAGTTTTAATATGTTTAAAACTCTCTAGATGATTATTAAAACTTATATTATTTATTATATATATCATCATAAGACATTCAAACTTGTAATTATTACTACCAAACTTTTTTATTAATTCAATTTATAATGTTTATATTATTGTTATTTTTCATCATATGTATTCATGTTTTTCCTGCTATGTTGATGTTGTTAAATACTTTCATCAAAGATTGAATTCCACTACTAATATCCTATTAGATGTATTCGGCATAATTTGTAGCCATTGCAGTTTCTGTTCACTCCCATCGACCGCGCCAAGTAACCCCATAGACTTTTAGCATAGCTTTGATTTGGAATTCCCACACATTCCATTTGCACTTCCATCTAGCTTTGAATCAATGTTTAGATAAGCTGTATCCATACTTGTTAAAAGTTTTTAAAATAAAAAGACACATCCACACTATCTGCTGACCGACGATCACCATGTTATGTTGCATAAAATAATGTTCCTAATCCATTTGTATTTATTTAATCCACGGTATATGGGTCCATAGTCTGTTACAGTTATTATTAGAAATTTTATGGAATTATATATTAATAGTAGTTTTATGGTATAAATGTTCTTGTATAGAAGATAGTTTGACGACAACAAGATGAGTATGTTCACGCCCAACAATACATACAGGAAGTGAAGAAACCAACATTGTCGCCACAGTGTCCAAATAGTGTTCATAAAAGGAAATAATGTATGCATGGATATTGGACAGAAACATTAGCAACTAATAACCGCAACTAATTCAAATTAGACTATGTTGCCAATTACACACCATCTGTTATGGGCAATAACGAAGACTTTTGATTTTCATTTTAAAATGTTTCTGGTCAAATGCTACAATGCTCAGAAAAAATATTCAAGAACTATTGAGATTATAATGTGTAGAAAATTAAACTAAATGTATCTATTATAACAATAATCTATTTAATTTGGTCAAAAAAGGTTTTTATAGTAAAAACAGAAATAATATGGAGCTAAACTCGAATTCTCTTCCATTCCACCTTAATGTAAAAGATTATTCAAGGTTAAGCTTTGAGCATACACAAAATAACATAATAAATGTTGGTCCAGAATCACTTAATATAAATAGCCTTAATGTGCAATTTAAAGGCATTATTTAAATTAAAGATAAGAGAATGGACCTATTTCTATATTTAAATAACATAGTTTTTAAAATTAATGTGATCATTATTAATTTTACATCAATAAAAAGCATAATTTTCATTAATTTACGAAAGCATTCTTAAAAAAAAATATATATATATATACAGTATATATTTTTTACAACCTTAAAATAATGAATGATATTTAACAGTTTACACTTTGAAATGTTTTAATACAAATTTTCAGAAAATAGGATTTAACATTGAAATTTAAAAGCTATTAAATTTTTTTTGTGTATAAGTTTGCAAAATGAAACTATTCTTACACCCTGAACAAATAATGTATTTATCTTCTTCTTTTTTATAAAATGGAACATAACCACTATAACAAAAATATAATAAATATGGAAACATTATATTCTATAACAAATAGATAGTAACAAATGCTGATACAATCTTTATACAAAAGTTTCCCATGCACAAATTGTGTTTACATACAAGTTTTTATCATATTTCCAAGAAAATTTCATTTTATCAATAATAAATATTTTGGATTGGAACCTGACCAATCAATCTATGAACACGTTGGTATAGTACTTAAAGTAATATTAGTAGACTTAAAAAATATATGCTTTAAAATAGATCTGCCTTGTGTTTGGCATCTATATGTCGCTGTAAGTTACTCTTATGACATGTCATATACAAACACTGAGGACAATGAAACTGCGGTTCTTTACCACACTCAAACTTTGTGTGGCGAGCTAAATTTCCTTTGTTACGATATTTGTTGCCACAGTTCGAGCACTGGAAGGACAATTCATATTGTGTTTGATGACATCCGTCTAATGCAATGCTATTTTCAATGCTTTGTCTTCTCAATTTATTGTCAACATTGATGGTTTCTTCGTATAAAAATCTCCTCCTTACTGATGATGCTGGCCAGATTTGTTGCTCGAAACTCAAATAATTATTTTGAGCTGAAACAACCAATAATATTAGTAAGACATAGTTATGGAGAGTAATTAAAATAACACTTTATTTAAATCGGTTGTAGACTGGACAGTACAAATGTGTAAATACAAACCATGAACAAACCCCTTGTTCAAACAGCAGTATAAAATTTGAAGTCGATTATGATGTGTTTCTGATTGCTCTACGTAGTTGACAATATCACACATTTAACTTTCTGGCACAATCCTGGCAGCTCAATGGTAATGATGATTTTAGTAATAAAAGTAAGATTTATAAGAAAAAATTATTTAGATATTTAGATAGTGAATTAATTACTTACTTACTCTATGGCGCTATGTACACAAAAGTTCATTGCCACACTATTAAAATTACGCCATTTATACAGTCCACTTCATTACACCCTACTTCTTTTAAATCCATTCTAATGTTATCCTCCTATCTGTGTTTAGGTTTCCCAAAGTTCTCTCTCTTCCCATTGGGTTTGCAATAATTAAAGACATGCAAAAGGTAATGTTATTTTTAAGGGAAAAGTGGTGTATTTTTCTCAAAAAGCAATGTTATTATTTATGTAAATAGAAGTTGAATTAGTACCCATTAAAAAGCTAAGACATAACTGTATAGGACATTGTTTGTTTATATTGTGTATTTAACTATTTATTTAAATATTCGGAGATAAATTAGAAATATATACGCAAAAAACATTTCACACTTAGTAAATGCCAAACTCATCTTAATATCATTCCTTCCAGTTTTAAAAATCGCAATATTGAAATAATGGATTATCAATTTATGTTTAGAACAAACAATAATAACAATGAAACATGTTGTCATAAAATACTAAACAACTATCAAATAAGGAGAAGGGAATAAAAATAAAGAAGAAATAATTTTGCTAAACATGACCATCTGTAGCAAGGACCATACATATATATTAATGTCCTTGCTTAGCTATTAAAAACTGTAAACAAAGAATCAATCTATCGAAATAGAAATGTAAGTATTGAAATGTGTAAAAGTAGTAATTGTGGTTTTTAAAGTTTACCTAAAAAAACGCACACCTAAATTCATGAAAATACTTGTATATCCTGTGATCCCTTTTATAACTTTAAAATCAGCAAAAACGGATACTATCCATACAAACGGAAGCTCTGGCTTAGCGCTATTACCAGTGTTACCACGTTGAAAATTATATTGAATGTCGTGGTATTTGCCCAAATTACAAATAAATTATGTTTACCAATGTAAAAACCTTAAATTCGCGTTATTTACATGAAAACAGTAAAATTCGTGAAAAAATTCGCTTTATTGCAAATACAAATTTTTCATGTCCCTAACAATAATTAATAATTGGTCAAATTATTATATTCATTAGAATTATAGTGACTTATTTAAAGTGGTGCATTCATTGAAGGAAGTAGAAAGAAGAGAACACTATATGGTGCTGGTTAAAGCCAGATTTTTAGTATGTTCTAACAACAAAATAGCAGCATTATAGCAATTTATGGGTAGATTCTCTACTTTCTATTTCATTAAAATGTGTATTCTATTGGCCATTATTTTTTATTTCTCTATTTATGATCACGTTTATGATAAGCAATGGATCCAAATGATTTAATTAGGCTTTGCTAAGCTTAATATACAGTCTTCCCTTCGAACAAAATATTTTTATAATATTTTGTGTGCAAGGTGCAGTATTAGTAACACTGGCTGACCCAAGAAAACAGGCTAAATAGAATGTCGTTCAAGGTAATACACCAACATCACCCAGTAATGAAGACAAGCCACACTGTAAAAACAAACACTATTGTAGCATTTAGGTACTGAACCTCAGCCTCTTATATCAGATTCACTAGTATAAACTATCACACCAATTTCATAGACTTGAAGTTAGTCATTGTTATATTAAGTTATATTAATGACACATAATTTTATGGCTAGGAGTACTCAAATGATATAAAGTAAGAAGTTTAGTTGTTTTGAAACTTGGAAAATGCAAAAAGCATTAAGATACATTTATTGTTACTTGTATACCTAAAAAATTCTCACAGCAAAAGTGTGAAAAACGAAGTTAGCAAAACACATTGAGCATATGCTTATTAAATACTAGAGCTACATTTTAACTTTAGAAATTATAAAACAAAACAAATAAGATGGGTTTGAGTCTCATGTCCAGGTGTCATTTTTCAATTTATATAATATAACCAGTAAGGTTAAAAAAATATGAAATATGTTTGAAGCTATTAAAGGGGTGTATTAGTTATTTCTTTGACTTATCATGTGGATTACTTAACTGATTCAGGCTGTAATGGCAACTTCATAAATTTATTAAGGCTAAGATAATGTACAACATTTATTTTCTTCCTTTCATTTACAAAATTAATTAAGAAAATTAGTGAACTAATATTTAACGTCATTATCTAGTTGTGCACAAAAACTTATGTGTGTTTGAAACAGTTTTTTTACTAAGTTCACTGTAAGATTTTTTATTTTGTCAATCAACTTGATGTTAATCAAATTCATATAATTTAATAGAGACAATTATTTTTAACAAAAGTAGACAAAATTATTATTATTATTAAATAAATTTGTCATTGCTTGATAAAATTAAAAATATTCAGGTTTGAAAAAAGGAAGTAATATCTGGGTTATAGCATTCTTAAAAAAATTTTAAAAGCACATATAGTGCAACTAACCTGAAAAATAGCAGTAGCTATCAGATCAGTACTGTAAACTGTTATCTTAAAGAGAAAACCAAATATACATTCACATTTGTCAAGTTCCTGCAAAAATTCTTTTATTGACATCTAGTTCCTCATTTAAAATATATTTTCTGCTTAGTATTTGATCAAAATTTCTTCATTATTTGGAGGTAGTTTTTTTCTAATTTTGTTCAACATTTTATTTTGATATAGCTTTTAAATTTGGCTATGGTGTATTTAACAAGCTAACATATTATAATGTAGATTGTGGAATGCAGGAATGAAGATCTAGTTGAGATAAATATTTAGAAGTTAGTTTTTTTTCATCTTGCCAAATCTTTTAAAACTCTAAATTACTTCATGAATGAAAATACAAATGCAAAAATGCAACAAGGTATATTGTGCTCACACACAATCAGATTTATTTTTGTGATCAGCGTCTCACTACTCTTCAAGGATACCAGTTATAATAAAGGTAGAATTTAGAAGAAGTGCATATATATTTGCAAGAGGAAGATGGAAAATAATTTAGAAAAAGTTATCTCAGAAAAAATTGCAAGAATATATACCTTGACCCCCTCATCTTTAACAAACCAAAAGACATTGAAACAATTAATCTAGATATAAACAGGGCTCTGTAGTGAACCCTTTCAAATTTATTAGTTTTATGAAAGTGTTGTGAATATGTGAGCACTCCATAAATTATTTGTTTATTGTGATTCATGAGCTACCAACATTTGCTTGATATGTGATCTTAAGGTGGATAAAATCCTGTAAAATTAAATTAAATTAGTTAAAAGTCGGTGGTATGGATGGGGATGCAAGAAAAGCCAGTGTTTTGGAGTTTTTATGACAAAAGTTTTTTTGTTGTTGCCAAAATAGAACAAATATTACTCCAGTACAAACACATAGTTTACTTTTCTTCACATGTTAATATCAACAGTTCCTGAATATCTGTCAAGAGCATAGTGGCATTATCTAACAAACTTTTTAAATGAAGAGAAAAAGTTGTTATTAAATTTCAGAACACCCTTGACAGATATTCAAGAAATTTTGAGATCACCCTGTGAAAAAAAATTAAATTCTATGTTTGTATTGAGGCAGTATTTTGTTTGTTTTGGCCAAAAAAATGTTTTGTCATAAAAACTGTAAAAACAATGACTTTTTCTAGACTCCCCTTCAATCCCACCTTAAAAAACTAAATAAGTTAGAATTTTGTTAATTATATTGGAAGTTGCCCGCTATTATGGTCACATGATCTTAGTGTTTTAAGGGTGTTTTTATTAAGCAATTTGACATTCTTCTTCCAAGAAAACCCTTAACCCACTAGCCCGAGCATGTGGTAAGACGCAGTGTACCAAAATAAACTAAAATACATTTTTCAAGAGGTTGATTTGGAAAAAAGATCTAACAATCAAACTATATTAAAACCAAGTAAATCAAAAATGCGTTTTAATTTATTTGAATTACTTTTATATACATGTAAAACATTTATCTTTGGATTAGCATGTAGATAAATATTTGAATACACAACAAAATAAATGTGTGAATAGTATAGTTACCGTACAAACATATAGAGAACTAAGCATCACTAAAATAATTATCCTATGAGTTATGTATACTAAAGTCACAGATCATTCTAAACATTTTTTTTGTGATAGATTTTACCAAAATATATAGGTACATGAAGGAAAATAGACAAATTATAGCTATATTATCATAGAAAGAAACTTTTCTCAGTCACTAGCTATTTCATTGTGTAGTCTTTCAACAAAAGCTTTGTTCTTCTGGTGTTGCTTTTGAGAGAGATGATTGTTAATTTCGAATGATTAAAGCTGATTATAATGACTTTTTGAGAAAAAACCTTTTTTTTTGTTCCAAACGTACTTCTTCCGGTGATTGGGATGAAAATAAATCTCAAGGTATTGAACTATGTAGGGATCTGAGAGCAAAATATAATACTCAAAATTTATAACAATAACTATCATCAAAGTAAACAAAGAAAAAATGACACCAAACAGATATTTTAAAATAAACAATAGAAAGAGGTTAGAAGGGCAAGGTCTAGACACTTACCAGAAACCTGTAGGCCAACCTCCAGCCATGCTGTCATGATCCAGTTTGTGTTTTACTCTCTTCTGCTGAAGAAGGGGACTGATGTACCAAGAAAATTACATAATTATGTGTTTTGTTGTGTTTTTAACCATCCACAATATTTACACACAATCACCCAAAAATGTAGAACATAGTATTTAGCTCATTTGTTATAAAACAAAAATCATACTTAATTGATGACCAATCACATAGGTTTGATTATAATCCAAAGTCCCACATAAAAGATCAACAAAATTAGAATACCAATATAAAATAAGAAATAAACATCTCAGCTATGAGTGTAAACGCCAGAGGGAGTTACAATAGCTAAAGGTTATCAGTAAGAAAAAAACCAGTGCATGACATGAACATTTTCAAAATATAATATGTAGTACTTTACTTTGATAATAAGATATATAGTATTAAAAAAAACACAAATATAAACAAAACCATTCGCATAATAAATACACAGATAACAGAAAATTTACACAACTTTTAAGTGTAGATTTACAACAATTCATATTTGATTTCAAACATTTTAACCAGCTAAAACCAGAGTCACTAGATGTTGGTAGGATATGAAATTTTAAAAATCATACAAAAAACTGAGATATAATACAACTAAGATAAGGACAACCATATTAATTAAGAGATTTAAGTGCAAACAATCTCATGTCAAGCAAGATTTGAAGATGTGTTGCTAACATTTTAGAGTTATATAACTTTTTAAAGAATTATTATATTATATAGTAAAACATTATTTTTAGAAATGTACAGCTACTATAAGTAAATAAAGAAAAAATGGCACCAAACCGTTTTTATTAAATTAAACCATGAAAGGGAAAGAGAAGAGCAGGGCCCATACATTTATCAGAAAGCTGTAAGCCTCAACGTTAATGATTAAAACACAAAAAACCAGGTAATTATGTAATTTTCGGGGTAAGTCAGTTCCCTTCTTTAGAAGAATAGAGTAAAACACTTACTGGGCTATGACCACTTAGATTCTGTTGTTGTCTGTTTATTGATGCAAAGAAAAGTTTAGTCTCTGATTCTGGGGCTGCACATTCAAATTTCTGTCTTTACTCTTGATGATTTGTCAGGGTCATCATGGGCGATGTTAAAATAGTGACTATTCATTTGTTGTCTGAGTGTTCCTGTGGTGAGGCTAATATATTCAATTCAGCAATACAGTAGTTGCATTGTAACTGGTATAAAAGATTTTCTATGTAGCAGTCATACTGGTCTTTCGTGGGGTATTTATTCCATTTGTGTGAGTCTGCTGTTGAATGAGGTGGAAGGTTGGTGCATTTTGCAAGTACTGCATCTCACTTTCTCAACCGCTTACAAAACATTCGAATCAAAATCCCCTCGATGCATACTTGGCCACCATAAATGTAACTTTGCTTTACACAAATAAACCCTACACCCAAGGACTTTCTGCCATGGTTTTCTGAACAAATGACTACCAAATTCTAATCTATTCAACGCATTTCTATCATAATCCGCTCGTCTCATACTTAAAAATAACAATTTCCGCTTCCTGGATAAACACTACCTTCAAATCCAAGGGATGGCAATGAATATATGTATGGCCCCCTCCTATACACTAACCTCCTTAAGGGTAAACCAGACAGACACCAACTTTTTGCATTTTAAAACCTCGCAGCCCCTCTGCTGGATGAGATTTATTGAAAACATTTTCATGATTAGGACAGATTCTGAAACTACTAAAGTTCCTGAACCGGTTAAATAACTATAGTAGCTTGAGATTCTTCTGGATCATTTCACAACACCATGACATATTGGGGGATTAAGCCTTCATAAGGGAAACATAAACACACCAGTCCACACCAAAGCCACCAACCATCAACAGTACCTCCATTTTCAAAGCAACCATCCTCTTCACGTAAAACTCTCTCTATCCTATATCCTAGCTACTTGAGCCAAATGTCTACGTTTTGAGGAAGAAGACCTTAACAAGCAATGTCAACAACTATTCAAGACTTTCACAGCTAGAGGATACCCTAGACATATAGTCAACAGTCAAATAAACAGAGCCCTATTTAATTAAGAGCATATCAAGACACAACCTTGCAATGACATACCACCCACCACCCAATATTAAGAATGACTAGGCAAACTCGGATTTAACATAAAACAGACTGCAATATCCTAAACTCATCACCTAACACACAAAATCTTATCAACAGTACTTTAAGAATTACATTAAAGCTCCCCCATAATCTCCAAAACATTCTGGTTCAGCCTAAATTGTCCAACCCAGCCACAAACAACGACAAACAACATCAGGCCAAGGTTCCTACTCTTCCTTACAACAAACTGAAATGCAGTATCTGCAAAATATACCAAACTTCCACCTCATTCGACAGCAGACTTGCACAAATGAAATACCACTTTAACTGTTCCACAGATAATCTTATATACCAGCTATATTGCAATTACTGTATTGCTGAATACATAGAACTCACCCCCGGAACACCCAGACACCCAATGAATGGTCACCATTTTGACACCAACCACAATAACCCCTGACAAATCAGTAGCATTTCATGGCGATGCACATACTATTCAGATTTAGACTCATGTTATAGTACTAGAGTAATTTGAGCCCTCCCCAATAGTTTCAATGATTCCCAAATTGCTAAAACAATATATTACCAAAACCAAGCACCCTTCTGGTCTCAACCTTAGATATCCATTTCTCCTTTTCTTCCAAGCAGGCTTATTCACACCAGTCAGTCATTTCTATATAAACAATTATAAGAGATAATTTAATAATATAATATAATATAAATAAAACATTCTATTCATTTATCAAGAGTAAAGACACAAGTTTGAACAGGCATATAAAATAGTTATACAGGTTGCTGAGAGTGGTTTGGGGAGAGAACAAAGTACCAGAAGACTGCAAAAAGAGTTATATCTATTTTCAAGAAAGAAGATAGGAAGAGATGTACAAATTATTGGGGGATAACGCTGATGTGCCAGTGTACAAAAATATAGGAGACGATACTAGAAAAGAGAATATGAAATAAAATTAAAGGAAGGTGGTGAGAGGAACAGCATGAATTTAGCGAACAGAGGTCTACAATAGACTTAATCTTTGCCATTTGACAACTGATGGAAAGAAGATATTAATATGGGAAAGACTTGGTAATGGTATTTATTGATGTGGAGAAGGTATATGATAGCGTGAATAGAAATAAAGTTTGGAAAGCGATGGAGGAGGCAGATGTAAAAAGAAGTGTTGTAATGAGAGTGAAAAGCACGTATGAGGATAATAGGAGTTGTGTTAAGACTGCGAGTGGGAGGATGGTGTGGTTCCAAATAAAAAATGGAGGGAAGCAAGGGAGTGCCCTTTTAACATTACTTTTTAATAATGGTAATGGAAAATCTCATGAACCAAGTGTCAGGAAAACTCGGGGAGAAATGAATTAAAGCCATGAAGTTTGCTGATGGCTTGATGGTATTGGGGGAGAAATGGGTATTAGGGGTGGGTCAAACCAGCTCGTTGACATGAGCTAGCTCACATAAGCTTGCTCACTCAAAACAGTCGTTCCTATGAGTCATATCGTTCACTGCATGGCTGGCTCCCTCCCAATCCTTTCACCCCTTCCCCTCCCTAACTTGACGAGCGATCGCTAAATAGTTCTTACAATTCCTGTTTCGAGCGTGCAAATCTGTCCCTTCCCTTTCAACTTATGAACGAATTATGATTTATGTGTAATTTATTTGAAGCCTATTGCATTTGATTCTTTAATTTTGTTAGTTACGCATATTACTTATAATAATTAACATTAGCATATAGCTTTAGTGTCTAATTCACAGAATTATGCATATTGATGTTAAGAAAAATAGTTTAATATTGTAGTCAGTGCTGCAATCTAGTAACGATAGTAAGCATCTATAGTTTTTTTTTTGTAGTAAAGTTACTGTCACATGATACTTGCTTGTACTATAAATCAAGTGTGCTAGCTAGTGCCAAGCTATATGTGTACTCGCTAGTACAATAGAAATGGAACTAGAGTATTCACACGCTGCTAGTTTGGTACTAGGTTCTAGTGCAGATATTTATTGAACGTCAGCGATTAATTTTTTTTGCAGCAGCTGCATTAATTACTAATAATAATAATATTGAAAATTATCAAAGGAGCGTAGAAAAAGAATATGAACATAGGACTGGTTGGAAAGATGAAATAATGGTCGTGGGATGCTAAAAATGATACATTCAGAGGTTAGGTAGGATACATTCAGGGTGACACGAATGTTTAGTATCTCCCTAAATTTGTATTCATTTATTTGCTATGTGATCAGAGGCCCCTAAAGCCATGGGTGTCCGAGTACAGTATCCTTGATAAACAAATGTTCTTTTTTTTATGCCTACACACACTTTACATTATAAAAAAAACCCACCTAAGGTTGGCATGCTATCAAATTTATTTAGATTAAAATTGGGTCTGGAACACAGTTTGTCGTTTTTGTATGACATGCATTTAAATAAATATATTGTCATATTGTGGCAATTTGGTATTATATAAACAAGGATGCTTAGAATTAATTTCTGCCAACAACAAAATCACATCCGATGACCATGTTGGCACCAATTAGACCATTTCCTCTACACACAGTCTCAGCGTGCATTGATTGGTCGAATTACACAGACTATAGTGTCAGAACCAGTATGAAAATAGTGCCTGTTCTATCCTCACAGATAGTATGGTGGCCAGTACCAAGAGGCAGAACGAGTATACTTTTTCTGATTCACACAACGCTAGATGATAATGTACTAGCTAGTGCTAGCTAGTAAACTGGATTTCAAGTACATGCTAGTGTTGTGTGATACGGGTGTAACGAACGAAGAACAAAAGAAGACAAATGACAAAGACTCCTGACTCTTTAAAAGAGTCGTAACTGACAAAAACTCCTGACTCTTTCCAGGATGAATCAACGAGAGCAAAAAGAGAGTCATGAATGAATAGTGCAGAAGCGATGCGTTGATAGCCAAGACTAGCTAAATAAAACCTAGCATTGAATGAAGACACAAAGCGAGTAGGCAGAGATAATGAGAGTGTATGAGTGAAAAGAAGAGATGTAAAGAAACATCAAACTAATGCACAATGTATCCCGTAAAGTGTCACATGGATACAAAGTAATGATCAGGGGGGAAAGAGGATGGTGGTGCCTGATTCATCCTTGCGGTAGGGCCTAATATTTAGGGTAGTAGGCCTATTTAATTTCATTGATCTAAGTTTTGATTTAAATGTACAACTGACATGCATACGTTTATTTTGTACAAATAATAATAGAAATGTGTAGTAAAAAGTGTTGGCCTATTGGTCAATGTATCAGATGCGTGATGTCGTGTGGAATGGTGGCGCGAACGACTCGCTCGTGAAGCGAGAGTCGTTGATTCACAGCTCTCGTTCAAGAGTCGTTCAATTTGAATAACTCGTTCTTGAGCGACCCATCACTAATGGGTATGTAAAGAGGATGGAAAAAAAGAGGATTTCAAAGAAAATGTTGGAAATAAAGTATGTAGATAAAAGACCGCAAGGAAGCTCAAGATAGAGAGAAGAGGAGCAGATAACAGAAAGTGTTCAAATGAGAGGAGAAGAATAGAAGAATTTAGAGGAGAAAGAATGATGGAAGAATAAAGGAAGATGGAGACATTTTAATAAACTGACTTGGCAACAAGCAGAAAAAAGATAATGATGATGATGATAAGGGTGTAAACTGAGTTGGAGAAACAAAAATTAGTGACTTTTTGGTGACCTTTTTCTAGCACAAAATTCCTTCGGTAAACGGTCAAACATTATATAATGCATGTATAGACATAATGCACTCACGCGCAATATTAAACTTTAACTAGATGAACAACATTAACCGTGTTCTTGGTATGACGGTAAAAACAATAAGGCAGCTTGTGGCTAGCGCATGGCATCATGAGTAGTGGGTGACTTGACATCGATCGCATTTGCGTTGTTTTGATGTGCGGGAAACTCAAACAACAATATTTTCGTGACCTTATGACTAAAATATTGAAAATTTGTGACTTTATTATTTAAATATTGGACATTCATGACTTTCATTACCTTAGTTTCAATTGGTAACTTTCTGTGACTTTCGTGACCCAGTAGACACTCTGATGATGATGATGATGATGATGATGATGATGATGATGATGATGATGATGATGAAACAGGCAACAACAGAATATAAACGTCCCTAGTCCAGTCTGTGTTTTACTCTCTTCCGCTTAAGAAGGGGATTGATGTAACCCGAACATTTCATAATTATTTGTTTTGTTGTGTTTTAATTGAGAACTTTGGGGCCTACAGTTTTCTGGTGCGTGTGTAGGCCTTGATATTCAATCCTCTTTCCAATGTTTATTTTAATTACTATTAGTAGTATTGTTTAGATTTATTAGCAACACTAAGTAAAGTGTGGTCAATATCACTTGGGACTATTTATGTATTAAAATTTAAATTATTTATAATTGTATGAGTTTACAGCATAGGAAGAATAAATCGATCCCTACAAGGGTAAAATCCAGTTTATTTGAAGTTTTTGTATCAAATGATACTTTGATGGTGAGTGTTTGGACCTGTATGCAATTTTATGGTTTGTGTATACTTATAAAGGATATATTTTGTTGTTGTTATTGTTTTATTGTTTTATATTGGCATTTTAGAGGTTTTGTAATGAGTATTATAATTTAAAGTCAAATTAATTTTTTTGACTAGTTATTTACTAACCTATTAAGATGAACGCCTAAGGTAGGTTTGGCTAAGAGTACACACTTAAAGGAAAAAACCATCATAATTTTAAACTTTCATTCTAAAATTAAAAACATAATTTGTAAACAATTACTCCAACATTTCACCTCTTTTTAAATGTGAACAGTGTTTGACTAAAAATATTAAAATATCTATAAATTATGTTTTACCACAAAACTGTACTCTGCGTACTCTTTAATGACCTGGCGGGCAAGAGTATGAACTGTGTCGGCCAAGTGTGCACGACTTTTGTCATCAACAGTGGTAACATATGTAAGGCTGTAGCTGGAACATGCCTCATGCCACCATGCACTGCAACTATTACAATGCACCTAGTTGTCATCAAAATCACATCCACATATAGAGCATTCATATATTTTATTCTGTTTCTTATATTCAGACTCATTATTTAACTTTCGTCTTACTGACACAAATTTTCCCTTTGTCTTATCCTATCGTTTTCTCTTTCTTTTCTCTGAAATATGTTTGTTTTCTTAAATATCTTGTTTTTTTCTCTTTGCAACTGTTCTTAACTGGGGTTGATGACATTATTTCTGATTTTAGTGACCATTTTTATCTTTTTTCTACTGTGGTTCCTTTTGGTATAGGTTAGAGCTCTGAGATAAGTGTGTGACATTGCTGAATGAGTGAACCTCTAGAAGTACTTGGTTGGTTTTGCAAGATTAATCAAGCCTCTTTATTAGTTTGAGAAAGGGGACATGCTAGACGCTGTGAAGAATCATCTACTTCAGTGCTAACTTGATTCCCTAATATCGTGTTGCCAGAGTAGCTACCTGTTGGCGAATCATGTTGATTACCACCGCCATATTGCTCACGGAAAGTGACCAGAGACAGGCAAAATCGTTATAGACCCTATATTGTAGATATATATATATATATATATATAGAGAGAGAGAGAGAGAGTGAGAGAGAGATATTTAGGAAGAATTGTAATTCCAAGAATGGCAATAGGTGGTTAAGAGTTCACACGAACTCTTAGCTGATGCCATACTGAGAACTTCTACCCAACATTGTAAGTTTTCTTTTAAAAGACGGTATATGCCATCACATGCCAATTTAAGAGGAAAAGTTGCAGAGGTTACAAGATACACCCATAAAATGTTTTTTCACTACTGTAGAAAGTATTAACCCCTTGTAGCGTTAACTAATTCCTTAAGTTTTAAGGCCAAAATTTTACAAAAAAAAAGTATGAAGAATTGTTTCTTATTTGTAACATCTTCAGGGCATGAGTAAAACTGTCTACCCAACTATCACCATAACCACAAATCATTGCACAATGGCTGACCGTTAAAAGTTTCCCACCGAGTATTACCAAATTTGTAGAAATGGCACTGCGTACTCTTAGACTATGTGTACTCTTGGACAAACCTCCTTTATTTAACTCCTTGACAGACATATCAACAAAACATAAGCTATGTTGGATTGATTTTTCTGCTACCAGAATAATTATTCCAGTGAAAAAAAACTTTACCAACATGTACCTCTATGTTTATACTATGGGTTGTATCATTAATGTAAATAAAAGTAGATCAGAGGATTAAATACAAAATGGTTGTTATCAAAACCGAACAAAAGTAAGGAGAGCATTAACTTTAAAACATGTCAAGCTTGTGTTTAGATTCAATGTGTCGATGTAAGTTGCTTTTTTGATAAGTCTTATAAAAGCAATGCGGGCAACAAAATCGTGGTTCCTTACCACACTCAAACCTCATGTGACGGACTAATGTCCCTTTAATGCGATAAATATTGCAACAGTTTGGACATTGATAAACAACTTTACAATGGATGTTTTGCTCTGCATTAGATGTGATGACATTTTCAAAACCTTGGTCTCTCAATGTTCTTTCACCTTTAACACTGTCATAATGTAATGATATCTGTTCCATTGATGAATTTGGTCTGTTAATTTGATGGGAATCTCGATAGGTATGCTGAGCTGTAACAAGAATAAATAAAGGTCAAAATGGAACAAATTCAGTTATTTTGTTGAGAAATAACAAATGTAACAACTACTTTAGAAAATTATTTAACATCATTTTTATTAGTGGCTTACTTTAAGAGGTATATAGACAAGTAAGACACTTTAGATGAAGTGCACCCATATTAGCATAGAGTAGGGATTAAGGACAGCGAGAAAATCACAGAGATAGATCCCATATGGAGATCCATCCCTAGAGCACTTAGCTGAGATGTGAACCTCGACCTCCTTTCTCCCTGGCAATCCAGTCTAATGTGAGGTTGATGCCTTAAACCTTGTCAACACCGGTGTGACTTCAAAAATTTTTTGTTTTGCATTCAAATATTATGTAAAAATAGATCCCTCCAAGCTCTTATTAATTGGAAAACACATCTCAACTCCACCAACAACTTTAAAACTATAATAATAGTTCTAAGAAATACATAATATAGAACCATAGGCAATGGATGTGAAGCATCAGGAGAAACACGAGAGCAAGGTAAATGCGGTTAAAAATATACATCTAAGAAATGTATGTGGACAGAGTCAGTAATGAATAGATGCTGAAGGAGTGAGGTTTGAAAGGGAGTCCAATCGATCAGTGGGAAAGGTGTATCTTAGCTTTGTTTGTGAATGTTAAGAGGATGAGTGTGGATCGAGTGATGAAGAGAATATATGAAGGTAGATTGTGTCGATCAAATGGAATGGATAGGCCATGTAAGACATGGTTATATTATGTAGAGGAATGTGTGAAAAAAGAGAAGCATTAAGAGTTTTAAGAATAAAAGAGCGTGTAGGATGTTGTTGAAGCGAAGGGAATATGTAAGGATAGGAAAGTGTGGAGAAAGTTGGTGAGGATAGATTAATACCAGAGGTTATTTAAACTATATTATGACCAGTTTATTGCCTAGCCTGTAAGGGAATTGCATGATTAGGTATGTATGTTGGATTATATAGCTTTTAAGAAGTTATGTATTATAGCTGGAAGAAAAAATATGTCCTGGGACCTTAACTTGACAAGTCAGTGTGGTACCAATTGAGCAACCCAAGTTCTTACAGAACACACCTTGTATATCTTCAACAAAGGGTTGCAATAATCTATAGCATGATAAAGAGTAGCTTACTAGCAGCCTTCAGAAGCTACTGATGTGCATTTATAGCCTAGTGTAGGTTACACAATAATACTCTTATAATCAAAGTTATACTAGAACGTTGTAAAAATTACATATGAGGGATAATAACTATCTACCTTGCTTGGTAAATCATTGAAATAAATACACTATAGACATGTTGGTGAAATCAAAGGGTGTTAAACATGAATAATACCCGCACACATACATTTTCAAAACAATCAAATATTATCATGACAATAGAGTTGTTAATAAAATAAAAGATCTGTCATGGGACATTTTTATAGGTTCCAACCCACACCCTCCCCACAAACACACATTCAAAAATATAAATAATGAGACAAGTATCAAGTTTACTGGAGACTAATTAAATTTATTTTTTCTACTATTGTTTTTTAATGAATTTCTTATTTAAAAAATCCTTTATCTCCTAAGAACATGTTTCCAGTGAAATATCTGAAGACTTATTTAATATAGGTTAAGTTTTTCACATTATTTGGGTTATAAATCTATTTTATAAGCTTTTAAAAAGTGAATTTATTAGTCCTTATTGCTGAAAACTGTGATCACTTCCACAAAAGTGGATTTGTTGAAATCAAAACATTTATTAATATTCTCTTACTTTCCCTTATCAGCAAATTCAACCTTTAGCCCATGTTAAGGTGTTTAAAGATGAAATAAAAACATTTTATGGCTTATTAAAATAAGACCAATACACAAAATGTACTCAATAGACTTACTTGTTAACTGTATGTTCAGAAAATGAAAAAATGGCATAACATTAGACTGTACTTTACATAAAATATTCTGAGTATCTATAATGGATGAATAAATTATTTGTTAGTTCTTCTTGGTGTGCTTGATATAAAGCAAAGAAGTATGAAACTTTTGTGTAATTACTGGAACACTAATGTAACAGTGTATATAAAATATATTGTCATTTAATGAGTTTAATTACACAGGTATTTCTTTTCAAAATTATTAACTGAAAAAAAGTTAAAAGAATGAAAAAGGATATATTCTAAATTTGATATAATTCTTTAACTTATATATTTGTTCATAAATTTATTATGAATGAATCATTAACAATTTTAAATACAATAGCGTTTTTGTTATTTATTACATATATTTTTTAAAATCCAGTAGCTATTTTGCAATAAATTTTGTAGCATTGCACTAATAAATAGAGATTTTGAGTTTATTAATGTAGTAAAAACTTAGAAAAATAAATTAAAAACTCAGACTTGAAATATTTATCTCTGCATTCATAGGGTGCTTCATAAATTTTATAACAAACTGAATACAGCACATGCAACTAAATGATTTGCTGAACATGGACACTTTCCAAGTAATGATCTAATGATAGTGTTTTACATGGCAAAACAAATTCACCCCCACAAATTTGCAGAATGAATCCTGATCAAGTAGCATGACTCAATGATTATGGTATTCCAAGGGTATACAACAAATCCCCTGGATCAGAATCTAGGGATCTAATCGAGAGAAGGAAAATATATTGTGATTTACTATAGAATTATACTTATATTGTTTGTCTAAGTGGTAAAAAATTAGTAATCCATTTTTTGTTTTAATAGTAAAGTTATATTGCATATAAAAACTTATAGTCCTTTAACACACCTCAACTGAGTTTTTCAACAAACCACATAAAATACATAATTTCCCTGAAAAAAGTATTTTCTCACTAAACACTTGACTTTTAAGTTGATGCATGACACTGCATATCCATAGGATAGTTTAGTGAATTAGAGTTCATAATTACTCTGTTATAAACGAAGGCAGGATTGTAAATGGTCATCAGTCAGACAGATTGTATATTTCAATTTTCTAATGTTGATTTGAGAAAAAACTGCAAGCCCACTCTCTCATTTTATTTATCTTTATCTTTTATAATTGATTGACCAAGTGATCATCTGAACTAGCACCCATAGTTGATCGGGAGATCGCAATCGACTCTTTGGCCACTTCTTCCTTAGATGAATATAGTGACTTATGATAATATAATAAATTAATGACTATGATGCACATAATATCTAAATTATGATGGTACATTACACATGATTATAATGTTGTGATTTTAGTTACCAAACAAAATCAATTTGATGTACACACACACGCACAGTAGATATACATTAAATTGTATTAAATAAAACAATTTAGTATTTAACACTCAATTAAGAGTTATGTAAATGAGCAATTGCTATAAACCATAGTAGGCTTGTGTTTGGCATCCATGTGTCGAAGTAAGTTGCTCTTATGATATGTGTCATATGAACAATGAGGGCAATGAAATTGTGGTTCCTTGCCACATTCCAACTTCAAATGGCGAGCTAATGTCCCTTTATTTCGATAATAATTGTTACAGTTTGGGCAATGGAAAGTTTCTACATTTGTCTCCTGTGTTAGAAGAGAACTCGATGTGATATTTTGAAATTTTTGTCTTCTCAAAGGAGCGCCAACATTAATAGTTTCCTCACAGAATACTCTTCTCCTTATTGATGATGATGGCCAGATTGTTTGTTGAGAGTCCCAAGAGCTGTGGAGATCTGTAGCAACAAGATCAACAATTTACAAACTGTTGAAATAGACTTCAATAACTTTGTGAAAAATAAAATATAAAGATAGTAACAACTTTTTGATAAAATTAGACATGATTCTTTTGTTTTTATCAAGACATTGAAAATGAGATTAATAAATATATAGAGGGAGGAAAAATAAATTATGAAGGTAGCAGAAACTATATTATGATACCATATAAACAGACCTCAGTACAGTCGGTGAAGACTAAACCCTGGCCTCTTGGGTCAGAGACAGGCACACTACTCTATCCATGCTCTCAAGAATACTGGATAAAAGTGTATGTTTTTGAAAAAAAAATTAATTTTACTTAGGGAACATTATGATAAGAATAGATAAGAATATTTATAATAGTTATAATAACTCAATTAGAAATTTAATAAAAATAAGGTTTATAAATCAAAAGAAATGTCGTGAGTACCTATCATTCACAGCACAGAGGGTCGGGGTCCTCAGTATGCAGATAGAGGATAAGGTATTTATGTATGAAGGGTAGCTGTGAACATATTGAATAAGGAGTTGTTAACAGCCAATAGGGGTGTACATCCAGCTTGAAGGTTGGGTATGAGTGTGATGATCTCTCGCCGTTAAAAACAATCCCATCAAGAAAAACTTAAAATTTTGCCATGGCTGTTCTTGGGATAAAATATTCTTCAGATAAAATAGTACCCCATTTGTATACTTTGGGGAAGTAATGGGATAGTAATGCTAGAAAGAGATTAGGATTGGGATTTGGCATGTTACATGAGCTTCTATAGGCCAGAATCACTGTAATCAATGTTAGATGAAGTAACTAGGTTTGTGAAAAACTTTTGAAATGCTTGATAAGGAACGTTTAAGAATATTAAGAGAAAAATAATTCAGTTTTAGGTTAATTTAACTTGGACAACTTGTACTAGAGTCAATTACACTTAAAACTAAGTTGAAAGAATAAAAGGATGATGTAACTATGCATATATTGAAATTAATTTATTATTCTTGAGACATGAAGGAAACATTATTTAATTGAAAAGTAAAAATTGAATTTATTTCTTAGCTGTAGTACCCTATTACTTGATTTTTTGTTACATGAGCTGCACAGTTATTTTGACAACATGTTTCAATGCACCAGCGGCATCATCCTCAAGTCTGATGAAAAAGAAAGAAAACACTGAATGAAATTTATGGCTAAGACACAATGCGCCAGCCAATGTAGTATAACATAGTTTTAATTTCTGGTAAATATGATGTTTCATAACTATTTTTTTTTCAACATTTTAATTTATTAACCTTCATTAATTTTATGTTATACCACATTGCCTGGTACATTGTTTCTTAGCCATAAATTTCATTCCGTGTGTTCTTTATTTCTCATGAGACCTGAGGATAATGCCGTTGATGCATTGAAACATGTCGTTAAAATAACTGTGCAGCTCTTTCAGCCAGAAAACAAGGAACAGGGAACTACAGCTAAGAAATAAATTCAATTTTTATTTTTCAAATTTAATAACTTTTTTCTGT
This sequence comes from Timema poppense, assembly GCA_902141375.1. Taxonomy (NCBI): domain Eukaryota; kingdom Metazoa; phylum Arthropoda; class Insecta; order Phasmatodea; family Timematidae; genus Timema; species Timema poppense. Next base: position 179,057 of record CABFOV010000175.1, on the reverse strand, counting down.
AAATTCTCAAGATGAATACAATAATATTCAATATATGCATGGTCACATCATCCTTTGATTTTATCAACTTAGTTTTAAGTGTAATTAAGAATCAAATGTCTATTTTAAAATGTATCTAATTTTTAGGTGTTTGTTACAATTTCAACATATTCATAACTAAAATGTATCAACTACCTAACCATTTATAAATATCATTTAAATATTGTGCATATATATTATATTTATGTTTCTTTCACGTCAAACTAGTACAACTTGTCCAACTTTAACCTGAAATTGAATTTTATTTTTCTTAATAAATGGGTTTGGATTAGTTATCATGACTATACAAGAGGTGGGATTGTCAGGATATAGTTGGGCAGAGCAAGGAGAATAATTTTTTTTCTATGGAGGAAAGTACATTCATTGTTTAGGCACAGGCTTTCTAATCTACACAAAAATTATGTCAGCAGTTAAGCACATAAAATTCATTAACTATTGGGTGTCAAAAATAGTGATAGCAGATAGGTGGCATAACATGGCCAACATTAGTGTTCATTGTCCAACAGAAGACAAAGATTTTCTAGTAAAGGATAGTTTCTTTGAGGAGTTAGTACGCCTGCATAACTAGTTCTCGACCTATCACATGAAAATTGTGATAGGTGACTATAATTCAAAGATAAGGAAAGAGGAATTCTTTAGACCTTGCATCACATTAGTAATGATAATGGAATAAGATTGATAAATTTTGACAACTTTTTCATGTTTAATTTAAATATTTAAAAAGGAATAATTTTTTTTTTAAACCTCATGTAAAATATATTCATTCTAGACTTTACAGGCATTGTTCATGCCCATTACTAGAGCAACCATAAAATTATTGGATTTTCTATATACTTGGAATGAGACTTGTGATGTGATATATTTGGAAAATCATGAAACTGAGACATAATGTGAATTTTCATGTTTAAAAAAAATATATTTTTCAATTTCTATTTATTTAATATACTAATTCACTAGATGGGCAGCGTGTGCTGTATAATATGGTGTGATAATTTTGTACAGCTAACCCCACCTTAAATAATTTAGGTTTTATAAAATGTTGAAACTATTTATTTTATTTGTAATGGTACACATACTTTTAAATAAAGTTTTATACAGTATAAATAGTTTTAAGAATATTTGTTCAGGAAAATATGTTAATTATATGACTATTAAGTTCAATATTCATGCTGGTATAATGATATTGGATAATACATAACAATACTTTATTAAATAAGTAAAAACTTCAAATAATATGGATATAACTTTATTCAAGTCAATAACAATACTACTCAGTGATGTTAAAAAAAAACTTTAGTGCTACAAATAGTCGTAGCTGGTAACTGTATAACATGACTCCAATTTTTAATGCAATTTGATAAAATTTAAATACATTAGATTGGTGACTAGATCAAACTTGTGATGGCCCAGGGTGTCAAAGATAGGATTGTTATACACCATATATGTCACAAGGCTTTCATACAAGCTATTCATCTACCTCAGAAATCACAATATTTGTAGATATTTTTTGTTTTGATGTTTAGTAATTTTGTGTTTTCATGATATTCTTGAATCATATAGCTTCTGAATTAGATATATGACAAATTAACAAAATGTATGTTTAAATTTATACTCATCAATATTATCATCAAGCAGAGGCCACCTCTTTATGATTGCGATACAATCATATTAACTTTTAAGAAATTAGATTTTGATTAATTTTTTTCCAAGTACCACATCTTACTACCTGTTCCGGATATACAATTATGTACTCAAATTATAGGATGACATTTTTATAATAAAGGACATAATAATATATTGTATGTGGTATGAGTTTGACGCTTTTCCTCTACCAAATAAATATTAATAAGTACATAAGAAATGTAATAAAAGAAAAGAAAAGATATTTAAAATAGGGGAGTATAGTACCCTGGCACTTACATAATAATAATGATAGTGTGAAGGTTTATGAAGGTATTACTATTGCAGTTGTTTGATAGTCTATTTTAGGGAGACCTAACTTCAGCACTAGGGGCTCAGTCAACTTTACAAGAGTTTGTCAGGAACAAATAATATGTTTCAATGGGAATTTATATTCAGATGTCAAATAATAGTGAAAACAACATTTTTCCCCATAGTGTGAAAGAAAAACAAGGGTATTTTACTTTTAAAAGTTAATGATCCAATTATTTGGTAAATACTCATTGACCATAATCTAGTTTAAACAATTAAAATTTCCAGGAAGAAAACTTAAAAAGAGTTTTTATTTAAATAACATCATCAAAAGTTTTTATTTGATTTATCTAATAAGGTAACTATGCACCAATCAACACTTAAATGAATAATAAATATAATTCCCACTTAAGAGTCAGTGTTATCATTTCATCTGTCAATCTCTACTAATAGGGAGAGTAGGACATATTCTTGCTCTGAGTCAATCATCGAGGTGGGCATCATTACATCGAGATGTGGAATATTAGTTTATGACACTGACGAATGAACACAATGCAATGTGATGAGAGATGAATTTATGACCCGGTCTCTAAAAAGAAGCTGATGGGTACAGTTTGCAAATAATGCCATATGCTTAAATCAATCAGTTTAACATCCAGTAGCAGGTGCACACAAATGGCTCACTGGTTATCATTGTTTCTAAACAGTATATAATATGTATTATTTGATAGTGCCAAGTATTTTAAAATAAAATTTAAATAAATCAAAAGTATGCCCATAGCCACTCATGTCCAAATATTAAAAGCTACCATATCTGTTTTTATGAGACTTCATTTGTCTGTACAGTTTTCCTTGTGTCTTATTGTTTGAATATATTATGTTGTTTAATATTATTGAAATGATAAAAATACACTAATCTTAAAATTAATACATAAACATTTGTTAAATACATCCTGTAAATAGCAACAAATATTGAGTATGACAACAAGCAACCATTTAGAGATATAAAAATAACAGTTTATAACAAGGACAATTTAGTTATTTAAGATGTGAAATTGACTACACCCAATGGTTATTAGTTTTGAATTTCTCTGCAACTGTTATTTTTGCATAAATATGACTTGATTAGTCGGAAAACTTTTCCAGAATCTTATTACCAAAGTGTAAGACAAAATGTAATTTCTGAAAATTATTTGTTTATGGCTGCTCAAATGAGTCACTTGTTTAAAAAGTACTCGTCATCAGTGAATAACCAGAACAAATTAATGTATTTAAAAAGGCTTATTTTATAATAAAACATAAACATACAAGTAATTGATCACATGTTTGATAAATTAAAATTAGGTCATTTGTAACAAGTTTTCTACCATAACAGTTATATACAAAGTTACAATGTGTGTTAATCAAAGACAGCAACAAGCAATTACCATTTTGTGTTTGTATGTTTACATTATTGACATTATGGTTAGGCTCAGAGGGATTTTAATTATAATTTATCATAATTTATACAGCTATTTAAAACAAATACCCAAAGTTTAGTACTAAATACTTTAAAAACTATTTTGCAAATTTTACTGCGGAGATTATTCTAACCAATTTTATAGTTTACATGGCTAATTTTTAATAAATATGTTGTGAGTTGGTTGAAAAATAAATGTGCTCCAAAATGTGATGCCAGGCCCACCAGTGTTAATATATATTTATATAAATAAAGAAAAAAGTGTAATCCCAATTTACATTAATGGAAAAAATTCAGAATAAAAACAATCTTAGTTGTTTTACTAACTATATTTGTACATCCATGGTAAAATATATTATACTTGAATATTACCTCTAAGATGTGTTTTTATTACTAAAAGTGTTACTTGTTTAATCACTATTATTATTATTATTTGTTTTGATTGCTACCCACTAGTGGTGGGCGAAACTTAGAAAAGTCGAAGTCGAAGGTCAAATCTCCTTCAGCTTCGACTTCGACATCTACAATAACCTTCGCATATTCGAAAAATTTTGAAGGAAGGATAAAACTTCGATAAATTATCAAACAATTCAATTTTATCTTACTAAATATTACATTTTTTGATATTTGATAATTTTAAAACAGTTACTAAACAGGATTTTAACAATGACTAGTAATTTACCTAACACAACGTAAGCATGGATCAATAATGGGTAAGTAAATGTGAATATATTATATTCACTATCGCCACATAATTTTGTAAAATATTAAAGTACCTATAAAGAAATAACACCATGGTCACTGGTATGAAGCTGAGAAAGCACTTTAGTTGTGCAATCATCGCAGCTCGCATCTAATGTTTGGTCCTTAATACCCTATTTCTTTGGAATCATCTGTGACAAATTTACGAGTGCATTTTGACACAGAAGTTGAAGTTTTTCAGAGTTTCTTCACATTTTCTTTATTATTCAAAATGACTGATACCGAAAGTAGAAAACGAAAACGAAATTTATTTTATAATTATTATCAGATAAATGTTTATAAAAAGGCATGCATATGTTAAGTTTGCAAATTAATATTATAAACTCCATGATGTAAGAAAAAATTAAAACTTAATCAAGAATAAAATAGCCAAAGCTATTATTTATGCTTTTTAGTGAGGATTACTCCATCTAGATATATTCTGAAAATTGAAAAATGACACCTGGACACAGGAATCAAACCCAAGTCGAGCCAAAGATCCCAGGTTCGATTCACGTGTCCAGGTGTCATTTTTAAATTTTCATAATAGAACTAAATTGATAAGTTACTAAGCTTATCAGTAAGCCAGAGTGCATTAGTTATTAATATAGGCATTAGGTAACAAATAAGGACATTTTCCTGGTCCTTGTTACTGATAAGATCTAGAAAAATAATTAATTAAAATATTAAAAGTGGTGTTAAGTGACAACAACAAAAATTCTAGGTAGCTTCAACTTCGACCTTGACTTTTATTCGCGAGTTTCAAGATTCGCTTAACTTTGCTTCACATTTTAAAAGTGGACTTTGCACACCCCTACTAACCAATCTGATGCATTGTGAATATTGGCGGATGAGTTGAGTTTTGCACGATCGGACTACAATGACAGCTAGAGGAATGTAATGGGGAAGTGAAATAGTGTAGTACGATATTTAGCATAGGGAATAATGAAGTGATAGTGATGACAAGCAAGAGTATAAAGCCTAAAAGAATTATATAAAACAGGCTAAAGTAGTTTTGAAATGAGTAAAGAGTGTAAAGTATCTTAGATGTGACCTTAAGTTGAGAAGTGATGACAGAAGAGAGATCTAATGAAAAGAGGGCAGCTTGGGGAGGTGTTAAACAGGTAGCTCGAGAATGTGATTTGCAAAGCTGTTACCTATTATAACGATCATACCAAAAGGAATATTTTAACTGCCATGGACATATCGTACTAGAACAAAAGTCAAAGACGCACTCTTTATGATTAATGGTGCATAAATATTCATATTATACTTCAAGTAAACATAACTTATAGTGTAGTTCCGAAGGCTGTAACTGTTTCAACTATTTAAAATATAACTCAAGTAAGGCACCCTATTATCATTTTTTCTGGACTTAATTCCCCACCCCTACAAGTAACAAACCACAGACAAAATCTTTGATGATTCACTGAAAATACTGGATGCCGTCGACAAACCGAGTACTATCCAAATCGATGGAAGTAAGAGGGTGAGTTATGGGAAGAAACGACTAGACACACCATCACCAGGAGAAATAGGATTAAAAATGAAGATGTTTAGGCAAGAGAAGGGCTACACCGGGTATATGAGATAGTAGAATAAGCAAGGGTGAGAGGGAATGGATAGATAATGAATATGGAAGAGGAAATTCTCTAAAAAAGAATGAAGGAGTTGAAATTTGGTGGGAAAATACTCAAAGGGAGACCAAGGAAGAAATGGGAGGAGCAGATAACAGCAAGTGTACAAGTTACTCGAGAAAAATGGACAAGAGAAAGGAAGAAAGAATGGTGGAAGTGCAGAGGAATATGGAGGTATTTGACTAAACTATTATTATTAGCACCGCGTTTTACTACCCGTTCGGGTTATAGGCATTTACTAAACTAATCTGGCCACGTGTTTAAAACGGTTCATGATGATGATAGCTATTCAAGTTCTCAAACAACTTCTAATCTAAATAAATTTCACAAATGAAATTTTGAAGCTATTGTGTCTACATTTTATTCTACCTCTATGAACGTAATGTCAAGTAAATTTGATTATTTAATATTTATCAAAAAGCGGTAAAACCCAATAGATTTATTGCTCCTAGACTGTGTATGTCCAGACCCTTCCTTTGGGTCACACACAGACAACATTTTTTCTACTATGTTATTTTAGCAATTGTATTCGATGGGAACACGGATTGAACGTCAAGCTGGTCTAGTCTGGTTTACTGGTGACAATCAAGTATTGAGTTAAGTTCTTTCCGGGTGTGCTGATATTCTCTATGCATGTGTATGAGTTTACATTTTCTTCTTGATTATACTTTTATCATACCTGTATCATTAGATCAACAAAATGTGAATAGCGATATGTCACAGGTTACAGTATATGCTGGCCCTTTTTGTTTTTATATAATTTGTGTTTATTGTGATTCTAAAATGTAAAGAGGTATTTATAAACATTGTTTTACAGTTCACGCTAACCGTGCACCTATCCTTGCCACCAAACCAACACAATTAACATCCACCTCATGAAGACCAATCAGTATTCACAGCACATTTGAAACATTATTTACTAATAATAAGACTACTTCGTACACTTTTAGCTTTAAATTACAATAAATATTACTTACCGGTAGTTTAACAATATATTCTAATTGGATAATTTTATCTGTGATAAAGTGGATACCAAATCAATCTGAGCTTATATTTAAATGTCATCTATTATCTTTGAAAAAAAAACAAGTTTTAAAATATATGTTTTTAATTAATTTTAAAATGCTTCCTTAAAAAAAACAAGTTTTTGAATGTTAGCTGTCTATTTCTTCGTGAATTTGAGGGAATTCGCACATTCATTGTTTGTAGAGAAACAAAAATATGTGTCAGTTAATGTTGACATTTAATTGAACTATTGTGTGGAGTACAAATTAAATTTTATAACCATAATTATAATAACTAAAATTGTTTTATAAACAAACGCACTATAACCTTAAGCAACTCTAAAGTGCATGTCCATCATAATGTAAGATTGCCATTCAAACCTATCCTGAGAGACCTCCCTCCATCCAATTCCTAACTTCCTTTAAATATATTTTCCCATCTTATTTCTTTGGTAGATTAAATGCTTTCAGATTAAAGCTCTAACAAGAAATAGATTTACTATAATTTCCAACACTATGCTTTTTATTATCACAATAATATGTTTCTAGATTTACAATTATCACAAAAGTTAACGTGTATTATAAGTAGTGTACTCATAAGAATAATCTCAGATACCATAAAGCTTGCATTCTTGATCAAGGTATAATATGACTTATGTACTTTCTAATTGCATATTAGAAATTCCATATAGTGAATGCTATAACTATATATATGTGTGTGTGGTATTGTGGTCAGAGTTTCTGGCTAGAGATCCAGAGGTTCCTGGTTCGATCCCTGGTGCTTTCAAAATTTATCTGTGATGTTGTGGGTCTGGAAAGAGATCAAACTCAGCCTCATTAGGACAAATGAGGAGCCACTTGAATAAATAAGTAGCAGCTCCAATTTAGAAAACTGAGCTTAAAGGCCAGAGGGTTCATTGTGCTGGCCACATCCTCTATCCACAAAAGTTGCCACTATCATTGTTTATGGCAGCGGCCGCTCGGTTGATATAACTCACTTGCAGGCTCACAATATGGAGTATTTTTATAACTATTTACATAAAACATAAATATCTGAGAAAGTACCTTTAATTAAATTATCCCCAATTTAATAAACTGAAAAGCCAATTTCTGTTTAAGATGAAAATAACAGTAACTACCACATCGATGGACCTATAGTAAAGAAGAAATTTTGGCATAGAATGAAGATTACACTTAATTATGTCTTGTATTTTGAATATAACTCAAATCATGTGTTGGCAGTATGACCGCTCTGACCCAAAATTGTAACCAAAAGGATGTTAGTTATAAAAAAGAAACAAATGTCCAATAATGTGTTTCATGTCTTTTGGATTACACTTATTCTTTTAAAAATGTTTTCACTAATTTAGTTTTTGAAACATTATTCTCTTCATACTGACATTATTTAAATTCATGCATTATTATTATATATATCAAAAATAAGTAAGAAAGTTAAGATCCTTTTTTGGCGTAGAATTAAATATCTGCCAATAGAAACCTTATTGAGTTTCATATTGAATTTAGATTTTTCTTTACTCTTAACTGCTGGAAAAGATAGAAATTATATTATGAGAATAGCAATACAAATATACTTTTGTAAAAATTAAAGGCCAAGTAGATTTCAATCCAAAATATAAAGAAAGCCAAAGACTGGCTTCAATATTATGAGTTTATAAATTTTAGTTTAAACTTGTGAGAAGTACTGTTAGTTATGTCAGGCATGAAACTATATTGCGCAGAGTCACATGAAGGCATGATGTGGTGGTGAATTATCACGTTTTGCCTTTATTTCTAATTTGAGAGATGCTTCATAACTATCATAAATATATTTCTACACCTGATTAATAGGTATTCCATGTCATCTTCATACAGAACTATCTAAACTGGATTAAAAAAAAATTCTTGGACAGACAATACAGACAACATATCTAAGACAGGACTCTCTTAAACTAAATGTAAAAAATTATTTTATAATTATTTATCTGAAAATGTGCGAATAAAACTTTGCACAGCAAAGTGGTAAATATTTATTATGTTACATCAGAAGCAGAAATGAAATAATTTTTTTTTAAAGGAATTTCTTATTAATTAGAACACAAATATTTTGAATGAGTGCCAGAAAACGACAGTGAGTTCAGTTTATATTTTATCTATGTGCTAGTTCCTTGTTTAACAGCTCGCTAGATACCGCACTAGACAACTACCAGTCAGGAAGAAGGGAGATGACTCCAAGGAGACCACTTTATAGTCAGCAATGCAAATACTTGTTCCTGTGATTCCTTAGAATTTTGTTTAACTGCTTGTGTAGAAACTCAATCCCTATTTAATACTTACCAGGCAGAAACAAAGTATTTGAGTAGACAGATAACCAGAGTTTCGATTACTTCTCTGTAATTTATTTGAGCTAAATAATAACCACTTAAGTGAGTTTTAAAGTGTAATCTTGTTGTTATCATAAATTGTATTCGGTGAGCATGTTCATGATCTGGGGGTTCTATGCCTGGCGTCTATATGCATGACTAAGCTACTCTTGTGTTTGGTCTGATGGGGGCAATATGGGCACTGGAACTGTGGCGCCTTGCCACACTCCAAGCGCATGTGACGAGCCAAGGAAGATTTGTACGAATATAATTTCTCACAATTCGGACATTTGAAGTCTTTTGGTATATCTTGTTTTTGAAACATGCTTTTGTTATTAATGTCTCCTTGAATATCCTCTAGCAGCAAAAGGCCAGAACTTTGAAGATTGTCTTTACTCAAAAATGGAATGTCTCTGTGGCGAGGTAGATTATCATGATTTTCATCTATTTCTTGGTCAGATGGGTCGTTTGAAATTGGTGTGTACATTATATTTGAAAGAGGTCTCTGATTCTTGGTTAAAATTCTTGAAGTAGGTGATTGAGATAACAAGTTCTGTAGTTCAATCCATGATTTATTTTCTGTAACATTGAAATACAATTTGTTAGAGAATCATACAGCCATGGTCAAATTAACCGCTTACTTGGACCAGTTTTACTTGTGTCAGTAATGCTAATAATTTATAGCTTTTGTTAGTGGATTATCATAGCATATATATACTTATTAAAGGCCATAATTAAACCAGTAAACACAAACCAAATTCATTCATAAACAAATTACTAATCACTTTTAACATCATCATTATAATATGTAAATTTGAAACTTATCTGCAGTTAAATTTCGAAAACATAATTTTATAAACAATTCTGGACAAAGACTTGTATTAAAACTGATTAAAACAAAGATATATATAATTTAATTCAAACAAAACATTAATAAGTTTTAAAAGTGTGACATTAAATCAAATTACACAGAGTTTTTCCTCATTATTTCTCCTGTTGAGAGTATGTCTCTTCTTTATTTCTTTCTGAGAGTATTTTCATTCAGCACAGTAGATGCATTTTTTTAAATTTTTAAATTATATAATTTTTTTTTACTTCAAAACAAAAAACTATGTATTTATCCTGTATATTTTAAATAATATATATATTTCTGTTAAACTGTTTTCTATAAGATTATTTACACAATAAATACTAAAGACATGAGACATCATATTTTGAAAACTGTTTTCTATAATATTATTTACACAATAAATACTAAAGACATGAGACATCATATTTTGAAAAATATTGAAAGATATCTGTATATTTCAGTGACTTTATGAATTTTCATTATTTTTTCCTTTCATTACAAATTCTATTGTTTTCCAATATTTTACCTTTTCAGTCACATAAGCAATCTTTCATTTTTTTCACACTCCCTTTCCCTCCCCTGCCTTCCTTTGAGAAAATCTTGGATCCAACCCCGTCCCCCATGTTTTACAAAAGTGTTTCCCCTCACTTTTCCATTTTTTACCATTACCATTTTGACCTGTCTAAACACAGTCCTGACAGCCTTTCTTGGTGTGATGATAATTTTAAGAAAATATCACTTACAAATTGTTTTCAGTTTTAAAAAAAGAACTCAGTTAAAGGTCATCATATAATTTATAATCCATCTCTAAAATAAATCATACCTATACCTGTAAGTAAATCTGTGACATATATAAATAGGTATTAGGTTTGAAAGCATTATCTTAATACACAATTCAACTTTGCTTTTCAGGATTTCAAAAAGGAATTCCCATTTTTTCCAGACAATTTAGAAAGTAATATGTACATACCTGATCACGCCGTTCTCTTACGGTAGGCAAGAAACTGTGCATATATGTCAAAAAACAACAACTTAGTAACTAATCCATCCTCACTAAATTTCTCCACACTTCCCAATATTTTTATACTCCCTTTGCTTCAACAACATCCATACACCGAGTATTAAATGCTCTTTTATTCTTAAAACTCCTAATGTTTCTCTTTTTCACACATTCATCTACAACATTTAGCCAAATTTACATGGCTTACCCCTTCTTTTTGATCCACACACTCTACCTTCACTTATTTGCTTCATCACTCGATCAACACTCATCCTCTCATGTCCAAACCAATGTAAGATGCTTCTTTCATATTGATCTATTAGATTCCCTTTAAAATCTCAATCCTTCAGCATGTATTCATTACTGAATTTGTTCATTCAATTTTTTCCCCGTGCATTTTTTAGCATTCAGCATGCTCTTGTGTTTCTCCTGACAAACCCACATCTTTACATCCTTTAAACAATGTTGGCATCAACACACTTTTATATACTGCCATCTTTGCCTCTTTCGATACTACTTCATCCATTACAATAGTCAACATACATCCAACTAATATCTGAGATGCATTCCCCCATTAGTAGATTTCACCATCAATCCTTCCATTTTGGGACAACATTCTACCCAGATACACAAAATCATTCATTTGTTTTAACAATTTTCCACTTATACCAAGTTGACCATCACTTCCTGAGCTATCTTTATAAAAACTATCACATACAATTATTGTTGAAATCTAACACATCACACACCTAGCACACATAGAAGATACACCACTGGAAAAATTTCAAGGCTTTCATGAGCCAATAATAAATATTTCAGTAGGTTACTGTCAACAATGCATAGGTATTCATAAACTTAATGAATTAAAATCGTTTTATTAAAAGCTTTAGTACCTATAAAATAAATGTATTTAATTTCCAGAGAAAGATTAAAATGAAATAACTTTTTTATTATTATGAGTTAATAACAATGCATATTTATTTTTAAATACAATTTTAACTGAAAACTAAATAAAATATTATTTTACTGCCACCAATTAAAAAAGAATAGCTTAATTTATTACTTACAATAACCTTTCAAAATTACAAGTTCACTTTAATGAGATAAATGTGGTTCTTAACATACAACAATGCATCATGGCTCTTTGAACTAGACTTCATGAACCCCACCCAGCTTTGAGAAGCGGTGGTTTTAGAATGTGTGACATTTCAAATATGGTCATTTGCCACAGATTCCAAGAATTCTGATGCTTCCATATCTCTCAGCATGTGAAATCATTATAGATTAATTATTACTAACACAATAGCTTCTTTGCTATTATAAAGGATCTTTTCAATTCCTATTTCAGTAACAAACATTTTACTTAATTGCGCCTGCCATCTTAAAAAATACTATATAATTGATATTATGTTTAATTTAGAAATCAAATAATTAATTGTATGACCACAATCAAATTAATCAAATTGATCAAATGTGTTTGCAACGTCTCTAAATAAATAATTGATTAATTATCATAAATTGCGTGTAGTGTTGGGGTTCAGCCTTAAAAAGATTGTGGCATTAATCTAAGACGTTTTACAGGTGTTGGAATAAGATATTATTTAAAAATATTTTATAAGAAATTAGCGTTACAATATATGGTAGAAAATGTAGAGATAATATATTAATGTTCTTGTACTCAAAGAGTCATCTAATTATCAAATTTTCGTTTATACACAAATCATTTCCTAAGTTTGAGTTTTACACGGGAATACAGGTTATGAAAAATTAAATTGCACAATATTTTGTCAACCCAAATAATTTTAAATTAATTTAACATTACCTGAATAGTTGCAAAATTATTTGACCTCTCTGTGAGATTAACTTAACTTCAAGAGCGTTAAGGCGAGGTTTAAGCCCCCCAAATGTCAATTTAAGCCCCAAATAGAAGATTTATACCGAGTTGTTTAGGAAATTTCAAAACATGAAGTTTTAAAAACTAGTCAAACCTTAGTCTTAGTTTAATAAACACGGGAGTTTTCATTAGCAAAATAGTCATTTGATATATTGATCTTTGTCTCAAAAATAAAATGATCGTAAACAACCGATTTTTACACTGCTTTCTGGTTGTACATCGTCAACGCTTTACAATAATGGTATGTTGATAAATTATTTTTAGAAATATCAATCATTTATAGATTGTCCAACAAGAATAATATGACTTGTGTTTGTTACATATATACTATGACTGAAATGAAAATAACTTCATTTAAAATAATCTTATTTAATAAAAGAAAAAGATGTCCTCCTTCTAACACAACCTAACTTAAGTGTATTTTATATAGTTTAAATATTTGTGCTTTGTTCATTTAATAGCTCATTGAATAGTTGACACAAAATATTATCAGACATTATGTTGAAGGAAAGCTTCAAATATTCATAGTTTGTCTAATTAAATATAATGAAACATTGCTGTATCAAACAAAGTTTATTTATAACATATGTATAAATTATAATTAAAAATGGCAATATGCACATGTACAATTTTAAATAATTAAAGACTCCAAACACATTGTGAACATTTTTGTAATGATATTATATTTATCTTTTTTTTTGTCAATATGTATCACTATTGGTTTGGGTTAAACACTTATATTATAATTAATAAAATGGAGAAGGTATAGTTTATTATAAATGTATACAAATTTGGGTGAAGTAATAGTAGGAAACCATTCAGGAAAAAAACACCCTCAATACACCCGACCAGTATATGAACCCTGATCTCCCCATCATTGATAGTCTAGTCTATTGTGAGAGTGTCACCTTAGACCATTAGACCAGTGAAGCAATTTTGATAATATCAGGCCAGAAAATGAATCTTAAATATATTATATGTGTATATATGTATAAAAAAAAATTAAACAAAAATAATTTGCATATAATAAAATATATAACAAGTAAACGTGGCCAATGTAGAATTTTTTGATACTTAAATTTTTCAATGCTAGCAAGGAGTTCAGCATGGTCAATGAGTTATGTAAAGGATGAACCTAATGATATTTAGTGGAAAGATGCAATGCCAATAAAAATATAATTATATGTTTAGTGAGTAAATGGTCACATGTTTTTTAACACCGTGTCTTACTACCATTTCAGCTTAAACACAATTACATTAATATATTAATGATGAGGAATGTGTAATTAATAGTTAAGAAGAAGTGCACCCATATTTGCATTGAGGGAGAATGGAAAATAATTTAGGGAAAACCACCCTCAGTGCACCCGACCTGGCTCGAAACCCGATCTCCCCGTCTTCAGCAGTCTAGTCTATATTAAGAGTATCTATCGCCATAGACCACGTGGCCATCGAAGCGGGTTGGTCACATGTTTTGTGACTCTGACAATAATAGTTAAAGAAGTTAGTTGAGACACCAACTTTTCAAGCTACTGAAAAAAATTATTACAAATTAATCACAAAGGTGTTTAAAATATTAAAATGAACCTTTGTCTTACTAAACCAGAGTTACCAGGAAGATAAAAACTTTACAGACCTCTTCTGTAGTTAGACACAGAGCAAAAATGAAATTCACATTTAAAAAAATATTTTTTTTAATAATGTACTTAACATATCTCAAATATTGAATGTGAAACTCAAATGACCAAAATTGTTATCATTTTACTAAATTTTGTGAAGCTATGTGTGGATGTTTCATTATGATATGTGTTTTCAAACTTGAGCTCTGTGTGGTCTTTTGTGGGCAAAATGGACATTGAAACTGTGGATCTTTGCCACATTCATGTTTCAAGTGCCTAACCAGATTGTGTTTCCAGCGGTATACTTTTCCACAATTTACACAAGGCCATGAAGCATCAAGCCTTGATTGGACATTTTTCAAACTTTCATTTGATGAGTAATGAAACAAATGCTCCGAAATTGGTTGTAAGAAACCTGAAAAACAAAACATGGTTGTTAATTCTAAAATACAAATAAAAATGTCATTCATTAGTTATAAATAAGTATAGGCCATATAAACATAAGTATTTATATATTTAAAAGAATTATATCAACTGTAGAAATATTTAAACAAATGAAATACAGTTGGTAACTTAACATTTTTTTAAAGTATTTATGTTAACATATTCATTAATGAATGATTAACATTTTTTAAAAGTAATTATGTTAACATATTCATTAATGAATGATTATCAAGCAGGAATGAAAAATAAAGCATGAGACACAAGTATATAGTGTAAGTTATTATATTTAAGTATCACTATATGATATGTTTTTTATTCATCATTTTACAAAGATGTTTAAAAAAATTCCTTTAAATTATGCTAATTCAGAAATTATAACTAATGAATCGATTTCCAAGTTAAAAATTATTTAAGAACTCAATAAAAGCTTTATAAATATATACTTTTGGAAGTTAATATAATATAGAGTTAATATTGTTTTGCATGAAAAGTTAAGTGATATAAATATCTGAGTCATTATATCTAATGAACTAACTATTTATGGTAAATAGAAAATATGGTTTACTAAGTTATGTAAAAGTACAGATATACTGTAGCAGTAACATATTTGGAAAAATAATATTTTTAGACATAATAAATCATTCAAAAATACCCAATTCAAGATAAAAGAGTAATGTTTTACATTTTATTGCGCCCAAAAAATAACATAAGACAATTTAGATTAAAAAACTTTAGTGAAATGAGGAAATCTTATTTTATATCATGTAATTAATTTCATTTTATGAATCTAACTGTATGAATAGTTTTTATCACTGCATATTACTAACTGGATTATTGATATTTACTCTAATAGGGTAAGGATGAAGCAGGCATTTTAAAGGGTAGTCTATCTGCAGTTGTGGAGAAGGAAAGTAGAAAATCATTTAGGAAAAAAACCCTGAGTAAACCCAAACAGGATTAGAACCCCACTCTTCCTTTCATCTGCAGCAAATATTGTTATTTCTTCAGTAATTTAGAGCAAAACACTGTTTGAAGAATAATAGATTGTTGTAATTAATAGATTTGGTTGAATATTATTTGTCTGCATCTGGTATTACAGGATTAGGAATGTGTATAGAGTACCTGCACAGATTCAATAGTTTTTCATGGTAGTAAATAAATTTTCTTCAAACAATATTTATATTTAGAAATAAACTTAAAATTTAATTTGTGGAGTGTATCACTTACACATTTGGGTTATCTAGATATTTTCACTAATGAATAAGGTATATTAAAATTTGATTAGAAGAATAAAAAAAACTCTCGGTACACTTGGTCAATATTCAAATCACGAACTGCCAGTCACAGGTCAAATAAAACCAGATAAGTTTGATCCCTTAGCCCGCCAATGGAGTTAAATATAAAATAATATATTCATATTTTAATTATTGATCCAAGCTGACATTTAAAGTTTTCTAGGGTGTAAAGAGTACAAGACAAAGTATGGTGAGATGTTTATTTCAACAATGAAAAATATGTCTCTGATCTCCTAGAATGCCTTTTTACGGATGTTCTAGGAACACAAAATGATCAAAATTCTAGGGAAAGGGTTTCTCTTTCGAGAAACACTTATAAATTGAGAAACAATTTTACACATGTAGCCCTCCAATCCAAAACCGTGTCTATGCCTTTGTCCACAAAACTTGTGTTTTTTTAATGTATATATTAGATAGTAAGTAGATTACTTTTACATCAGTTATTTAATTTTGTTTTACTTAATTTCTTTAACATTTCTTTGTATAATAAATCATATTAAAATGTTCACTGACACTTGCTGCAGCCCAGTGTGTAACAAATTACTCAAAATCATTTGAATCATTAGTAATATAAACACTCCTATGTACTACATATTTGTTAATGTTTTCTAAAGTGATAATTTTGTGACAGTCTAGTTTATTGCATGCAGCCACGAAAGTTGGTTAAAATGACAAATGAAAACATAATTGACTACAATTTCTAAATCATTTTAAAAATCATTAAGTGTATTTGGAGGTACTGGAATAAAATAAGTCCATAGATGATTTCCATCTAATAGGTGCTAAGATATGCCACCTACCATGAATTCAGATTGCCATTCCCCTTCAGATTCACCAGTGTGGGATATTTGATTTCTGATTGTGCCAGTTATTTCCCTTTCTCATTATCAAATTTATCTTCCTAAAAGGCTGATAGTGACATGGGATATATTATCTTTCCAAAACAGCTTTATTAAACATGAGTACAAATTAAATATAGCAATGCAATGCAAGTCACAAACATTAACACAAACTAATAGACTCTTTATTAACAAAGTATTGTATAATTATTATGTATCACATTAGTATGAGTCATGGTTACATTGTGGATGTGAGCATTTGAGAGAACCAGTATGAAGAAAAAGGACCACTTAGCATTCATAAAGTATATTCTTAAAATGGAAGAGTAAAACTAAACTCATAGAAGATTCAAGTATAATACAAAGTATAGAACATTTAAAATAAGTAACAAATTATAAAGCCTTCATCTAATTATCAGTGAGGTAATTAAATAACTCTAAATTTAGATTTAATTCATTTATATTAAATAAACATTTACTTAGGAACGTACAATGGGCATTGGATAGTTGGGGCATTAGTCAACACTTAAATGGGGAAGTGAAGGTCATGATCCAACAACCAAATGTATCTAGTTGTGCACATGCTCATAAAATAAAGATCACACATTTGAAGTGGACAGTGGGGCAACAATAACTATAAGAGTAGTCATACATTCTAAATTCTAGGTAAAAGAACGCTCCCTTAAACAGTGCCCATTAAATATTAAAACTCAGGCATTCGATGGTGTACTTTGTGTGAAACGGTCATGATAGGTTAAAGTTGCTTTCAAGGGTGAAGTGGTTGGTTGCGCTTCTATCGGTGATGGTGGGAGGCTTAGGGCTCAGCTTGCTTGGCAGGAATTGATTTTCCCCACTGGGATCGGGAGTTTCAGGAAACCACACACTGCACAACACTTATAGAATTACAAATCTGGAGGAATATTTATCAGAGCTTGTTGTTTAAGGGTTTGGAAACTAGAGGAGACTAGAAGGCTTCCTGGCCCAGGAAAGTTATAAATCCCCAAAATTCTTGGAAACCATCCTGCGCCATTTATACTGCATAAAGACATGGATGGCATGTCTGGAACCAGTCAACTATTCTGAAAAGCCAACCTTTGTTCTGTTCATTATAAAAAGAGATGGTAACCTCAAACTATCCCCCAGATGCCCTTAGGGATTAACATAGCACCAATAATTTCTCCAGCAGTAGATGGAAGAGCTACAAAAAGTATTCCAAGTATAGTCATTATTTTGATGATATACTCTTCATAGCCAAAAATCAGAACAATCATGATGAAGGCCTACAACAAGTACTTAGGCACCTTTGCAATGAAGGATTAAATTCTGTTTAAATCAAAATGTGTAATTAATGCCAGAATAGTGGCATTTTTGTGGGTACGTGTGCATACTATAGGGCTACTACAAAATGTGTAATTAATGCCAAATCAGTAAAATATTTGAAGGTAAGTGTGCATACAACAGGGCTACTAAATTTATTAGCGCAAAAGGTTGAGGCAATATATAGAGCCCTTTCTACTGAAACAAGGCGGAACTCCATGTTTTGCTAAGCCTTATTAGATTTACATTTATTTGAATAATGTAGAACACATTATATATACTGAAGCTTTATATCTAGAGTATAGCTTATTACAGTAGGTACTGTAATGATTTTAAGTTACAGAAAAACATATTGTGTCGACTAGAAAATGTAAATATTTAGCATTTATTATCATTGTTTCATACAATTCTCTTTTAACTTTTAGGTTTACTATCAATAAAATATATTTAATTTGGCTTTGTTTTTTCTCCTAGTTCTTTAATAATATGTTCTGTTTATCCAGAATTTCAAACTACTGTGGATTTACAGCACTTTCTGTGAGGGTTTCATTCCAAATAAAGCCCCAATCCTGGTGGCACTTTGTGGGATGTTAGGACAACCAGTGCATAGGAAAACAAAAGAAAGCTCTCCGGGAAGTGAAACACAATTGAGAGGGTACTATGGCCCCAATTTACCATTGATTGTATTATGTGATGCATCACCATTTGGAGTTGGTGCAATATTATCCCAACAAAATGAAGACACTGAAGCGCTTTTGTATTTGCCTCCTGCAAAGGACCTGTTAGCCATTATCTTTGTATTGACAAAAGATTATCAGCATGTTTATGGCATTCATTTTACTTGGTTTACAAATTATTTGCTCGTGTTAAAGATTTTTTTAAGTAAATTGGCAGACTTTATTGGTATTGTTGTCTAGGATTCTAATGTGGTCACTCACCGTTTGAACATGCAACATTGCCCTGGTAAGAAGAATAGCAACATTAACTGTTTAAGCCACTTACCAATGCCCTCTATACGGTCAGAATGGCCTGATCTGCCCAATTTATCTTAGTCTCAAGTTGATTCAAAAACATTGTTGTGGGTAGAGGAGGTGGTGGAGGAGACCCAGGAGGATAAGGTGCTCAAGATAGTAATTCATCTTATCGAAGCAGCTGCCGCAACAAGTTATTAATGAATGAAAGGCTGTCTAGTTAGGGGAAACCGGGTAGTAAACCCCAGCATCACTTAGAGGTAATGTGTTGGAAATGGTTCATTCCTTGCGCCATAGCATTGTTGAGACCAAGGTTGTGGCTCAAAGCTATGTTTGAATTTGGACTATGACAGGAGTCACAGTGGATCGGTCAAGAGGTCCAGACAAGTCCACCAAGATCTTCTCTCCATGAGTAGGCAGCACCAGACAGCCCATGGTCTAGAAGCCATAAAGAATTTGCAAGACCCTTTTTAGGTGAAATAATTTTGTTAATAGTAAACATCTGCTATAAATTGCCTGAGGTAGCACCACTTACCTCTACAATAACCTTATTAACGATACATCAACTTAGAAATATATTGTCGAATCAATATTTTCCTGAAGTAGGTCTACACTGGAGGGTGGTCTCAATCTCACTATCACCAGACACACAGCAGCTATTGATAGTACTGGCAGCAGAAGAACCTCAGCACCAAAATAAACATTGGTGTATGAAGAACACCAGCAACGATGCTACCAAGAGCCAAGAGTAGTCGTAGGGATACAAGCATATCCTCCAGAGTTGCAGGTAGATTGACAGTCACAACTAATATCACAGATAAGAGATGATGTGCTAGAACTGTGGAGACCCGGTGAAAAGCACTAACAAGAAATGTACAGAGACAATGTGATACAGTTCTTCTGCTAACTACAGGACCATTTAACTAACTCAATGGCTTTAGATTAACTTTTAATCTGTGTTATACCTAAGAGTGGTGTATTTTCATGTATGGTAGTTGGAAACAAGTGTCATGTCCATTGTTTGGTCAGCGCTATCCGGCATTCTTGTCTAGACATGTTTCAGTATGCAGCTGCAAATATGTGATTGCAAAGTGAGTTTCTTTAATGGGTAACATCAGCAGTGTAACAAGATGTATTAAGGTTATAACAATAATTTATCGCCCACAATTTGATAATTAAGATGCAGTAAATATGTAAATACACAGTAAGCCCAACGAAACATCTTAAAAACATAGGATAGTATTGACTAACATTTTAGGCCTACTTATTTTAAATTATTCAAAGTATTGAATGTGTTTTTTTGTTTTTTTAATTATCACCCTTCTCTCCAACAAACAAATGCAAACCAGAAAGAAACCATCTTTAAAATATCTTGCTACTTAAGTAGACATGTATAAGGGAAGTTAGTGGGGGTTCTCAGGGTAACAGTATTGTGTTTATTTGTGATTTATTTTAAGTATAAAAAGGTACTCGCGATTACATTTTTACTTTTTTGATAAAATGTGGGAAGTGTTATTCAAAGTTCAAAGTGATTTAAAAAAAGGTTATAGCAATTATCTAGTAGCCAAAGGTCAGTTACATCCAATTTTTCCAAATAAAAGTCAATTTTTATCAGAAAAATTCATTTTTTTACATTTGTTCATACCATTTCTCTTACCATATCTCACATGTTTGAGTATATCTTATTTGATGTTTGTTTTAACTTATAGTATTACAGCCATCTTAAAACAATGTTTAAACAATATTACATTCAATAAAACATAACAAACAATAAATAATGTTAACCATACAACAATAATAAAATCATCTAAGGTCTATATTACATCTTTTAAAAAATTAATTTTTTTAGCATCTACCATCATAAAACGGAAATGATCTATCAAGTCTTAGTTCATTGTTGCATATTTTTTTAAGTTTGTATTATAAAACAAAGTCGATAGAAATAGTTGATATATTATGAATAAACAACACATTCATTTGATGAAAGCTAATTTTAGGTTGATATGGGTTTATAACTAATTACAGCGGCTATAGTTGTGAACCATATTACATACAAGATAAGAAGACACTGTGAAGTTTGAAATGGAAATTTATTATCTTGTTTTATATGAGAGTATGAATAAGGTAATATGACAAATGTAATCACATGAGAGATCTTGGTAAATCATTTATTGAAACACACATAATGTGCGCTGATTATATTATAATGTATGGATTGATAACTTTATAAAAGATTTATCGAAGGTATTTAACGTGCACAATCAGAACCAACTGATTATATCAGCACATGAGAGTTTCTGCGATCACGAGGAAAAGGGCTTATCAATTTTGTTGAGAAAGGTATTTTCCCATACCTTTCATGGTTCTTTTAAAGGACACAGTCACTGTGAGACCAACAGCTTTACTTCCCCTCCAAAATAAGTTGTGCTACAGATTTTTATCGCTCAAGGAAAATTTGTCGGCCCCAGATTGCTTTTAAACCACGAACATCGGATCCTGAAGCAAGCACTCTATCCCAAGACCCCCAGGTTCAAATAAATAGAAACAGTTGACATGCCATTTTATTCGGTGGTAAAAGTGTTGTATCACAAATAGTTCACAACAATAATTGATTTTATTAGTAATATGTGTTGCTGCTGATTTATTATCATTATTTTAATTTAATTTTGATTGTTCTTAATAAAGTTCCTCGAGCAGCACTTAGTGAACTTTGAACCATTCATACTTTGTGTTAATTAACACTCTTGTTGTAGGTTGATAACTGACCATTAGTAAATGTGGGTGAAAGTACTTGAAAATATTAAACGTGAAAACAAATTAATGGCTCTGTTGCTGTAAATGACGTGAAATAATGTGTTTCTTCAAACTTGCTCCCTGGGTTAAACGTTGAGGACAGTAAGGACATTTAAATTGTGGCTCCTTTCCACATTCCAGTCTCAAATGCCTTAAAAGAGTTTTTTTCCACTGATAGACTTTACCACAAATCAAGCAAGGAAATTTATTCAAATTAGAACTGACACTAGACTCATAAAGAAAACATAAGTCTTGTGGAAAGGATTCTGGTAAAACAACTTCCTTTTTTATATTTTTACTAGATGATCGATATTTCTTGTAATTCGATGACAAATTCCAATCTGAAAATATAGAAATTATAATTCTTATTAGAGATATATAATTATTTGTCATGAAAATATACATTTTATTATTTGTAATCATTTATTCTTGGCATATTAAACTGATAATATTATGGAATTGAATAGCTCCATGAGCAATATTTGGAACATTATCCCAAAATGTTTGGGTTGTTTTGTAGCTATATGTGTTTTTACAACTAGACAAATATCTTAAACAGTTATCTTGACAACAAGGGGAGATTAAAAATGTTAAGATACAGTACCTGAAATGATATGAAAGCTAAGACCATACGTACTAAAATTGTTTTCACTCTACTCCCCAAATAGTATATTCAAAAACATATCAACTAACCAAACTCCAATTAAAATATTTTGGTTTGAATGGTCTGGGCATTTAATGAGGATGGAAAAAGAGAGGACGCCAAAGAAAATATTGGCAATGAAGAATGTAGGAAGGAACCGCAAGGGAGGCCTGGAAAGAGATGAGAAGAGCAGATAACAGAATATTAAAGTGAGAGGAGTAGACTGGAAGAAATCAAAGGAAGAGGAATTGTGGAAGCATAAAGGAAGGTGGAGACTTTTTACTAAACTGACCCAGCCATAGGCGGGAAACAGTTGATCATCATCGTCGTTTTTTATTATTATTATGGTTTGAATCTAAACTTCTTAATTAATAAAAACTAATTCAAATACAAATAGATAAACACAATTTTAAGGAAACTGCTCTTATTTATTTAATTAATAAACTTTGTGACTAAATTCTTAGAAATAATTTTTAATTTAATTTTACTAACAAAAAATTTAACTAAAATCTACTAAGCTAGTGT
This sequence comes from Timema poppense, assembly GCA_902141375.1. Taxonomy (NCBI): domain Eukaryota; kingdom Metazoa; phylum Arthropoda; class Insecta; order Phasmatodea; family Timematidae; genus Timema; species Timema poppense. The sequence goes on along the minus strand of CABFOV010000175.1, from coordinate 155,695 downwards.
GTGTGTAAAATGTTCCTAAAACTCTACAATCGTATTTAATTTTAAATGTCCTCATTTTTGACAAGCAAAACATTATTTGTTTATGAAAAGATATCAAAAAAAGATTTAGCTTGAATCTGACTTTACTAATTGTCCAGCTAATGTTAAAATAAAATAGATATTGATGTAATGAAAACTATGGGAGGACGTGTCCGCATCTCTAATATTTTATTTATTATCTAAAGATGGGCTAGGAGTTGTCTATACTTGGATTTGCACTTAGAGTGAACTTGGAATTCCTTGTACCTCCCATAATTTACTTTTACATAAGGAATAAGAAATTATGATATTGACAAGATTCTCACAAATAATCTCCAAAAGGTGGTTTGGTAACACTGTAATACATAGTGCTTTAGAGACAATCCTCACAAATTGAGTAGATGGATCTGTTCTACAGAGCATTCAGGTAGTGTGTATTAATCAACAGTTATTTGTTAACTATCAATGTGTGAAGAGATGCTATCAGAACATAGAGGCTCATATATGATAGAGAGAACGTGAATAAAAGTAATTATTTAAGATTATTATTACTGAAAATAATCTTAGAGAACTATTTTTAACTTGTTTATCAAAAGGTTGCCGTAATAATATATTCTAAGAGAAAGTGTAAATTGAAAGAACACAGGTTATTATGGGTCTTTAGACCACATTTTAAAAGAATATTGTTATACTAAGTATAGTAGAACATTATTGATCAGAATTAATTGGTAAATAAGCTTGTTCAAATTAACGAAAATTCGGATTACTGGGAGAGTACGAAATTCTCTACAGGGAGCCAGAGTATTATCACAAATTTTAAATTATGGGTGGAATGAGCCTTATAAGATCTACATTCATTTAACTGATGTATTGGAGCATAGCCCGAACCGGTATTAAGACCCGATGCTTTTAAAAAAACTGATGTATTACACATAATATATACTATAGTTTTACATCTACGGTATATCTTTTTAAAATACTGTAATTATTTTTAATTACATGAAAACACATTGTGATGACTATAACATTTAAATATTTAGTATTTATTATAAGGTGTTTCTCACAATTCTCCTCTATCTTTGACTTTGGTATCAATAAAATATATTTAATTTAACTTAGTTTGTCCCTACCCCCACCACCTCCCCATGATTGGGTTTGGTTTATTCATAAGTTTCGACTAGCAGGGTTCTGTATTTACAAATAGGTGTTTTGGATGAGAAATAACTACTATAAATATGCAAATCAAATTCATCCATATTAAAAGATGTTATAATTCCAGTATGTGTAAAATAATCAAAGAAAATAAAATAAATTAAGCTTTTTTACTACTAAATAATGCAAGATTATTTTGAATATGCTATATAGCTAAATATAAATACAATATTGTTTCAAAGTTAACTAAAACAATTTAAGTGTACCAAAAAAAAAGGCCATTTTTGTTTTAACCTTATTTAGGTGAATTGTATTTTTATATAACAAACATTTACATTTAATTTTTAAATCAAATGGTGTACATGTAAAGATTAGATTTCTTCCCCAAAGAAAATTTAAAACACAACACCATTAATTAATAATCAATCTTTTCATAAATTTGTTTTGGCACAGTCTCAGTAAAGATTGCCATATTGATTTGGATATTTTAATGTGGTATGGAAGAAAACGTGATATCAGGCCTGTTTTCTTGCAGTTTTTATAACAAAATATATGTTCAAACACAATAAATAGAGTATTGCATCTGTAGATCTTTGGTTTTATCTTATACCCATGGTTATCTCAATATTTTTTGAATATTTACTTAGGGCATCATGGAATTTGATGAGAATTTCTTCTGTCCACATAAAAGTTTTTTAATATATTTGTTTTTGCGTATAAACCGAACAGGTAGTAAGACTCAGTGCTAATAATAATTTAATTTTTTTAGCACTACATCTTTTCAAGTTATATGTATATTTATTATTTACACAGAATATTTAATCATTACAAATGATAAAGGTTTTGTTTAGAGAAAAAGTACCCACATTTGCATAGAAGGAGAGTGAAAAACCATTTAGGGAAAAAACACATTACACATGACCTGTATTGGGACTCCTATCTCTCTGTCATCAGCAGTCCAGTCTTTAGCGAGAGTGACACCTTAGACCATTAAACCATTGAAGCAGTTAAGCTTTTCATTAAATTCAATTTATGTTCATCACCAATATTCAAGAACTGTTTAAATTATTATGAGTAGAAAATTTAAATTAACATATCGACCTAAGCACTATTTTATTTATTTTGACAAAAAATATATTTTGCTAGAAAAATTGAAAAAATAATCGCTTAAGTTGTGTCCCCTAGCATTACACTTAAATAAGCATAACATTAAGTATAGGAAGATAAATTATGATGAAATAATTTAAGCCAATAATAGTCGCATAGACAGCATGTATAAAAAAACAACTAATTTTAAGTATGGATACAATTGTGCCAGACAATACTAAAAAGCATATGACAAATAGCGACAATGAAAAGTTTTATATTTTAACACCGATGAATTAACAACTCCACAATGAGTACATTTACATGTACAATCAGTTTAACTTGAAAAAAGGTGTAAGGGTATGTAGAGTATAGTTTTCTTGGGAGATTTTAGTTTGTTATCTTTTAAAAGTTCAGAATGTAGCAACACACCATATTGCTTGCTAAAATTGAAAATTAAAAATATTATTTGAACCCACAAAGTACTCACCTAAGAGTTAGTTGTAAATGTTCAAGAAATAACAAAGCCTCATTACTATAATTTAAATTATGTAATCTTTAATTACATCACTCTAGGACAATTTATGGCTTCTTATTTAACAAATATTGTAAAGATTAAATCTCAGTTGTGCAAACAATGTAGTTTATAAACATAACAAGAGTTAAAGACCATTACTTCTCTTTGAAATATAGAATAACTTACTGTACCTCTACTTAAATTTGTGGTTAAATGTCAACAACATATTTTTTATCTATATATCCAGAGAAAGCTCATATCCCCTTAATTATAAATTTTACAAAGTGCCATTAGAAATTTATTTTGAAAACTAATCAGTAGATTTAACCATTATATTAGGTAAGATAACAAAGACTGAACTAAAATGATAAACCTTGTTAGCAAAAATGAGACCAAATAATATGGCTATTAATAATGAGTGTATATATATAGTAATTTCACAGCATTGTTAGACAGTACATAGTTTCTGAATATCACAAATCTGGCAACTGATGCTTTGAGCAAGAGTCTATCTTAAGGATAGTTGCTATAGAAAAAATAATATCCAAAGATCCTATTTTAAGATTGGAGGGAAGAAAATGTTCCTAAAGGTAAATATTTTGGATTTTTTTAAGATTTTTGGCCAAGATAAATTAACTATTTCTTCAGTGGATAAATTTAGTTTAATTTGGAACTACACTTATAGTGAACTTGCAATCCCTGGTACTTCACATAATTTATTACCACATAAAGACCAAAACCCTTTGATCCTGCCGAGATTCTCACAAATAATCTCTAAAGCCATGTGGACACCATACAAACAAACCTGAATGTGCATAAACATACACGTATGAGCACAAATCAAAATAAACACAAACAAACGTACTGTAATACACAGCAACAAGCAGCCAGACCAAAACGCTTAGTGAGTGAGAAACTTATTTCATTCTTTCTCTTCAATGTGATGCAAAAAAAAAAAAACATTCAACCAAAATAAATGATCAATATTGTACTATCCAGACTCCATTGTAATTTAATTGTCCATATCTGATGAACATATTATATTTAATTGTAAATATTTCAATTTCTTTTTAACTTCTTTAGGCGTAGTGTTATATTTGGTTGCAAGGATTAATGAAGCTTCATTCTTCTTGCGTGGATATTATTTTTTAGTTGGGATTAGAAGGATTCCAAAGCACTGGAATATTTTCTACATCCCTCATAAATGATAATAATGTCTAATTTTACCATTCCGTGTCAAGACAAGCACACATTAAAAACTGATAGAAAATTAAATTTACCATCCACACTTGCCATGCATAGTCAAGCAAGAGCCGACAAGCTGGTGGATCGTATTCGCCAGTGCTCAATGTTGTTTACAAATCATGCTTATTTATGATTGTTGTCACATCCACACTCATTCGTTCATGTTTGTTTGTATTCATTCATTCAAGTATGTTTGTGTTTATTCAGGTTCATTTGCTAAATGTGTATGTGGCTCCGGAGGTAGGTGGTTCACCAACATTTTAATGGATTCATGTTGTGTGTATTAATCAAGAGTCCTTTAAAATATGTAATGACATCACAGATTTTAAAAAGGGTGTTTTAACTTCATTTAAAAAGTGTATATATAAATGCAATTATGTCCAAGATAAGTACAAAATAACTGTTGATATTAACTATACGTAAAATTTAAAAAACTAGAATAGGACGCTCAAATCCTATAGCAGTAATAGAGTCAAGATTCTTAAAGATCTCAAAAAAAACATAGTGACTAAAATACAAAGAATAAATGACTTGATATAAAAAAAACTCCTTGTGTAGTCTGAAAGGTAAAAAATCATATAAAGGGATACAATTGTATTGATACAATTCATTTACTACATGTTATCTTTGTTGTTTATGATATAAGAGACATGATAAACAAAATATTATTTGTCAGTGACGTTGAGCTTTAAATCAATTTTTAAATTTAATTAAAATATTTTTCGCTTTCACTCAAACTGTACATTTTTAAAGATTTGATGATTAGAATTTGGATTAGAGATTTGAAAGAAAATTTAAGAATTGGAATCGAGAAGTATAGGATTTAGCCCATCTCTAAACTAAAGGTATCTACCAAAGCAAAATTATTAATTATTATTTCTTATAAGGGTTTTCGCTATAAAAAGTGTGAAATCCTAGACTTAGCTTGAGTTCCCTTTCAACAAACTTTTATTTTTTCTAGCATGGAGGCTGTCCTCGGCAATTAATTATTCTGACCTTTGTTCCCAAGTTAGATAAAATAATTGTTTTGGTGAGATAAATAATATTGTAGTGAAACGTAAGTTTTTATAAAGCTGCAGTGGAATTTAACTTCAATTTGCATGTGATTAGATATTGTATTTATTTAGTTCTCTCATAAATACTTTTTTAACTATTATTAGTAATAGTATGATGTGATTAATATGTTGGTAAAAGAAAATATAATGAGCTGTTTTCTAAAATGTAAGGTTTGATTGGGAAGCAAGACAACTAATATTTTTAAACAAATTTTGATTCCAAAGTGCTTCGAAATTAAAACAAATAGTATCTAATTTAGTTGGAATTTAATTCCAAAATTGAATATAAAGTTATATTATTGAGATTTGATCCAACATTTTTTTTAAACTTTGATAGTTGATTTGAAATGAATTCAAATCAATAAACTAAGTTTCAAATTTTATTCAAATTGAAAATTTTGGGTTTGCAAAGATTTAAAGAAGCTAGAAAAAAAATTATAAGCAAAAAGGAATCTTAAGACTGAAACAAACTTATTTTAGAATTTATTTTATAAGGCATGAGAAAATTAAAGTTAGGATAATTAGCTTTATTCCTATGGTCAAAGCATATTCAAATATGTAGACCTAAAGCAGCTCAAAAGAGCAACAATCTAACACTATGTTTCCAGAAAAATTAGAACCAACCAATCTAAAGAACATCCAAGCAACTCAAAGAAAGACAAAAATAAATTAAATTTAAGTACAACAGCTGAGGAAATAAATCCACTTAATTAATAAGATATGTTTATTCAGTAACCCTTTAAGAAATAAAAATATCATAAGTACAACAATAAAAGTCTGCATTATGCCTACAACACTTAAAAATGTTTAAATATATAATAATTTAATAATTGTTAATATGGTTGAGGCAAAAGACTATTTAAATTTTGTAGTATCACCCTTAAACTCTCAAGGCTACAGAGAGATAGCTGAAAAAATAAGTCATCTAAATTGAACATTCAAGAACATGAATAATTTATAAATTTAAATAGTGCCACCTCAGACTTTAATATTGTAATATATTTGGTCGTCTTGTTATGTTGGTGATGGTGTGGTCGATAGAAGTAGAATTAAATACTGAAATGGTATTTAGCATATTTACTGGCCCTTAAGACATATTTTAGAGTTATTTCATTTTGACTTTACAAACCTAATAGTTTATCAGTAAATAATTTACAAACTAACTTAATTTAACAATAGACACAATATATGCTGTTTCTTAGCAGTCAATTTCACAAGTTGTAGATTTTTTGACCACAATAGGAATGTAACACAGTAGTAGTCTTAGTAGACAGACACTCCAACTGAGCTAATTTTTTTGACACAAAATGTTGAAAACGTTTTATTGCATGGTTACCAAATATTTAGGTTCATTTCAAACTTTAGGGCCAAAGCAGTCTAATAATAAAATGCTTTAGATGAATGAGATCAAAAGATATAAATAAATAAGATCAAATACATTATTGATAAATTGGTAAAATATTCTGTGTCTCAAAAAACTGCAATAGCTCAGGATGGCTCACTTGGACATGTTTTTTAAGACTATTGTTTTGAGTAGTTTTCTGAGGGCAAAATGGACATTGGAATTGAGGTATCTTCCCACATTCAAACTTGGAATGTCTCCATAGAGAGCGCTTGTGCTGGTAACATCGTCCACAAACATCACAAGCATGTTCCCCTTCATTTAACCTTTCAGAACTGATTGCAGACTGATGCGAGAAACTATTTCTTCGTGATATCCCAAGAACTGTAGTATTAGAGGAGATCAAATAGTCAAATTTGTTTAGAGACAAACAACCATGTCGTTTCCAGATTGCTAGAAGAGAAAAACAAACGTGTTATTAGAGTGAAAATATAGTATATAAAATATGTTGTGTATGGTTGCTTTCCACAAAAACATTGAATTAACTGCATGACAATATAAATATATCAAAGAGATATACAACTATAGGCAGTAAAGACGAATCTAATATTAATATTTCTAGAGAAAATATGGGAAAACGTGAAGGACATAAACAAAATCTGTGGTATATTAGAATTCAAACAAAAAAGTAAACAAGTTTAATTCACAGATTAACAACAAAATATTATAAATATGAAAGTTATACAAAGTAAATAAATTTAGAATCCTAATTACAATAGTGATCACTTGCTCACTTTTGATTGAACCAAGTTGTGGTAAATGTTTCTATATTTGGAATCTTCACGCGAACAATGTACTTATTTAAAAATGTTTGTAATTTCATTTATGTAATTTAAAATATAACTAATAGTTTAAATTGTACTATACTTTATTAATGACCTGCAAATAGCATTCCAAATGATTCTTTGTTCTATTAACATTTATAAAAAGTAAATTAAATGTTAAATCATGTATTCAAACATATAATCAACTTTATTTTATCAACAAATTTAAATTTCAACCTCAACCAATATTACTAAATTGAAAATGTTTATGATTCAATTTTATTTTACTAGAAAAAATGTCCCAAAATTCATGAATTAAAAATGCATAGATGTGTTAGTTATAGAATGTCAGGTTACAAAAGTACTATAAGAGTAAAAATGTTGTAAAGTCAATTATAATTGTGAAATGAATTTTAATTAAACCAGTAAAGAAATGTGGGAAGTAACGGGTGTTATGTCCTTAAAATATGGTGCTTATTTAAGTTATACCTTTTATCAGTGATGTGCCAAGTCTTACAGGCATTTTTTCTTATATTTAATAACTATGAGAGGGTGTGACCTAAGCAACAATTGACACGCCTCATTGGTGAGATTAAAAGCAATTTTATCATTAAATTATTGGTATTATGTACATCTTATTTATACTTTCAACTAATATTTGTCTATACAGGAAACACAATTGTGAAATTGGTATAAATTTAAACAGTAAGCATTAACCCGATGTATAATGAAATGGAGCAAATAAGTGAAGCATTTGACATTGTTTGTCAATTTATGTATTCAAATAGTCATTTCCTACTACTTATATATCGGTTTACAAGATTTTTGAATAACATTGTTCATCATTGTAGCACTTTATTTTATTTTATTTTATTTTTCCTTTAAGAAACTTGAGCATTTTCAAAAATTTGTACAAGCACTGGAAACTTATTGAGAGCTTAAAATAAAAAACATGTGTATGTGATTTATAAATCATTATAAGGCATTTTTGTTTGATATTCCAAGAATTGATTAAGTTGATTCAACTTTCTAACTCCAGTTGGATTAAAAATTTGAAGAAAATGAGAGTGACAGAAAAAAATAATAATACAAACACAAAAACCATTCAAATTCTACATGATGAAAGAGATTACCACATGGTTGAGTTGTATTGTTGTAAAGTGTTTCTAAAGCAATGTTTGAAGTGAAGAGTTACATACAGAAATTATAAAGTCAGAGGAAAAAATTTTCTTCTGAAAATGAAATTTGATATATGAGGTTAAGTGGTTTAATAACTGTCAAGAATGGTCACTTCTTCCAGTTCCCAAAAGTGAAAATGGGGGGTTAGAGGGGGTTTATACTGGTAATTGTCTGAATACAAAGTTTAATTTTAAAAGGAATATCATATCAATCTATATGGCTACTTAATGAAACTTCATTTTCACTGATAAATATGCACCAACAAACTACTATTTTCTTCAATAAATGTCCTCCATTAGATATAGTAGAAGCACACAATATGTCTCTACCAAGCAATATTGGACACCATATACACATTACTAGATGAACCAGAATATACCATAGCATTTCTGTAGAATTAATTATTTAATAGTATGATGGATTTGTAAATTATGTGGATAATACCAGTTGCATAAATCAATTTTGGTAATAATTTACTCGTCCAGACATGCTTCAACAAGGTAGAAAGACCTATGGATGTATATATTTTGACAAATGTACATTGAATTATAGAGATTATTTTGGGGCTCTATAAGAGAAATTTTGAAAAAAATATTTCAATGCAGAAATGATATAGTCATAATAATAATAAAAAATAATATAAACCACTATAGCTAAACTAATATTAGTTTGAAGCAGATTCTACAAACATGATGACATAGAGTAGGGCCCCAAACTACAGCATTACACTCGGCAGTTTCAATTATATATATGTTTACTATGTTTTGGTGTTTATTCACTATATTCGGTGTATGTCTTGGTCTTCCAACTTTTTCAGCTGGCTTTGGCCGCCATTTCCCGTCAGTAATTCAGTCTTTTTATAGTAGTGATGAGCTCCGTCAAATGATTTTTAACTATCAATTATTGAATTATGAAAAATATCAAATGATCATTTGAATGGGTTAGTTTGATTGTTTTGAATCATTTTCGATCATTCTTAGCTGCTATGTGCATGTATCAATATTTCCAGTCCTAGCATAGCTGACTACTCCAATGATGATAGCTTTTTCCACTTGCCTGCACCGTGAAATGCAAACACACTGCAAATATAAACACACATCAATTATTATATTTATTGCTGGAGGATTCTATGGTTGGTTTTATGAATGTTGAGATCTTTATTTTAAAAGGTGTTTTAGTTTTCCATTTATTTGATTAATTTATTATTTTAGCTAGAGTACATTTGTAATCTATATGTGTAACCTATGTTTTGCTTAGAAAAATGATGGAATTAATACAAAACCATATAGTTAACTATTAATCAGCAAATAAAACTGAGGAAGTGAGTACTGGACCTTATAGAAACAAATATGCTGTTTACATTTATCAGATACTTTAAGCTATAGACAAAAATATTTTGAGGTAACCAATGTGTGTACTGTTTCATTTTACTTTGTATCATTTATTACACACTTTATAAACCTGATATTAGGATTTTAAATGCAATATATAAGGTAAAAAAGGCTATGTTCTGTTTTACAGTAATTTCCAGTTAACAGCTGTGCTCTGGAACCTAGCCCACCATAAGAGCAGGGATCTACTGTAGAGTTAAAATTAATTAATTCCCATTTTTTCTCCCCTCACACAATGTTTGTTAAGAAATTGTTCACAATATACATTTAACAAATCATATTTAATTCTTTTAATTTAGTGTTTCAATTATTTATTTCATGTTAGAAGTTTTCAAATTTGATTCATTTAACTAGAAATATAGTAAAAATTAATATTATTATTATTATTATTAGCACCATGTCTTACTACCCGTTCGGGTTATACGCACTTACGCTAATGCGTAATGGTAGGGTGATTGTGAGATGAAATGGAGGACCTACAGTTTAACGTGGAATCCGAACCACGGTGGAGGCCTGGCATTCCCCACATTCACAAGATGTCTTGTCAGAGGTGAAGGAAGGGTTTGGTAATCAGATAAATCTTTGCCGCGACAGAGGATTGAACCCCGGCCGCCAGCACAGAAGTCTGACACCTTACCCCTAGACCGCCAGGTCACCGACAAAAAAAAAAATTAATAATCTAATAAAATTGTTAATCTATTAAAAACAGAATGACTACTAACAAATGTTATAGTATGGTTAAACCAATTCTGATCCTTCTAATAATGTCCACACAGTATCTCAATATTGTTTAGTAGATATATATGTGCTCCTACAATGTTTAGTTGTCAATAGTTTATTAAAACCGTGTGTACACATTTCCAACAATAGTTAACCCCCAACCTTTTGTGTTATTTTATCTGTATTTATGTTTCCTGCTACACTTGAGGACTAAATTAACTAACACATCTTATAATTCTGTTTGGTTGGTAAAATCAAAATAATTTGATGTGTTAATGTTATCACAAATAAACACGAGTAGTACTAGCATACTTGTGTCTGACCCAACATGTTGGGGAGACACTGGGGGTGAAGTACATTTACATTCTGTAAATAAGATAATGTTGTTGTATTTCCTCATATTTCATCGTAATCAACCAGAGTCCTTACATTAGTTCATTTGGTTTAACCAGGTAATAAGACACATTGCCCAGTAATCATAAATACTCCCAGAATAGTATGAGGTTGATAAACAACAAATATGGTGTCAACAAAGATCAACTTCACTCAGACAATGTCCGTTATGACTTTGTCAACATGTAACTGTCTATGCTTATTCCGTGGACTAGTCTGAAATGTCTCTCAAGACTGAACCGATGCTTGAATTGGTACAAACAAAGTGGACATTGAAACTCTGGTTCTTTCCCGCATTCTCGTCTCTTGTGTCTGGCCAAGCTTGTATAGAGTCTGTAGACCTTTCCGCAGTCTGTGCAACAGAAGAGTTCAGCACCGCTGATGGAGGAACTTGTGTTGGCACCCAAGGTTACAGATTTCAACCGCAGAGGAAACTGAGTCAAATTCATATTATGGGGTGACAAATCGACTGTAAAAAATAACATATTATTACTATTGTGAAATTAAATACACAGAATTATTTTATTTTTATCTCATAATTTAATTTTAGTTCACAATCAAGCATTAAATACAGTTTACTATCAGATTTGGTCAATATCAGGTTTTAGTTGTTTCATAAGTTTCCCGTTTTAAATTTAACGGCAATGCTTAAATGAAGCAATTATATCAAGTGAAATTAAATTATGAAACTAAACTAAACTAAGCTAAATTAAAATATATATTTGATTTCAACATAAAGTCTCACCAATTACAATATAATATATCTAGAATTAATAGTCTAAATTTAAATATACTAGGTACCCTTGATGTTGTCAGCGTTTGTACACTGAGAATATTAAAAAAGGAGGTTTAAAAGATTAAACATGCCCTTAATTGACATAAGGGACTAACAAATCACATCTTAGAGCTTAAACTAGGACATGGCAACTAATTAGAGACACCTGAGCCTAGCACCAATAATTTAAACATTTATATTCCAGTGGTATTTTATGGTTATTTTTTATTATTTTTAAAATGTTTAGCACTGTGTCTTACTACTCATTCTGGTTGTATGCTTATGTGTTAATTACACTACCGGTTTAAGGGATTAGAAAGTTATATTTTTAGAAAGTGTATCCACATTCGTGTGGGGGGAGAGTGGAAATCAATTTTGGAAAAACTACCCTCAGTACACAGACTGAGATTTTAGCTTCAATCCCCATCATAGTTAGTCTAGTCTACTGCAAAAGTAGTGTGTTAGACTACGCAGATACCGAAGTGGGTTCTTCTAAGGTTGTTAGGAAATAAGATTGGTATATCTCTGATCTGATGCTATATATGATCAATATCTTGGGGTAATTTTGATTCTGTTATTTCTTTTCTTTATTAGTGTTTGTCAAGAAGTATTTACCATGGAGTATGTGTACTCTTGTCTATGGTTAAGTTTGTGCCGGTGTGACTTGGATGTAATACTTGATTAGCCCAGCAGTTGATGGCAATGTTTCCACCTGCTTGAAGTGGGTTTTGTTTCAGTCTTAAACCTGGGTCACACATGGCTAGCTTACTGGTTGCTAGTGATAGCTGCTTTTACTAGCAATACCTACTAGTGAATAGTATAACCCTGTCACACAAAGCTAATCAAGCCAGCAACGAGCACAGAATTTTCTGATTGGTTATGTTAAAATGTTATCCGTGAGTGTAAAGGGTGATGAATTGAGAAGCTTGTGTTCAATTTATAATAGCACTAGCACTAGTTCGCGGGGCTCGACACATGGAGATAGTTGAGTGCAAGTTGTGAGTTGGTCACATGACCTTGTGCCGTAGATTAGCGCTAGTAAAGCCACTAGTAAAACCCTAGCCAGTGAGCACTACTAGCCACTAGTTTAGGGTGCATATGGCGTTAGGTCATTGATTTTACTAGCTTCTAGTAAACTCACCCTGTGTGACCGAGGCTTAAGTGTGATGTGTGAAGTATCTGCTAGAAGTGTCCTCGTATGCCTCTGGACTTAAGTCTGTTTTAGAATTTTGAACATTGCTCAAGAGTCGAGTTAACTTTATTTTACAAAGTTCAAGGTGGTATAGATATCTTGGCCCAGCTGCAGATCAGGTTGTTTTGTGACACAGGCATGAAAACTAGACGTGTTGACAGAGTTGATGTTAGGATGGGAATTCAAGGAAGGGAGAGCAGAGTTTTTCATCTTCTTAATGGCACAAGAAGCTAGGATGGCCATTCCTTTTTATCTTATCTCCAGTTTGGAGGTATTGTTCCATTCAGTTAGCTCAAGTAAAGCGATCCTTTTCCATTTAGTTTGGTGACGGCTGATTATAATTTCATTCTTAAGCAAATCAATTAGGTTTTTCAGAGAATTTATTCCTTTTGTAAAAAATGTGTTTTAGTGAGAGCATATTAATTTTAGAGAGAAAAGCTAATTTGATTTATTCTTTAAATGGTTCTATCTATATGATCCTGCTCTTAAAAAACATTAAAAATACATCTATAATTTTAGTACATTCAAGTGAATGGCCGGCTCTAAGTGAAATAATCTAAATATTTTGTATGAACTGGAAGAGGATAATTGTTAAGAAAATGTACTAGAGAGGGGATTGAATCACAGCATCCCAAGCTAGTGACTCACACCCAACTCTGGCGGCGGGAATACATTAGTCAAAATGTTGTGAAAAATAATTGCTGGAGCCATGTGGGATTTTTTAATATATGATATTTGTTTGTAATTGAATAAATAATTGGTTGAACAAACTTTGTGGCTTAAAAACAGACATCAAAGCTCTTTCACAATCTACCATTAAATCTTGAATAAATAAGTTGGCCATATTAAAACCCAAAACTTAATATTAGTTTTATTAAATTGAAAAATAACATCTGAACATGAGAATCAAAGTCAGGAATTTTGGCTTAGCTCATCAATGCTCTACCACTGTGCTATCCAGGGATCATCCCATGCTCATGGTCATTCTTCACTCATATTTTAAGGTAGAGTCTGTGATGGATGTACAAATATCATTGGCTACTAAGAACAATCATCGATATCAGAGCCACCAGCAACTCGGCTGTGGCTTTATGCTGCCTTTTTATAAACTTGGTAGTGAGCAAAGTTCACCAAGAGCATGGAAAAGTGTTCATATAGCTATAGTTTCAAGGTCACAACATAATCATTCCATACAAATTTAGGTTTATTAAGAGGGTGAGGTATGATATATTCTGTTATTTTGTTAAATATCTTAATATACTTAAAACTATATATATAATTATTCTTTTGGATAGAAATGTGTGTAAACACAGTTCAGTTGTCCCCTAAAGATAGTTTCAAACCTTTCTGACAGTTGAAATTAAAGTGGAAACTGTCCTATATTCATTGGTATGTTTCGACTGTGATGTCAATCAAATTTATTTGTCAAAATGACAAAACTATTTCTGAACTAAATGAGTACTGAACTTCCATAAAACTCCAAAGTTTAGCATTTAATAAAATTGATTGTTTTAGTAAGTATGTTTAACACAAGAATTATTAATGGCTTAATCTAAGAGTTGGAAATGAGTATGGATGTTTTAGACAAAGTGCACCCATATTAATGTGGAAAGAGGATGGGAAAACTAAAGTGAGCACATGTTAAAAACCACTCCCAATGTGCCCGGTCATGATTCAAACCCCGACCTCACCATCACCCGGTAAAATGGAAAACAATCTTAACACAAGTAAAATGATGGTTCCATTTTATTGACGGTTTGTAATATAATTATTACTTTTGTAGCGCCTACTCACAAGTCTCATAGTTTTCCAAATTTTTAACATGCGATCTTCATTTATATTATGGAAAATTGCATTACCTACAACAACATTGATAAAGAAAACTAATGTATGAGGTTAAGTGTTGAAATAAATTATATTCGTAAATTTTATTAGAGTGATTTTGCTAATCTTTCCAATAAATATTATCACGGACTTGATTCAAAATCGGTGGGTAGGGTCAACTTTTGTGGATCTATCCTTAAAAAAATTAGAAAACCAGTTGGTGGAAAATCAGCCCAGATCTTGGTCAAACAACCATCTCTGATGATTATATTTACCAGTTAAATAATCTTTTTTTAAAAATATAAACATGTTATTTAATACTAAGGATTCAATGTATTAATTAATGTCTATATACATGTCAATTTACTTCATATTTATTACATGTGAGATACAAATTTAAATTTGAAAACACTGAAAATTGTTACAATTCAATCTTGACCCTTCCAAGTAATAACAAGTAAAAAAGAGAGTTATATGATGAATATTTTTGAGCATATAAAAAAACAAATGCAGAATAGTAAACAAATTCAACTGTCAAAAGCAATACAAAACTCATAACAATAATGTTACCTTGTTAGGTAGCCATTCTTAGATTAACTTAAAATACATGGTAATAGTTGTGACGTATTTCCAGACAGTACTGCCTATAGGAGGTAGTGTTATCATCAGTTTGAACATTAGTGACCCACTTTGGTGGCCAGGACGCTTCTCTCACAATAAACTAGACTGATGATGACGGGAAGATCGGGGTTAGAATCTCAGTCGGGTGTACTGAGGATGGTTTTTACAAAATGGTTTTCCACTCTCCCTCAACACATATGGGGGTTCACTTTGTATACATTAATATAACCTTCCCCAGCCCTAAAACCATTAGCATATAACCCCAAAAGCGTAGTAAGACACAGCATTTTATATATATATATGGGTGCCAAGCCTGTGGCGTCAACTTCGTCTGGTCTAATTTGTTAGTGGTGGAAAGTTCCTTGTTCCCCCACCAGTTTACTGAAGGGGGATGATAGTGGGGGTGTTCCAATGTGGTTTTACTCTCTTACTTCACACAAATGTGGGAAGATTTCTTTTAAATTCTTTCTTTTACATACCTACTCCATTAGGTTAACTGTGTATTTAACCTGGACCGGCAGTAAGACTGCTGCATAAAGTTATGTGTAATTACATATACTAAAGTGTAGCAAAATTATAATGTTTTACCCAATGTATTTAGAAAAGTATTTATTTTGTTTTATGTTACATTCACAATAAATTCCACACAGTAAAAATGTATAAATTAGGACAGTAATAAAGAAATTTACAAGAAAATTATGTATAATAAATGTTCGTAATTAATTTTGATAAACTTGTCTTTTACACTTTCCACATCTACTAACATTTTATTTTATAATATTTAATATTTTAGGAGCCACAATAGATTAGCTACAATAAATAACATGTTTATCAGTAATTATATCCTATGTGTATCGGAGTAGGAACTAATGATGGACATTTGGTCATGTATGTAAAGTTGTTTACTTAAGGACTTAAGGTAATGGCCCAAATCAAATTGTGATGCTAAGTTTATATATTTATAACCAAGAAATTGGTTTGTCTACAACTACTATATCATATCTACTAGCATAAATTGAAATATTAAAGATACTTCTTTTAACATATGAACTTTTCTTTCTTATATAAATTTAAATGTACAATTTTTATAGTATATTTCCAGTATAATTTACATTAAAATTTAAACTTGGTTAGTTATGTAAATATTTGTCGATAAATGAAGCCTAAACAATTGAGTATTTTGGCCACTAAACTATTTGTGACTGCTTTTGGCCAGACTAACTCATCACTCATTTTTTAAAGGCATGTATTATGATGGATGTGTGAGATTGTCAACTACTTCAAGCTATCATAAAAAACAACTAAATCAACTCAAGGACAGTTTTTTTTAGTGACCACTTTGTACTGTATAAATTGGGTGCACAGGGTTTATGTTCATAACAGTATATTGAGCTGACAAATGAACTGTACATTCTAAAAGTCACATACATCCATATCTCCATCTAACATAATTGCATAGTAAAATTATATCTTCTTTCTTATTCTTTTGTTCCCTTCTCTTTATTTGATCTTTAGTCTTATATGATTACTTGTTTCAGTGTTATATGTTATACCATCTTCAGGTCTTATTTATGAAGACGATGATTTATTTAAAATACATATTTCCAGAAGGTTTGTGAAATTTTGAATTATTATTATGAATGAAACTATTTGTGGGATGATAATTCCAAATTTTACAAACCATCCAGCAATATGTATTTTAAACAAATCGTCATTATAAATAAGACCTGAAGTTGGTATAACATATAACACTGAACAAGTCATCATATAAGACTAAGGCTCAATTAAGGAGAAGGGAATAAAATAACCAAAAAAAAAAAAAGTTTATCATTTATTACTCTTTACCAAATAAATATGAACATTATTAAAAATAACTGTATAAGTTAAATAAGTTTTGACACAGGTTTCATGAGTTGTAATAGTTATTACAAAAGAGAACAATGAAATACTTAGTAGGTTTCATGAGTTGTAATAGGTATAACAAAAGAGAACAATAAAATACTTAGTAGGTTTCATGAGTTGTAATAGGTATAACAAGAGAGAACAATGAAATACTTAGTAGGTTTCTATATTTTGTTAGAAATTTACTAAAATTTTTTAATACACATTCTCATCCATCCCCTTATGGCGCCTTTGTATATGTATGCGCACGTAGCTCCGTTGAGTTAGTTTGACTGGACAATATGGACAGTTGAACTGTGGCTCTTTCCCGCACTCTAGTCTGTAATGTCTCAACATGGAACTTTTGTAACGGTAATAACGTCGACATCTGGGGCAGTGATGAGTCTCTTGCCGAGGTATATTACTAGTGCCGACATCATCTTCGTTTTGAAACACAGTAGACATTGACAGAAAATGCTGATTTCTTAAAAGGTTTGAAAAACCCATCAAAAAATGATTCCTCAAAGCCCCTGTTCCAAGAACATCTGAAAGTAGGGAATATAAAACAATTGTGTACATGATAAAAGGGTGGTTATGTTTTTAAAACAACATCTAAGTACATTAGTCAACTCTACTTTTTAAGAGAAAGAAGGATATTCATGATCCCTTACAAGTTTTGTAAAGCAACTTCTCTTTAACGTTTTTGTATGATATCTTTAAACATTTGGCATCACTTTAATGTATGTAAAGTGTATCGAAACCAACTATGAGTTGTCACGGTAGTTTTAGCAGCAAGAAACATTTCACAATCCATAGTTTTATAATTTTATTCCATTTTAAAATTTACATTATAAATTTAATTTTGTTAAAATAACTAGTAAATAAAATTCCATGAAGCTTAAACAAAAACAAAAAACCTTTAAAGACATGAAATATATACTTAGCATTACTTGCTTGCTATTTTTTAAATCATTATTGGGAATAACATTTTAAACAACCTGTCTACTAAAGCCGAATATTGGAAGTTTTTATGATTCAGTATTAACTTTGATTTGACTATTGTGAGAATTCTCAATTAGTTTCAATAAATTTGACAGAAAATATATTGTTATCAAATATTTAAAATTTTAGTTATTTGGCTTTGTCTAACAGTATTTTATAAAATGTTTGTAACATGCTTTAGTGATAGGTATGATTTTAAATGACTAAGATATCTGACCTAATAGAACAGAATGAGAAGAAACAATTTAATAAAAAGCAGCAGCATTTCTCTTAAGTGATAATTGAGTTCCATAAAGTGGAAAAAACACAAATAGCCTATCTAGTTAATGGTGTGCCAATAAATAACTTTTGATTAAATTTAAAGATCAACATTTAATTTTGTTTTGTCGGAAAACCGCTGAGTTTTCTGACACATACAATCCATAATTCTAGAATGAATATTGTTTGAAACCTCCAATGATATTTTTATGGTTGTATAAACCAGTTTGGTATTTTTAATGAAGTTTCACTACAAAATCCTTAAAACTTTAATAGCTATGTAAAACTGTTTCATGTAACAATATTGTTTCTATCAATGCCTTTATCAGAAATATGGACTGTTAATTTTAGAAAGTACAGTAGAGTTCCAACACAAAATAATGTTGAAAATAATTCAAAGGTGGTAGGCACAGCTTTAAGATCTAACTAACTCTTACCTTCCAGATCTGAGTTTATTCTTCGTAGCCAAAACTATTATTCTGATATTAATTATCTCCTCTATATATAATTTACGTCAGATGAATATAGTGTGAAGGCGCCATGATAAGAGTTCTCAATGTCGTTGGGGGCTCTAAAATATTTTCGAGATGTAGAAATGAATAAGTATCACCAAACGTCATCACTGTCTGTGTTTCAGTATAAATCCAGTTATTTGGGCAATTATTTGCTTGAGTTACCGCTTCGGTGACTGCATGGTCTAAAGCGCTACTCTTGCAGTCGACTACAGGGTTGCCACCGATACCCTCAATTTCATTTCCCTGACCAAAATATAAAACATCCCTGACTTTTCCACAAGCTGCTGGTGTTATAATATTAATACAAATCAATAATTCTTAGATCAAAACAGTATGTCAATTTAAAATAATACTACAAATATTGAAAATAGCCTTCTACTTCCCATGATAGTAATGCGTATTGATATTAAACAATTGCTGCCAATACAGCGTGAGTGTGAAAACCACACTCCAGGCATTACTATTCTCTACCCATATCATCGCACACCTTTTGCCTAAATTTTTTATTAATTTGTATTATAAAATAATCAGTGAACATAGTACTATAGTATCTATGGCTTTTATCGTAGTATACTATTAAGAACACATTTAATGCAAACTTGGTGAATCAATGGAAACAAATTAAGAGACATAACAAATACACAAATTTATTTACGAACAAAAAATAAAAAAATTGGAATACCAAGCATGAAAATGAATCTTTCCCAGATTTAATTTCCCTTGAATCTTATAGCCAGGTAAAAAACAGACTAGAGTCGCCAATCTCTGTTCAGAAGTATCTTAGAAAAACCATTATTTAGTACAGCGTTTTCCAAGAAAGTTTGCCATAACCATAACCAAATCAGGTTTTCAAATTAAAACGTTACAGTACATAGTATACCATCTTACCTCAAAATAATGGATTTCTTATCAAAGACACGGTGAAGAAAATAATCTGCATTTTAATGGACCACACTAGAAAACTTTCCCTGACTTTCCAGGTCAGTGGCAACTCTGGACTAGATAGGATGATTGAGGTTAGAATCTCGGTCATGTTTACTGAGGGTGATTTTTACAAAATGGTTTTCCACTCTCCTTCCTGTGTATCATTATTACGACCAAGACAACCCTTCTAGTGTTTTGTTTTTGTAGCCTTCTAGAACACGTGTGTTTGTTAATAAGTTTATACTCCTTCAATTTATGAATCTTCTGTACCTCTATTAGTAGTTTTCATGTTTTGTATTGTAGCTCAAGCCAAAAAGTACTGAGGATTGACGTTTTTCACCGAAATCAATTCTAAGAGTTAATTGGCCCCAAGAATTGCTGTAACACCTCTATTATGCGCTATTGTCAGAAAACTTAAGGCACATATGTGGGGTTTACTCGTTTAGCCACTTCAAATTCATTAAGGGATCTTAAAAGGAGTACAATCAGAAAGTTTGAGTTATCTGACACAACAACCTTTATAAAATTACCACCCATGAGTGACTCAACAAGAATTAATTAACCCACCCTTGTTTTGATTGATAAAGAAACAACCACCTCTAGAGGTGATATGAGGTATTGCAGATGATAGTAGTTGATAAGGAGGGAGCTGCTATTCAAATCACAGCCAGATGCACTCCGAGTGGTTTTACACATAGAACTTTCCCTCTAGTTTTCCTATCCTGTCTCCAAGAAAATTAATTTCCCCCAAGATACCCGCCTCATTCTAACTCATGAGATTTTGTCATTTAGAGAACCTAAGTTGAATATACCATAACCACCAACGCTTGAAAATCAAAATTAGTAAATATATTTTAAAAACGGTAGAGAATGTATTTTTCACACACACACACAATTGCAAAACCACACAAATACAAATTTAGGGCAAAATACATATTAAAATAAGTAAATTGATCAAAAGTTAATTGTATTCGTAGTAAAAGAAGTGTCATATAAAGAATGTGAGCATAGCCCAACAAATTCCACATAGCTGCATTCAGGTTCATTATGTTTGATTTGATTATATGTACTAATATTATATATTATATTAATATAAGTACTAATTAAGCTAATGGAGTGGTGAAAAGTGTAAACCTGATGATTGTTGGTGTACGCAATGACTGAACAATTGCACCCCCGCCCCGCCTTAATCCCACCAATCTTATCTCAATCCATGGGCCGAGCTAAACATTATGGCTCTGGCTTCCCACTTAGTATGAAAACAGTCCTATGTCTCTGAAAGTCCGATGAACAAGTGACAAGAGTTTCTCCAACAAGGTAAATTATTGCAGAATTTAAAATAAATGTAAACAATATATCACTTTTTAAAACATAAATGCTAATAAAATTATATATTCAAAGCCAATGTGGAATTAAGAATATTTTTTTAGCACAGTGTCTTACTGTTCGGATTATACCCCTATGTAATAATTACCCTAATTTGTTAGGGATTAGGAAGGTTTTGAATTTAGAGGAAGTGCAAATGCATTTTTGTGGAAAGAGATTGGGAAACAATTTAGGGAAAACCACCCTCAGTGCACCCAACTGAGATCGAAACCCAATTTCCCCGTTTTTGACACTCTAGTCTAACACGAGAATAGTGTGTTAGACCATGCACTAGAATTGATAGTGGTTTCACAGTGTTGCCCATTGCAAGAGCCGGGGCTATCTTTGTACATGTAAGTGAATGAAGCTTCCATATAGTTGGGATTAAATAGAGTTATTATAGTTGTTAAGTACGGTAATAGCCGCATCTAAATATCATATTCTTAAATTGAAAAATGTTACCTGGACATGATAAATAAACCTGGGACCTTTGGCTTAGTACGCCAGTGCTCTAACCACTGAGCTATCAAGGAAAAGTCCTGTGCCCAGGGTCATTCTTCACTCATATTTTAAGAAAGAGTCTGTAGTGAACAGCTAGATATGAGAGTTCAAGTGAGATCACGAGCTATCAGATAACACAGCCATCTTTGACTTGGTAAGGTTTTATCCTTACAATAGTACAATGAAACTTAATTGTACAAATGTGCATGTCATGATGGATTAAATATTATATTTGTTAACTATAGTTATAGCCATTTCTAAAGATCATAGAGTTCATTTTAAATATTAACTTTTAAGCTATCACTATGGCTACAATGATCTCACTGAAATAAAGCTTGCCTAATTAAGTAACTAAAATAGACCCTGTTTCCCTCCAGAAATTATAAATATTCATATGTATCACAAATTGATAAAAAAGATGGTTGCCACCAGGATCGATCTTGATAGGAGAATACAATTCATTAAGTCAAAGAAAACAACCTGCATATGGGAATCCTGCTCACGACCTTTGGCTTTAATTACAGACAGTGTATGGATTGATGTTGTGAAAAACCATCACACATCAGGTTGTGATACACATGAAATAAATAATAATTGCAGTACACCATTAAATCCAGTTACAAGTTGTGGTTTTGATTGTGAATAGCTCTGAGTGGCTGATATTTTTACTAGTTACAAAAAATATATTAAATACAAAACTATGAACAGTAGATACGATATGAACAAGGAATGCCTCAGTAGTTGAACTTAAACACATAAAGCCAAAGGGCCTGTAAACCTCTTGTAACAATTAACTAACATTATTGGAAGTGTGATGGGAAAACCAGACAGGGAGTTTAACAATCATAAACATAGTTTGTTTTATTTAGGACAAAATAGAAGGTAAATACATAATTAGAACAAAATATAACAATATGGCGTGAAGTACTTCTCCTCTCAGATTTAAATAACTCTACAGAGATAAAGGAATTAATTGACACTACAATATCTGAAAATAAAAAAGGGAAACATAGTTATATTCTGGTTGTCAGTTCAACAGTAATATTAATCGTCATCATAGAAATGTATGGTTCCTCCTATGGTTCCTTCGATTATAGCATTAAGTGCAAGCAACGATAGTACATTGCAACTATTAGCATACATCTAAATTTAGGCAATAAAAAGATAAACATTTACGCATCTTTAGATCTAAAGAAATCAACATAACGTTGAACCAAAACAATAGATAGAATAAGACGTTAGGCCAAGCCTCAACTCTAGCACCTAAGTGCCCTGTGTTCTCAGTAAAATAGATAACTAAATAATCCCATATACACTAAATACGCAAACTAGAAAGGATGGGCGGTAAGCCCGAGACACCGAGTTCGCCAAAGCGTGGCCGTAAATATAAACATGAAATTAAATATACATTATGTATATATAACAAAATGAAGTAGTACAATTAGAATGAATTAAACCTCGTATGAGGAGAGAGAATGCAAGCGCATTCACATTGACCTACGCGCAACATTTCATAATTCTAAGTCCCAAACAATAATTTAGACAAGATATCCCCCATTACGCCGAAAATGGAATTTCAAATATTAAATAAATCACGGCCCCTAGTCGCCGTCCTCACCAAGTTCAGTCGATGGTATAATAAGTGACTATTCAAAACCAGTGTTCACTATATATACATTATTGTATCCACAGAGAGACGGGGCAAGGGAAGGAGGGAGTAAGACGATAGAACAAATATGACAGCAAAGAATGGGCCTGGCAGCAGCTAGAATATTCCAGATTGTCCTAGCGGCGGAAGTCATAACTTTGTCTGGCCGCGTGGAACCTCATTCGTTTCCAGCCGGCCACGGATCGAGTCCCGAGCAGTCAGTCGGTCGAAAGCTCCGCTCAGTCAGTTGTGCCAGTTGGAGAGTGGAGAATAGAGCTCGTGCTCTCCTGTTGGAGTTCATCAAGGGTGGTGGTGAGTGTCAGTCCATTTGATATAACATTAACTTGTAACTCGTTACAGGCCCAAGATCATTTCTCATGTCAAGATTGTCATTTTTAATTTAATTGAATTTAATTATAGACATAGTTAAACACTATGGCAGCAAAATAAAGTTAAAATTAATGATCACAATGATATAATAGAATGATTTTGAAGAAGTAAAGACCTGCTTCGGTGGCTGCATGGTCAAAGGTGTCAATCTCGCAATAGACAGGACTGATAGAGAGATCGGGGTTCAAATCCCGTTCGAGTGTACAAAGAGTGATTTTCCCTTTTTTCTCCACATAAATGCAGGTACACTTCCTCTATAATTCAACCCTCCTCATCCCTAGCTCATTACTATACTTAGGCCATTTCATGGACAAATTTTTACCCATTTCATTAAATGGATAAGCAAAGAACCGGTTTGGTCCAAACCTTTAATTGATTTAGAGTGTAAGTTCAGGTTTAGTTAGGTTAGGTTAGTTTATAATTCTTAGCATATAATATATTAAAACAAATTTCAGTTAAGCTTTTAGTAGATGGGGAAAAAAATTTCCAGTTCATGAACTGGACAAGAGTTTAAGCAGTTGTTTCCCAGTTTGTCAAATGGTTAAGAAAAGATGCCAGATCAGGGATTGGACAGAAATTTTCCCTATTCATGAAATATATTAGTGTGCTTATTTCACACACTTTTAAAAATAATAAGAAAAAACGTTTAAAAAAAATTGTCTAAAACAAATTACTCTTTTGTTCAAATTTTGTGTAGGACATATTTAGTTAAACTAAAAAAATGTATTATTGACCTAAATTTTCATATAAAGTATATTATTATTATTATTAACACCGCATCTTACTACTCGTTCAGGTTATACACACTTAAGCTAATGTGTAATGGTAGGGTGATTGTGAGATGAAATGGAGGATCTACAGTTTAACGTGGAATCAGAACCACGGTGAAGGCCTGGTATTCCCCACATTCACAAGTTGTGATTAATACATGCCTTGTTAGAGGTGAAGGAAGGATTTGGTAATCAACAAAGTATACAAAATCACAATGCAGTAGTAGTCAATAGCTATAAACCCCTGTTTTTTGAAAGTGTAAAATAAATCATATATTTGAAATTTATTGGGAGTCGTAATATATGCTTTGATTTAAAAGAGAGATTTAAATGTGCGTTAGTTAAAAGTGTAGACAATTTCAAACACATAGTGTTGAGATAACAAGTGTGGTAGACATGAATTATGTGACATTATACTGGTTGTCAAAACAGAGGATAGGTGATTAACCAAGATGTTTTTTTATTTACGGACAAATTTATTCATTAATTGGGAATGAAAATCACACTCATTTATTATTCTTTTATCAACTAATACTAATATTAGTTTATTAGATAATTTCTTATATTTAATATTCTTATATTAATTCATACACATAGTATTTGAGTGTACATTCAAAGAAATGGATTATAAAGAATGTAGGATAATGTAGGCCTGTATTTAAAATATGTAATCAACATATTCCCTGAATCAGGGACTAACTGGAACCAACAAACTTAGAAAAATAATTTTCAACCAAAGTCTGGAAACACTTTCTAAATGAGACCCATATCCTTAAAAAGTAAAACTCTGGAGGTGAATAATAAATGAGCATGTACAGCATTATGGAGGCAATACAGCCAACATACCAAACATGAGAGAGTTATTTAAAATATAAAACTTGGTCAGGTTGGAAGATCAGGGCCGTATAACAAGAAGTGGTGTATTAAATATACACAATACACAACCAGAGAGGAAAGCCCATAGATCAGGGCTATTGAATTGGCGGCCTACAGGCCACATCCGACCCACCCGGGGATTGAATGTCCAACACTACTGTATCACTGGAGATGTGTCATATAGTTCAGACAGTATGAAGAGGCACCTGACCTTGAATGGCCAGAGATATCAGCTGCAAGGCCAGTGTTACTCGACACTTGGCGCCACCAACATCATGAGCTTACAAGAGAGTGCGAGCTTACTCTCCAGTGGCATGCGTCTCCCACTACACAAACAGTATTGACCGAGTGTAAGAAAAGGCTAAGCTTAACTTCACCATCTGTTGTTCTTTGAGGAATTAAACTTGGTGAAAAATTACAATATAGTAAAACTATAGGAGTTATTGCTTTGAAACGATCATTGGCATAAAACACACCTAAATACTCCCTATAAAACCATGACTTGTATTCTGCTATTAAAGCAAAGCTTGGACAATAAGGATAAGGGATGAAGGTAAGTTAAAAGAATGTAAGAAAAGAGTCGGGAGAAGATCAACATATTATACCAGATAGAACCATAGAGGGAATGAATAAATTACAGAGGACATTTAAATAAAGCCAGCAATGAATAACATATAACAGGTATTACGCTATTGTATTTTGGGAGTCCTGATTTTGAGATTTAAAAAGAACCTATATACATATATATACAGGTGCAGAGCTATAAAAATGTAAAGTTTTTATGTCTCATTAGATAAAATTTATCATTTAGGAAGTAGAAACATTTAAATTTGTACTTTTATACACATGAATAAAAGCAAGAGGTCCTATTTTAGTGCAAAAGAATCCTGTGAATTCTGTAAATATTTAAAAATGGTATGTAGTAGGGCCTCCATATCCACTGAGCCAATATCCGCGGTTTACCGCTGATCAATTTTATTTACCTCTAATTAAAGAAACAAATAGTTTATAAGTCACAACACCTACACCATCCCCCCACTTCATCTCATCGTGGGTATTGTACTACCATATCACCATCATCAACATCTTCATCATCATCATTGTCACAACAACAAAATTGAGAATAAATTAGTAAGTACACAGTAGTGTACAGTACAAGTTATTAATATGTACTGTATTTAATGTTGGTTATGTCCTAATGAGAATAATTTATCAATTAAACTTTACCATATTTATGTATGTTACATGAATATCATGTTATATAATAGTTCGGTATTATCTGCGATTTCACATAACCACCACGGTGGATCTAGGAGCATATTGCCCACGGATATAGGGGCCCTAATGTATATATTATATATATTTAATATTTCAAAATATGTATATTTTTTTAATACATATATATACAGGACTAAAAAAGTGTGTGTGTATATATATATATATATACACATAATATATATATATATACATACACACACACACACACACACAGAGCTAAATTGAAGGCTCACACCATTAAAGGAAATTATAGTTTTAAGTCATGGAATGTAAATATCAATATTTAATGCCCTCTATTATTACAAATACCAGAGTAGAAATAATCAATAGTGCAATTTGTTTTCAATAGCTTGACTCTTAGTTTAGACTTTAGTAGATTCAAATGACTAGAAACAATTTTACTATCATTTTGTTTTGATCTAACAAGACCACTTTTTAGTGAGTGGAATAGATTCTGGTAGCTTTAGATAAGTGAAATATTTATCTCGTTTGGATTAAACATGCCTGCTCATAACAAGGTCCATACAAATATTATTTAACTTGCTTGCTTACTTACTTTTAAATACTGGGATTAAATAGTGGATTTATTTAAATCAATATTTGAGAACGGGCATAAAGGCTGGAAACAGTTGATGATAATGATTTTAAAATCATATCAGAAAAGTTTCAAGTATGAATCAAGACCTCTATTGTTAGCCACAAAAAAAAAGCGAGAACATTCTTTAGAGCAATGGTATTCAAACTTTTTTGTTCGTGTACACCCAGATATAATTTTTGTTCAACTCTTTATCAGAGTATAACACATCTAGGTATTAAGATGTGATGCTAAAAAAAAAACTTTGTACCCCCAAAGTTGTTTGTGAATAATTCAAGTTATACATCTTTTGTATTATATACATAAAGTAAATTAAATCCAATAAAATGTATTTAATTAGCAGTTTTAAAGGATAAATGTGCGTATGTATACATTTTGTTTAAATTTTACATACCAATGCCAATACCAATGCTTTAGAACACTCAAATAGCATGTGATCAATTTTATGTCTCTATTATTCACAAAAACGAATAAAATTTGTGTAAACAGCAGACGTAGACCAATATTAAGATTACTTGAAGAAATATATAAATAGATATATTATTAATAAGATCCCCAAAATAATTCTCAACTATCATACTATAAGTATAGGAGCAATGGGTTGTTCAATGAAGAAATGGAAACAACTTATTTGATGAAAGCCTAATAGAACAAAAAGCCTAAAATATTTAAAAGAAAACAAGTTTTATCTTAGTTAGCATCTTTATACTCAAATTGATAGTAACTGTTCAAGAAGGAGAGGGGAGAGTGTTTAGTCATTATGGAACATATTTATAAAACATCCTGTGTACATACGTGTGAGTGAGAGTAGCAATTATGATCACATTTATATAACTAAATATTGAGACTAGAATAAAATAAACAATAAAATGAATATAAATCATGATTATTTTAATTTTTGAACATGAACATTAAAAAATATGTATAAGATACAAGAAAATTTAGTAATTTTAACACATATAGTAACTAACTATAGCTTAGCTTCAAATATTTAACATTCTTAGTAAGCCTTAGATTCAAAAAGGTTAATAAAACATGTTATTAATATCAATAATGATCAAAATTTCAAATAAAAATTTGTGGTTGATATGCTTGACATAAATCAAAGTTTTCTTGAGAAACACATCCCATGTACTTTAGGCAGAGACGCTTGATAAGAAGTCAAATGTCCTCAGAAGAAGAATATTCCAAATCATCTTTCTAGTTTATGCATATATTTTTATTTATGTATTTCCCCAATAAATTTAGTTTATTAGATTAATTTGAATTTAACAGACTTAATGCTTTAAAATGCAGTCCAGTTGTCAAGAAAAACATTGAATGGTATTATAGTCAGTAGTAAACATAACAAATTGCGCAAATGTGTTGAATAAATAACTAATATGATACAAATTATATTAGATAATCATGTTTATTACTGCATTTGACACATTTTTTCAATTGCCAAAAAAATAACAAAGCACAATAAAATAAATTAGTTTTTGTTGTAAATCTTGTATCTAATGATACATTTCAATGATCATTAACCAGCCGAACCGATTGTAAAAAAAAAGTATTTTATTTGTTGTCATGGTTTTCCTAAACTATTCTAATTATGGAATAAGAGTTGAATAAGAGGTATTGCACTAAAATGTTATGAGTGAAAAAGTGGAAAACTCATAAGTGTGGAGTTAAGTTTAGCCAGCAGGACACATTATAGGTGTGACTAATTCAGCCATTGATCACAGATAAAATTTTTGAGGCTATCACCACTGTTTTTTTGAGTGAATATTTTATAACAATGAAGTAAATTGACTATGTAGTTCTTTAAATGTTTGAAAATATGGCTATTGAAAATATGCTCATACAATAATTTATAAAGAAATAATATGACAAAGTGAGATATGCCTGGACAGATTAAGTGGCTGAGACATCCGTTTCGGACAATATGGACATTGAAACTGGGGTTCTTTCCCACATTCAAACTTTAAGTGCCTCTTTAGGTTTCCTTTAAAAGTGTACACCTTGCCACAGTTGGAACACGGAAAAACTCCCGTATTTTTGCCCTTGCCTCGTTGAGACCTTATAAAGTTGGCTGTTTTCTCATCTGATGGTTGACCCGATGGACAGGTGTCGTAATCAAATAATTCTGCATTCCAAATATCAGTAAAGTCTGTAAGAGAAAATATGATTCAGATAAAACAAAATATTTAAGATAAAAAGGTTGTTTAAACAAAAGGAGAGTATTCGATGACTTCATCATTTTTCAAAATATTATGAATATACCTTAAATTGTCATTCATAACATTAAAAATAGTATATGTTACTAAAATATTCTATTTAAGGCACTTAATAGAGTAGCGACAATACTTTGTTTGCTTTGAACGACTCAAACCCAACTGCTTATGCGCAAGAAGAGCCAATCTTCAAGTTAACCATGTTGAGCCATGGCCACCCAGTTATCTGCAATCTAGTATATCGTAGCCTCTACTTGGTCTGTATTTGAGCCATGGCCTCCCTGTTATCTGCAATCCATTATCTCGTATCCTCTACTTGGTCTGTATTTGAGCCATGGCCTCCCTGTTATCTGCAATCCAGTATATCGTAGCCTCTACTTGGTCTGTATTTGAGCCATGGCCTCCCAGTTATCTGCAATCCAGTATATCGTAGCCTCTACTTGGTCTGTATTTGAACCATCGACTCCCTGTTATCTGCAATCCAGTATATCGTAGCCTCTACTTGGTCTGTATTTGAACCATCGACTCCCTGTTATCTGCAATCCAGTATAT
>CABFOV010000175.1:63586-125196 GCA_902141375.1 Timema poppense | reverse complement strand
CCCCCCCTATTGGTCTGTATTTGAACCATGGCCTACCTGTTATCTGCAATCCAGTATACCGTGTGACACCTGATAGCATGACACCATTGATGGGGTAAAATAAAGTCAATATTCTGATTTAATAAAAGATTATTATTTGATATTTTTCTTTTAAATAAATATGATTGATAGTTCCAATTTCATAGAATGGCCGGGAAACATTTGTAACATCTTTGTATATTATAAGTATTATTTTATATTAATTTGTAATATCTACCAAAATTGACATCTCCGCATGTGGGCATACAGAAAATTTAATTCAGAGAAGGGGTTTCAAAATTGTATGTTTATGATGATAATAGACTTACTATTAAACTCTTAAGAAATAAGAACATTGTTTCTCTTTATAGTAGTGGTGGAACTTTGTGTGAGGGAGTAAGTAAAAAAAAAGTTTTTTTGAGTCTTTCTACCCAACTTTACTCCAGTTAATGTTAGAAAATCAGAAAATCCTAAAAGATATTTGTAGTGACCCTCATTTGAAGAATTTTTGAAAATAATGCTCTCTTAAAAGCTATTTATAATATTTTGAAATTTGGATACTCATAGAGACTATTTTATGTAGTCTCCTTCAGCAAATTTTTGAAAAGTGAATGCCTCTAAATCTATTTTAAGAATTGCTGACCAAATATTTTTTTTATAAATTAGATTACCTATAATTTATTTGAATTGGTCCCCACTCAGATTATTTTTTTTTTAATTCTGATACAACTAGAAGCTACGTGAAGTAGTCTCCCACCAGCAAGTTGTTTAAACTAGATGCGCTTAGAAGTTATTTAGAATTGTCCTTGCTGTGATATTTATAAAAACTAGATACCTTAAGAACCTAAAACATTTTTGATAATTAAATGCTTTTAGAAGCTATTTGGAGTGGTCCTTCCCTAGGAAAGTTTTAAAAGTGAATGCCTCTAAGTTATTTGAAGTTTGATACAAGGCCATCTTTAAGCTTCTTAATAAAAAAAAAATTGAAAAATTTCTAGAGGGGTGGAGGGGTTTGAATTCCATAAACCTCTCCTCTCTACACCCATGCCTACAGTTTACATGACTTTAGGTACAGTATGTATAAGTGAAAGTAGATATGAACTTTTCTTTAATATGAAAATTGGGCCGTATATGCAATGAATTACATATACATGTATTATTCTGTTATTTTCCTAACTATATATAGAAATTAAAATTTGTGTCTTAAAAACCTATCTTTTCTCGATATCTATTGAGTCAAGTAAGAACACAGACAGTAAGGAGGTAAATGTATTCTTGAGAAAGAAACAAATTGGGTGATAGAAAATAATTACATAAGAACACAGGTTCCAATATTTAAAACTTATACAATTTATAAAAAAGCAATATTGTGGTTTAGAATACATTTTGGTATTTTCCTGAAGCACTGTTAAATTCTTGATGTTTGACAATAATTGCTAAACAAATTAATTACTGTTGCTTTGAATTAATTACAATCTGTTTTATAAGAAGCCTATTGATTGAAAAGATGAATTCTCCACCAGTTTTAAAATTGGAAGAGGAACACACTAATTTACTCAGACCACAATAAATATTTTGTTTCAAAATTATTCTTAAAAATAGCTTCACATATGGATGTGATCACCCTTCCTTATATCAATATCCATGTAATTTCACATCAAAGATGATATTTTCTAAAATATTTCAGAAACTTTTATAGAATATTAATTTAGATAATTTAAATGTTTTCAAAACTCCTTGAATGTTTTTTTTTTCAAACAAAGCTCCTGGCTAAAGATCACGAGTTCCCGGGTTTGATCCCCGGCTCTTTCAAAATATTTATGTGAAGCAGTAGATCTGAAACAGGTTCAAACTGCCCCTTGTGAGGACCTATGAGAAGCTACTTGAATAAAGAAGTAGTGACTCTGGTTTAGAAAAGTGAGATTAACAGCCAGACTGACTGACTACATGACACTCTTTATCTGCAAATGTTGACACTAGCATCGCTAACAGCAGTGGCCGCTTGGTAGGTATAGCTCACTTGCAAGCTCATACAGTGAAGTTTTTTTTAATAATAATGAATCAAACAAGGGAAGTTTTTTCAAAAATATCACTATAAGATATAAGTAATTATAAAATGATCAAAATTAAATGAAGGGGATATTTGAACAGAGCCAAAGCAAATTAAAATGTTACCTATCATTAATGAACCAAATTTGAGTCTTTAATGTAAGGCAGGAGTGGCCAAACTTTTTCATCTAAGGATCTACTCTGAAGAAGGAAAATCCTTTATAATCCACTACGGTACAAAGGATTTTATTGTTTGTTTCATTGGTAAAAAATGTACAGCCCATTTTGTGTTTTAACAGTAAAACTATATTGCATATAAGAACTTTCACACACTGAAATTGAGTTTTTTTTATCAAACCACATAATACATAATTTTCCTGAAAAAAAGTATTTTCTCACTAAATACTTGAGTGATGCATGATAGAATAGTTTGTTGAATGAGTTTTCTGTATTACTTTGTCATAAGTTAAGGCAGGATTGTAAATAAATAGTCATCAGTCAGATAGCTTTGATATTTAGATTCTCTAATGATGATATGAGAAAAAATCTGCAAGCCCTCTCTTTAGTTTTCTTTTTCTCATTCTTTTTAATCAATCGACCAAACTATTGGCCGCGGTAGACTGGTAGGTCGCGATCGACAGATATGCCGTCTCTGATGACGAGTGTATTTACAACATTTGATATAATATAAAACCTATTGAGTATACATTATTTAAATATACAAACAACAAGGTATACATCAGAAATTCTTATAGTACAGACAAAATGAAATTTAAAATATAACTTGTGAGAGTGACTTGTTTATTTCAAATTTTCCTTATAGCATCAGTATTATTATTTTATCAATTATCACCATTTTGAATTTATTTTTCATAAATTCTGAATAAAATAGTAAAATTTCCAATAATACAAATGGAACATTGAATGTTTTTGTATTTCTGGTATAATTTATTAATTATTAGAATAATTTAAAAGCAGTTTTAAAGTTATAAGCGTAATCATTTAAAAAAGTTTTTTTTTTAATGTATGTATGTTGGCAAAGAGCAAATAATGCTACAGCGAATAAACAAGATGGCATTTGAAACAAGAGTGAAAAACAAAATCTTACAAAATTAGAAAATATTTCTTTAATTTACTTTTCAAGATAACTTATTTTAACTAAACGGAACATTATTGACCCAGTAATATTGGTTACAATTTCAAAACCATCTTAACTAATTTGTTGCATGCCAATTTCTGGTCCAAAATGTTTGTTAGAATTCCTATATGCCAATTAAAAAGTACCTAAGCATTTGACTAGACCTCACCTATTTTTATATTAAATAAATGATATGGCTCAATGCATAGACTTTCTCTTGGTTTTATCTTAAAATAGACATTTACTAAAAACTCGTGATATTTGTGAAATGAAATAATAGGTATATACATTGTTGTAGAAACACTTCACCATAGATCATAAATGAAATAATATATACTGTTAATTACTTTCCCTTTGGCATTAGGAACTAGGAACAATGTTAAAGAAAAATTAAGAAAAGAGAAATATCTTTGTCCACCAAAGAGCATATGAATCAAATTCATTTTCAAATACCTGAATTAAAAGTATGTATATTTGTTTATAGCTCAG
Organism: Timema poppense; assembly: GCA_902141375.1. Taxonomy (NCBI): domain Eukaryota; kingdom Metazoa; phylum Arthropoda; class Insecta; order Phasmatodea; family Timematidae; genus Timema; species Timema poppense. The sequence goes on along the minus strand of CABFOV010000175.1, from coordinate 121,502 downwards.
AAACTATTGGTTTTATAAAAATCCGTGCATATTGTGCAATATAAAATATTCGAAAAAATTGTTTTTAATTAACGTTAACTGAGAATTTAACATTGTTTAAGGCAATTATGAACAGATACACTTTGACATGTTGTGTTTAATTCTTCTTATCATCATTATTATTATTAGCCGCCTTACTACCCGTTTGGGTTGTACGCACTTACGCTAATGTGTAATGGTAGGGTGATTGTGAGATGAAATGAACGACGTACAGTTTTAACATGGAATCCGAACCACGGTGGTGGCCTGGCATTCCCCACATTCACAAGATGTCTTGTCAGAGGTGAAGGAAGGGTTCGGTAATCAGATAAATCTTTGCCGGGATTTACAGAAGTTGAACCATGAAAGGTGCACATCAAGACAACATTTTCCTGATTTGAAGGAGCAAAAATTATCATTTATATTAAATGACAAAGTACTATTTTTGTATTATAGTTGCAATTAATATTGTATTAATGAAAATAATTGTGATTGATTTATAAAAAAGTATACATTATAGTTTAAAGTTATTCACTCAGAATCTTGCTCGGCAACAGTAGATTTTATTCTGAATATGAAGCACAGATGGCTCTTAATTTTATTTCAGTTAGAAGATCATTGTAATAAATGTGGAATACATTGGAGCAATAAATTAAAATATGAATACATTGGAGCAATAAATTAAAATATTTATATTCAGCTACATCACATAAAAGCATTTAAATAAAGTGTGGGCAGTTTAATGGGAAAGCAGACATTGAGCTCAAGAATTAAAAATTAATTTATAATTAATGTTAACCAATCAAACACTTGAGTACAAGATAGACACTGATCATCATAGACCAGAGATTCCCAACATTTTAGTACCTTAGAGCACATTCAAAACTAACGGTAGCGTGGCGGGCACCAATCACTTTTTCAACTAAATTTTTAGCTGGACATAATTCATAATGCAAATAACACACACACAAAAATATATATTATTAAAAAAAATTGTGAGTTTTAAATTTTAAAAAAAAATCTTTTAAAATATGCATATAAAATAATGCAAATGGTACACACGCAAAGTAAGTCCGAAACCAGTTAAAACAATTGAAACAATTTTCCCAAACCAAAAGTCAATGTCAATAATAATAAAAAATACTACTTTATTTACGATTTTAACAAGACCAAAATAAATACACAAGGAGCTATTTAACTACTCACTACCATTTTGGTGCTAGGTACATTTTTAAACTATGTGTTTATTTTGTGTTTATTCAGGCAACAAACCTAGGTAGACCCATATCAAGGTATTTACAAAGGAAATAGGAAGTATTAGCATGGTATTAGTGAGTATAATGATAGTTCCGAGTATTAAAGTACGCTTTGAAAATGAGCCGGCAAAGAAAGAGGAATGAGAGGGAGAGATTGTAAAGAGGGGGACTTTCAATCACCAACTTCTTGAGTATAGCATACCTGGAGATAAGCACAAACTTGACTTTTGTTGAAAAAGTGACAGATTAAAATAATTAGTCAAGAACTTTTCAGCTGTGGTCAAAAAGTGGCGGGCAGGCGCAAAAGGTTTGACAGGCGCCATGGCGCCCGTGGGCATAGGGTTGGGGATCTCTGCCATAGACTTCCTTTAACAAATGGTACATTTCTATAGCTAATTTCTCAAGTTTTACAAGAAACTTCACATTGACACACTGCTAGCCTTTTACACTCAACATAATTCTGACGGAGCTCAGGTACACGGTCCACTTCAAACAAAGGCTACGGCTGAACTGTCAGCCACATGACCTTGAAATTTGGAAGGTAGAGGGAGAAAAGAGCATAAATTAATATCTGACTCTGCTGGTTGTTGCTGAGACCTCCGGTAAGTGGGAAGAAAATGAGTCCGGTTATTTAGTAGCCACACCTCGTGTGTGTGTGTATATATATATATATAGTTTTTTTTTAGACTGAGTAAGGAATGAGAAAAACACAGGCTACCCATGTGCAATAGTTAGTGAGGAGCTATAACACAATAAATATTATGTTCACAGCTTTCTGGATAATCTTGTGACTCAGTTGACCCAAAAATAAAGACTATCACATTCATGAGTGATGGTGCAGCAAGTCAATTTAAACAATGAGTTTTTGTTTGCCAACTTAACATTTTATAAGGAAAACTATAATGTCCATGTTTCACAGTATTTCTTTGCCATATCGCATGGCAAAGGTGTTGTTGATGGAATTGGTGGCATCATTAAAACGTACAGTTTGGACAACATGTAAAGCTGGGAAATATGCTGTGCATAGTGCTAATATGTTTGTAGACATTGAATGCTGCAAATATCCTAACATACCGCTAATCCTTGTTCCTGCCCAAGATATAGAGATTCGTCAAAATTAATTAGATCAAAGGGGGTATTACATATTTCCAGTTCTAGAGACCAAGAGCCTTGATGCAGTAATTTATGTTGCCCCATTTATTATAGAGTATCAGCGTTATTCTTTGGCCCCAAAAAAGTCTCTCCACAAGTTACGAGATAAAGTTGCAATTTCTCTAATCAGAAATACAAATGTCTCAATCATAATTCTGCTCTATTTCAAGCAATCATAATTCTACTCTGTTTCAAGGAGACTTTGGTTTGGTTTCTTTTGCTGGAAAAAAGTTTCAATGATCCTTTGTAGGACAAGTAACACAAGTTGATGTATGTAGTACAGCATGTTATGAAATGAAATTTTTGAGAAAAAATTATCAGTGTGTACACTTTTACTTTAACACAGAGGAGGACAAGAATTGGGTTGAAGCAAGCCAAGTCATTAGAAAATACCATCACCTAATAATGATAACAGGGATAGGTACTTTTTACACACACACCTATCAATGTATTAGCCTCTGAACATTTTTCTATAAGTAGTTTTATTAAAGTGTTGTATTAGAAGTAGGAGCAATGCCTGATAAGATTTCTAATTTCCTTTTTAAAGATTATGTTGCTTTTTTCTTTTAATTTTTATTCAATTTTGTAATTTTTGTAAATGGATATAAATGTAATGAATTGCAGACTAAAATAAAGTATTTTATTCCTCTATGGATTGCAAAATTTCTTTGTTTCACATGTTTTTTTTAACAACAAATAATTTATATGCACATGTTTAGGGCATAATGATTGATCTGGCACAAGACCCACTGAAATATTTTTTGATTTATTCATATGTTCATAAAGTATTTTTATGGGGTCGCAACATTTTCTTCCAAATATGTGATATTTTAAAAGCTATTTATGTTGATGATATTCACATATGTTTATGGTATGCAGACGAATTCTTAGCTACAGTAGCCCCATGGCTTCTTTGGTGCTGACTTCTGATACTCAACATTTAGGTGTATACCTAAATTTTGACTGTCAGAAATGACAGCTGCTAAACACGTTTTTGCAGATCATATAGTTTGGCGTAGGGATACATAATTTGGTCTGGAAGCTTTTTAAAGCCATCAGCTGTGAGCTGTCAGTCAGCACCAAAGAAGTCATGGGGCTACTGTAGTTTTATTTTCTGCGAGCTCCAAACGTCGTAGTCTTGTGTTACACTTTATTTTGTATACCCAAGCTGTATCCGAATAGTCAAGTACACTTGACTTGATGCAGTCTTGATAATTTTACATTTCTCGCGATTTTCATAGTGAAGACTGCATTAAACTATTCGAACGGCAACATAGTTGGGCCCACAGTGCTGCTTCCTACCGAATAATTTGTGTAAGTCGGTACTCAACAGACGAAACAATAATACTAAAACAATTGCCAGTCAAACGTCGCACTAACGCCACATGGCTCGTAGCGTTCGTATCCATGGTTACCAAGACCTCGAGAAAACAGCATCGGTCTAGTCCGCGACTATTTGGACAGATCTACACTTGGTCACATGATTGCCAATGCAGCTATCAACGCCACGAGCCAACGCGACGTCGCAAAGTAGACTATTTGGATACAGCCCCAGTATGCTTTTAGTGCAAGTAGCCTAGACCTACTTTTAACCTAATCAGTCCTAAATGATTTAGTTTAATTTTAGTGAACAATTTGTTTTCAAACAGTCCATAGTCATTGTGTTTTGCTAGAGTTGTTGAGTTAAGTTACATGAATCCTTATCACACACTAGTTTATCTATAATGAGTGATCTGACAAGACGTGTATTAATCACAACTTGTGAATGTGTGGAATGGTAGGCCTCCAGCGTGGTTCGGATTCCACGTTAAACTGTAGGTCCTCCATTTAATAACCTTGAGTGGAAGTAACGAAGTGAACGTTAAATTAATCGTGATCCCGGCATGATAGTTTACCTTTTTAAATTGCTGGAGATCAACAAACTTAAGTCTTCGGTGGTTTGTCTTTGTGGAGTTAAAAAGAGCTTCGTAAATTTATAAGAATACTTGATATAGCCATTTAGTTTACATCATAGAAACGACGCACAAATTTACATTGATTTGAATAAGAGGAATATCCATGCAAAGACAGTGTTTGCTCATTTTAATATGTGTCGCGGATTTCTTAAATAATGATTTTCCATTGAAAAACTTGATAGTTTTCATTGGTTAGGATATTATATCATCTTCACACACTTCTTGAGTTTTAAATAAGTAGAAAACCAAAATACTTAAATATTGAAACCAACAAAAAAATTGCGAAATTCCCTACATCCATTTGAAAATCAGTTATCGCCATTGATATCTATAAAATAAATGGATGGACATCAATTGCTAAAATTTTCGTATTTTGCACACCATTATGTAAGAGAGAGAAAAAACTTCGGGTATCCCAATTTCTGAAAAACACATACAAGGTATGTGAATTCTTACATAGTTTGGTAATTTGTATAAATATATGATTAGTTAAATGAAATAAATGAGTTAATAAAAGGTTTGAAAAAGATAATTAAGTTCAACATTCATGACGTCTTGTTTGTTTAAATAAGTATATGTAAGATCATATAGTAATACTACCTACAAGCCTTAGACCTAAATGAGCGTTTGAACTTATACACAAAGTTTGTCATTCGAACAAAAATAATCAATTTAATTATAGTTAACGAATATTAAATATAATATGATTTCTGAAAGTAATATACAAACTCAGAGTGAACTATAAATATATTGTAATATAGTGATACTTCCTACTAACCCTATAACCTAAATGATAGTTTGAATATAAAACTACCTACTACACACAGTTTGTTATTCAAACACATGTAATTAAGTGTTAAGCTACCTCATTTCAATAAAGTTATTGAATTTAAAATATAATATGGCTTCTCAAAGCAATAGGCAATACAAGCTAAGAGAACATTTATGGAACTTTCAATATAATATATTTTCTAAAACCAATATATAAGGTAATAGCCAACTTTAAATATATTGTAGTCTTGGTGGAATGTAAACGAAATGAGTGATAGCTACATATTTTAATATAGGAAGTGCTTGCTGCCCTCCCGTGGCAGCAAGGATTTTGGCATGGTAAATCCTTGCTGCCACGGTATATTTCCTTTCGGCCAATTATAAACCTCGCTGGCCTTTCTGTGCCGGGACCGAGGATTGAACCCCGGCCGCCAGCACAGAAGTCTGACACCTTACCCCTAGACCACCAGGTCACCTTCGTTAAACAGCCCACCAAATAAAAAGTCTATATATCACAAACAAACGACAAGTGAAAAAATCTCATAAATTATTGTAATGTGTCACTGTATATTTAAATGCAGCATCTGGTGCAGACATGACTTGTTCAATTTTTCTTAAGAAAATTAAGCACACTTAGAGTCAAATCAAGTTTTTCAACAATATATCTGTGTTTAAAAACATTCTCCTGGAACAGTAATATCCAAAGATCTTCAAAAGTTTGACCGAGTTATTCCTCGTGCACATGGAGATTGCAGACTCAAAACTAGGAATATGATATTAAAAGTATTGGAGGAAAAAACTAAATAAGTATCAATAACAGTAAGTGTCAGTAACAAAATTTTATTCAGGGAAACATGTTTATAATTTAGTAATAGGAAAAATTCAACTTTTTGCATGATAATTGTATTTTCATATTTATTAAAATGGTGAAAATAATGATTTAATATTAATTATGTTGGAAAGTATGATAGAATTGTATGATGAATATTATGGAAGATTTTTCTATACCAGCTTTAATTGAAAACCTATTTTTTCCATAATACAAAAAATAAAGATTAAAAAATAAATTTAAGATTATTTAAAATTTCTTTAAGACTCCAATCCCCCTTCAAAAGCTTGTTCCTTATTTAAGTTAAAGTAGATACTGCTTTGAAAAATAGAGACTTAGCAACTAACAGGTAGTTTCTTTACATACCATTACAATACTGGTATGTGAGTAATCATATCAATGAAAGTATTGAAACAAAACTATCGAGTAAAAAAGTACTAGAATCGAAAGGATTTTTTTTTTTCAAAACCCTTTTACACTTGTTTTCATTACAAGTGTAGGATTGATTGGAAGCTAGCTGGAGGCCACTGATTGAAGGTGGAAGGTGGTAAATGGTGTCTTGGTTCATATTCTGTGCAATGCCGCTCACACCTGATATCTTGATTAACTTGCTAGGTTTCAACTGTAAAAGGGGTTGCTAATTAACACCATCTAGCATTCACTAATGAGGCAAAAGTGTAGAAATTGAGTGCAGTATTATAATTGGTGTAGCAGATGAACTAGATTATGACAACCAGCAAAATGATATTGATTATTAAATATTTTTGAAGAAATAATTACAATAAACAAAATTTAAAATTAATCAATTGTATTTATTAGTTTCATATGATAAGAATTAAATTCATGACAAATGTTTCAGAAAAATGTGAGCCACAAATGTTATACACGTATGATACTTTTGTTTCCAAGGTGTGCTCACTTGTTATTATACACAAAACAGGAGTAGCGACCAACTACCGACTGAAAAGTGAATGAGCCAGTTTGATTTATGTGTGATTCACTAAACGTTTTTATTTCAATTTTTATATTATACAAAACTTTTTTTTATATGAACATTTCTTTTAACCTTACTAAAGCCAGATATGAAAAAGATTGTCAAATTAACTTATTATGACAGTTACTTACAACAAAGCTCAATTTATGGGGAATACAACAAATAGAGAAATGCTATTTCGTCAACTTAATTCTTTTTTCTTTGAATGAACTGAATTCTTGGGTATGGTTTCTTTTTACTATTTTTTCTTGATAATGAAATGACATTAAAGAGAAACAAAGTAGCTATCATTTGGAAATTTTATTTTATTTCTATTTTATTCCCTGCATATTTTATTTGAGATCAACTGATTTCAAAATAATTGTGAAAAACCAAACTGGTGGACTTGGCAAAGGTTGGACTTTAAATATGTTTTTAGGAAGACAATGAAAATCCTATGTAAAAAAAAACTGAGAATCTAAAGGTTTTTTTATATCAAGTGTGACATTGACATCAAGAGAGATAAAGAGAAAAATAGTTTGAGAAATATATGTTCGCATTAGCATGGGGGAAGAGTAAATCATAGTAAAAATTGCATTTAGAAAACCACTCTGAATGTACCAAGCTGAGAATCCAAACTTAAACTCCCCACATACATACATGCATACCTAATCACGCCATACCCTTTTGGGGTAGGCTAGGCAAGAAACTGTGATTATAGCTCAAAAAACAACTTCTTACTTACTTTCTCCTCACTTCCCTATACTTGCATACTTCCTTCGCTTCAACAACACTCACACACCGATTCATATATTCTCTTTTATTTTGTGAACTCTTAATGTTTCTCTTTTTCACACATTCATCTAAAACATTTAGCCACGTCTTATATAACTTACTCCTTCCGTTTGATCCACACACTTTACCTTCATATATTTGCTTCGTCACTCAATCCATATTCATTCTCTTAAAGTAAGATACTTCTTTCATATTGACCTAAATTTCTTAGATATCTCATTCCAACAGCATTCACCTTGCTCTTGTTTCTCACCTGACAAACCCACACTTCACATCCAGAAAACCATGTTAGAATTATCACACTTTTATGGTGCCTCTTTCGATTAAACTAGATCATTCTTTGCAATAGTCTGCATACATCCAACTACTCTCCAAGATGCATTCACTCATCTCTCACCATCTATCCTTCCATTATTCCATTATTAAACTCCCTCCCGATAATTGTCAAAATATTATGAATTAGGGGGAAATGTGTATATAGTTAAAATAATGGAATTAAGTGTAATCTAAAGAAGTACATGCAATAGACAGCATGATAAATAGTGGTAACTGTGCATTGACTTGAAAACTCTTCTCCCCAATGTTAAAATATTTTAATTTACTTATTGCATTTGAATTAGTCACTACACTTAGCCAACACACTTTATAGTCACATAAATTTTGTTATTTAAATCCCATTATATAACAGATTAGTTTTATAAGTGATTAAATAAAATGGTTGGCAGATAATCTTGTGGTAAACATCTACATTTATTGAACAAAATTGCACATTTTTCAAATGTAGTAACCATAATAAAAAAGACCATTTAAATTGACTAAGTTTTTTGTAAAAAAAAAAGAACCTAACAGAGTTACTGTTATTAGAAAAAATATTATATCTGATGAAAGTAAATACTCACTAAAAAAATATAATCGCTTTGGCTATTTGATCCTTTTAAAAAAATAAGCTATTATTTGTGTGGTTATTTATAAATTATGAATATGATGTGGATGTGGTGGGGAAAAGAAGAATAGATTAGGTCAAAATGACTGAAACAAAGTAGAGGGTGAGTTACATGGTGGAGTTAAGAAAGGGATACATGTTGTACATTATGAAAAACTTTGAAGAAAGGAGAAGTGGAGTAGGTTTTATAGTAAGAGAAGGGATATGGGCAGACTTGTAAGTTATAAATGACCTTGTAATATGGATGGTAATAGCTGATAGGGGAAAGAAGGTGGATGTGTCACATATGGGACACCCAAAATAAAAAGTACAAATTTGAAGCGGAATTGGAACATATGTGAAAAGAGTGGCAGGTAGTAATGAGGCATCAAAATGAGAGAGCATTTACAGAAAGAGGAGGTAATAGACAGGTTCCTCTTGGACAAGGACATGAAAAGGAAACAATAAACGTTAAGGTGATACCAAGTGTATTTTTAGATAGTGACCACAGGTTGCTGGTGGCAGACATAGTTGGATGTAGGAAAAAAGTAGTTAAAACGAAAGAATACCAAGGGTGTGAAGACTTAAAATTGAAGATTAAAGATAACTGTATTTCAGAAAGACAAGTAGCTTAATTCCCAAGGATTAGATGCAAAGTGTGAAGGAGGATTGGGAAAGGCTTAAGAAAAATTTGGTGTCAGCTGCCGAGGAGGTATATGGCAGAAAAAAGTGATAATAGCAAGTGGTGTAAAGAGAAACAATGGTGAAATGAAAGAGGGAAGGAAGCAGCAGAGACGATAAACAAAGCATTTTGAAGAAGTTTAAAGAATGGGAATGTAAAAACAAAGTATAAGGGGAGAAGAAAAGTGAAACCCATGGTACAGGAAAGGAGGAAGGTTTGGATGCAAGAATGGACAGAGGTGTTGGAAAGGAATGGGGAAGTAAGAAGGTATTACACATACATGTAAGAAACTAGGAGAATTAAAGAAGGGAAATATAGTACAGAATTTTTAGACAGGAAGAGGTGCAGCAATTACAATAGAATAATGCTTATGTGTCACAGTGCAAAAGTTTATAAAACACTGGAAAATAAAATAAGAAGAAAATGGAAGGAATGTGAAGAGCGGAACATCACATATTTAGGTACAATAGGTCTTCAATATACTTGATATTTGTTATTTGGCAGCTGATGGAAGGAAGGTTTGAATTTGGAAAAGACTTGATAGTGGTATTTGAGGATGTGGAAATAAATAAAGTATGGAAAGTGATGGAGGGAGCTAGAGTGGAAAGAGCTGTAATCAAAGTTAAGGATATTTATGGGTATTACCTAAGCTGTGTCAATATGAAGAAGGGGTGGATGGCGTGGTTTCAAATAAAAAATGGAGAGAAGCCGGATAGTTCTAACTCACCACTATTCTTTGTTGGTATTAGAAATGTTCATGAAAGAAGTGGCAAGGAAACTTGGTGAGGAGAGAATAAAAGCAGCTATGTTTACTTATTACTTGATGGTATGGGGACAAAGGACACAGAAGTACACGAAAAGCTACAGGAATGCAATAAGGAAGTGTATAGAGTTAAATTTACTATGGCAAAGAGTGAATTAAGTGTTTGTTGGTAATGTCAAGGAAAAGGCTTAAAAAATCTATAAAGCTGGATTAAGTATGAAATATATTAGAAACATGATTGAGGATTGAGGCAAAAGGGAAAAGTATAGAAGGGGGCAACAGGAGTAAATATTCTACAGGTGCATAAGAGACCTACAACGGAAGAAAAAATGCATACTTTGTACCCAAAGTAATATGATGCAGCAGAAAATAGTCATTGGATGTAAGAGAAACCAGAACAGTGGAGTCCATGGGAGGCGCAATTACAAATATATACACGATTAGGAATGAAGTAGTCTGGGCAAGAGTTTGTATTCAGGGAGTACATGAGATAATAGAGGAAATAAGGTTGAAATTGTATAGTTTTGTAATGAGGATTGAAAAGGAAAGAATCCCAAGAAGAATGAAAGAGATAAAGTATTTAGGAAAAAGACCGCATAGGAAACAAAGAAAGAGATGGGAGGAGCATTTAACAATAAGTGTGAGGTGACCTGGCGGTCTAGGAGTAAGGTGTCAGACTTCTATGCTGGCGGCCGGGGTTCAATCCTCCGTCCCGGCATAGATTTATCTGATTACCAAACCCTTCCTTCACCTCTGACAAGACATCTTGTGAATGTGGGGAATGCCAGGCCTCCACCGTGGTTCGGATTCCACGTTAAACTGTAGGTCCTCCATTTCATCTCACAATCACCCTACCATTACACATTAGCGTAAGTGCGTACAACCCGAACGGGTAGTAAGATGCGGTGCTAATAATAATAATAACAATAAGTGTGCATGTGAGAGAAGTTTGGAAGCATGTTGAAAGGAAAGAGGAAGATGGAAGCAATTTATTAAACTGAACAGATCAGAAGATAGAAACAGTTGATAATGTATTCTTATTAGGTACGGGGAAATATAGGTAAGAATAAATAAATTAACTTATTAAAAAATTAATTAAAGATTTTATTATTTTAAAATGAATTAAAGATTTAATTTTTTAACTGATAAATATGAAATGTATTTAGTTAACTTACATTTGTTTTCATAAGATATAACAAGTGTTTACAAGAAATTGTGTTGGTTTCCTAATTATTTAACTTACCTTTCTAAATGAACAAAGTAAATTCATGTTAAATTGACATATTTTATTAACTACCAATAAACTGTCATTATTTTTTAATCTAATGAAGCTATTTCCATATATATGTGTTTGTATTCAAACTACTATTTTAAAACATATCATTTATGACTGTTTCATGTGAATCAAAACATATAGTATTGCAATCACTTTTATTAATTATATAAACCTTTATACTTAATTTCTTATCAAATAAATTTTACTCTTATTGAAATGCAAAGTGTTTTCTAAAATGTGTTACTTTTGTCACAAAAAAAAAATGGACCCATTTTGGATTCTACTTTGAAAGAGGACAAAACCTTATTGGTTTCAAATATTAACAGTAGTATGCTAATTTCTATAGAGAATATACTTATAATATTATAATTACAAATGTCTTATATACTGTACTGAAAAATAAAAGCGTTGGTGTGAAAACTTTAAGCGCTAGTGAGAATTAAGCATATGTCTTTTCAAACTATCTTTTCTAGTGTACCTGTGAAAACAAATCTGACAAAAGAACTGTGGATCCCTACTGCACTCTAGAGTCATGTGACGCTTTAAGTTACCCTTTAAAAGGTATGTTTTGTTGCAGTTTGGGCATTCATACAGTCCTGATTGTTTTGAAGGATTCATTTGATTTCTTTTGATGGTGTTTTTCAAAAAAGGTTGAATTACAGTAGGTGAACGTACCGCAAAATTTCTGGACAACACCAAGTCTGCAAATAATAGAACAAGCAAGTTATTCTGCATGCTTTAACAAAAAATAAAGAAACTATTCAATACACAGCATAATAGTTGGGTGTTTCCTTTTTATATATGTGTTCTACAGGCTACGAATATTTCCTCGGAATTTGCACTTTTTATTATATTACATGTATATGTGTGTATATGTGTATATATATATATATATATATACATTTTATGCACATATATTTTCAGGGCACCTCACTGAAGGCTTACAATGTTTCCATATTATCACATACAAATTATACTACGGCCATGTTGATTCTTGAAAACTCTCTAGGATTCCCAGGCTTTTCGGTACAGTCTAGTCAACACTTTATAATTAACCATTTTTAAGTTACTACTGTGAAGGGAAAACTAAATGCTCGACATTGGTAATTTTTAATACCGTGCATGTAATTAAAACATAAAATTGAATGCTTTAAGTGCCTTTATAGATATGTTATCTGAATATTGTCCCAACATTCAATAAAAACAAAAAGTTTTCTAACAACAAAATATTTGTCTAACCTTTTTTAGCTGACATATAGACAGACACCCAGCCCAATATTTTATTTAATGACTGAAAACAAAATTTGTGAATATATATTTAAGTTCCGTTTTCAATATTCACTTTGGGAAAAACATCTTCAAGAAAATTGGATATTTCTCCCTAAGATATATATATATTTAATAAAGTTTTATTAATATAGTTCATAAAAAAGGTTGGAATATGAAATATCATAATGATCAAATTTATTGATATTTAAAAGGGACATAATAATGTGTTTATGTTTATATATATATATATATATGATGAACACTTTTTCTTGAGTGCAAATTTCTTTTTAACTATGAATCTCAAATCTCAAATCGTAGTTTTAGAAAGCATGATAGAATAGGAAATTAACTTTCTCTTATTTATTATATTTTATATTCCATTTTGATTTTGTTCCCATTAATTCTTTGGGTGCTATGGAAAAAAAAAATGTTTCAAGCTATTGCATTTTTGTTCAAATGTAAATTCACATTTAGTTACATAGTAAAAAACTGCCTGGAGCCTGGTTGCTAGGTTTGTTGTCCTTAACCACAATGAAGCATCAAAATAATTCTAAAAAATAATATTAAAAATCTTTAAAACTATATATATTAATTTTCAAGTCTTTGAAACTAAAATGTCTTTAAGAATTCAAGGATTTGAGGGACCAATTCCCAATTTTGTATAGACATACCCATGCAATAAAGGTTCATGTTCAAAGGATTGTGACACAATAAGGGTGGTGTTATCTGAAAGTACAAAATCAAAATGTTCCCAATTTATTTTCAAAGACAATACTGTATACAATAATAAATCATAATTTCCAAATATTTCAAAATACATTTTTTGAGCAAGTTAAATCAAATATACTTTATATAATGATTAGAGTGAGTTTGAATTATGTATACTCCATGTTAACAGAACCAAATATCAAAATAAAAAATGTACAAGGGTTTCTCACTATAGTGTGTCCTTGAAAATTTCAAATTAAGAACAGACCCAACACATTTATTAATGGTTACAATTTTAATGATATTTTTATTATTATTATTTAGCACTAGCTGTTCGGGTTATACGCTTTAAGTAATAATTACTCTAATGGATTAGGAACTGGGAAGGTTGAATTAGAGGAAGTGAACCCGCATTAGGGAGAGTGGAAAACCATTTAGGAAAAACCGCCCCCAGTTCACCCGACCAAGATTCGAACCTCGATCTCCCCGTCCTCAGCGGTTGAGCTCAACACGACTAGGGTGTTAGCCAACTACCCCACCGAGGTGGGTTTTAATTATAATAATTGATATACTGTAATCTAACTATTTATAAGTATCAACTTGGGATATGATTAGCTAATGTGTGAACACATGTGTGTTGGGAAAGTTAATGTTAATTATACTTTCTAATTTGGGAATGTAGCTATACAACGTGAATGCAAAGGTATAATTAGAAAATGTGAGGTGTTTCAGTTCAAGTCCATAATTCATAATCTGGCCATTTATTGTGATCAGGCACATAGATTACAACTAATTTAACCAGAGTTAATAATATAAAAAACACACTTTTATTTATGTCGTCTTAGTATGTGTATTTTTAAATTTCCTTTTTGGGTTAGTTTCATAGGACAGTATGGACATTGGAACTGTGGTGGCTTGCCACATTCATCTTTAAAGTGTTTTCGCAAACTGCGCTCCCACTTATACAATTTGCTGCAGTTGGGGCATGAATACCAATCTTCAGTATTATATCTATTAACGTTTTTATAATGATCTGTAAATGGTCTATCATTGTTGGTAGTCTCAGTTCCCGTATGTTTATTCCATGCTTTCCAAGAGCTCAAAACACCTAGAAGATAAAGATATCAAATTAGTGCTTTTATGTACAATCCATAAAAAAAAAAAGTATTGTTAAATTTACATAATCATAATAAGATTAATAAATTAAATCATGAATAACAACAGCTATAAATGGTTTTATATAGTAAATGAATATAAAAATAATTAGTATAGTTATATTTAACTCTAAACCAGAGTGAGCCATATCCACTTGAGATTTGTATGTCTTATGAAACAAAATTATTGTGCATCTGATCATAAAATAGTTATGATTGAGCAAAAACATTACTCTGTCACAAGTAAGCAAAGTTTACCTTTTAGTGTGAAAAAGACTCGTAGGTATTATACTTTAAGGCTGACACATCAAACTTGAGGCCCACAGCAACATACAATGTGGCCCATTATTTTTATAAAACTTGTACAAATATACAATTTGTAAATGTTATACCTAGTCACACTTAACTGCAACAAATTGAAAACCTTTCATAGATGGCCAAATTTCTAAAGAATATTTTATTGATCCTGCAAAAATTCCTGAAAAAAAATAAAGTATGGTTATTATTTTATATTTTAATTTTATATTTGTAATAAAAAGGTACTAGTTTGGAGTTATTTTTAATTAAGGTGACCAAATATTATTTTTTTGAAATGCTGATCTCTTAGTATTAACAATTATCAATGTGGAACTTGTGATAAATCCTTTTCAAGAAACTTTATTGGTTTGAATCCCGGAGAGGTCAAAATTTCTTAGTCCATAGATAACATGAAAATGGAACGGTTTGAATGGTTTGGAGCTGCAAAAGGTGGTGCTACAAGAATAAAAATCAGTAGCATGTGTATAAAATAGTTTGGTTAAAATGTGTCCATGCCTTTAGAAAATATGGGAGGAAATAAAATTCAATAGAATAACTAGATCCATTTTAATTATCAGAACATTGTTAACAAAATTGTGTTAATATGGACACACTGTTTATCTTGAAAGTGTGCAGTCTTACATTGAGAGACTACATTATGGCCTTACCCAATAGTATATTGATACATACTCGGTACTTATATTACTTAATAATTTCTCATGTTTTATGGAATATTGATCAACCCATTAAACGAATGTACTTTATTAAATGCAAACAATCGATCCAATTAAGTTAACAAAAGTCAATTCCTCTTCGCACAATTGCGATGCTAGTTGTCTCTTGACCAATAGCGGTAGCAAAATGATGGTGTATTTTAATGTAATGTACTCGAATAAAGTAAATCCTAAATTAGACAAAGTTAGAATTTTCAGGAATCTGAAATGAGATCTTATTACTAAGCGGATACTTATTGCTATTAATTATCTGTACACTATTTGATGTAAAATTAAGAATAACAACTGTAATTTGGTTAATTTTTTAGGAAAATGTGGCCACTTTAAATGTGAGGCCCAGGGTACTTGCCCTCTTTGCCCCCCTTCCCTCCTGCGGTCCTGCTCTCAGGTTAAGTGAAGGGTTCGTAATGATAGTAAACTACATTTTTAATCAATGATATTAGTCTAAGGCTATCACTTTTATTATTTAGGCCAATAAAGAGCAGTTTGTTTATTTGTCAACAATCACTTATCTTAATAAGATTATAGCAAGTTGAAAGAAAAAAAACTAACCTTGTTAGAGGTTGAGCTGATCCAAGCGATGTGGGTGGAATAGGTATAAATTATTGACAAGTACTTGCTAAACAAGTGAAAAAGAGAATTTCACAAGCATTGTACTATATACTTGTGTTATGTAAGTTACCACTGTTTTAATTTATTTCATCAACTATATATACTTAACATTATTCTTTTAATATCATAACTATTCAATCATGAACGTGAATTAATTTTGTTTGTTAAATGTTTCAACGGCCTTAATGTTGATTAACAAACGTTTAGCCATTGGTAAACCTATACAAAACCACATGAATATATCTGTATACATTTGAGTAGGGGTGTGAGAAACTTTGACTTGGCTTTGAAACAAACATCAGATTCGACTTTGCCTCAAAGCAAATTCTGGCTTCGAAGCTTTGCCGATCAAATTATTGACAGCTAAAATACTCAATTTATATTCAACTATAGCCATTCTGAGCTGCTTTATACATTATAAATTGATATCCATATGGAAATAAACTGAAGTAATTTAATTGTAGGTTGTTATAATAGCTTAATTTGTCATATTAACACTAACTATTCCAAACAATGGTGCAATAGAATATGTTCCAAGTAATCTTAGTGCATTAAGTTTTAATGATCACAATATATTTTTTTCAAGCATAAAACAAGTAAAATAAAAAATTCAAACTTATATTCGGCTTCAAAAATATTTCATATATTCAATTCAAGTTTGCTTCGAATGAAAAAATGGGATTTCGCACAACCCTACATTAAAGATTATTAATGCTTAGTGTTTTCCTCAAAAAGAGAACCTCACAGACTAAGTTGTTTAAAAGAAAGGTTATTAATGAGTTCATATTAAACATAGGATAAAGGAAAATGGTTTAGAGAAAACACAATTACAATAGTGAGAGTTTAATATGAAAACCACTATGAAACCAAAATGTGGATAAACATCTTCTGAACACATATCCGATAATCAAACGCTTACCTCCCCACCAAGTGGTGTATGACTGTTTTACACCACTCAGCTACATATTAGGGAAAACCTACAAATTATTAGAAAACTTCTCAGTTTTTAAATTGAACCCAAAATTTATCCCAAGTGACGAAGTTGGTGACATATCCATGATACCAAAGTTAGTATAAATTTATCTATTTGTTGCATTAAAAGTTTATATTTATTTATTGTTATTTATATTTTTCATAGAGCATGTAAACATTGAGGAAAAACCTCCTCAGTATATCTGGCCATCATTCAAACCTCAACCCCTCCATCAAAGTGAAACCAAATAAGACAAGACCTTTGTGTCCAGTAATGTAGGTTATAGAATATTAACCATAGAGATATTTGTGTCTGTGCCAGATCAATCTGTAACTCAGTTTGCAGAAAGATTAGCCACTACTAATGTGCCGCTGCCCAAATGTACTAGTCGTACATCATCCCGGTGGAGGTTTTTTAAACGTTATGATGAAATGAGGGGATGTTTAAAGTGAGTATGTTAGGGTTAACCAAACCATTCCCCTTTTGAGAAAAATAACCCTGTTTTGGTCAGGAGTCAAGCCCAAGATCTTAAGGTCAGCAGCCAGGTGCTCTGACCATTATACCTTGAGGCCAATTATTTTTATAAGAGACACTAAAAAAAAGGATTTCTAGTACACAAACTAACATACCATAAATGTAAAGCCAAAGTCTCTCATAAGTTACTTTGTAATGTGGGAAAAAAATATATTTACATATATTATATTTGAAGAAGAGAGCATCTTAATAATGACATAAGAAACCTATTAGGGTGAACATAAAAATCTAGTAAAAAAGGCTCAACCTTTTCTCAGAACAAATATAATATTTACCTAAGTGAAACCCAGACCATATATAGTGAGAATATTTGAAATATTTATCTTGCATTGTCGGCTAGATATTACTTTTATACTCAATTACCTTTCCTTTGATTCCATGAAATTTAAGTATCTTGATATTTTAAGGATTTGTTTTGATGGTGTCTCTGAATATATAAAACGAATGATAATTCAAAAACTGAAATATGCTCTTGTATGTTGTACAATTAAAAATGAGTTGAATATGTTTTTTAAATACTATTTTAAAGGCTATGATGAAAATAACTTGTTTATCTTGCTTTATTTAAGATCTTTGTTGATGGATATTTTATTATATAAATGTAAACAGTAGATATTAAATGTGCAAGTAATAAAATGTCGAAAAAGAGATATGAATTAAGATTTAAATAAAACAAAAAGTATTTTCAAATTCTACTTTTATTTAATTGCCTTACAGATCATGTGATGTTGTCATAGAATAAAATAATATATCATATTTTCAATCAGCAATAAATATATTAGTAACTGAAACATAAATAACAATCTTACAGTGACTTTAATATGGAATGTAGTCAGTGGAATTGATAAGTTTTCAACCATGAATATACCTTTTAATTTATTTCACTGTAGTACATTTTATTTAGTTAATTAATGATTATAAAATTCACCATCATTCTTGTATATGTATTAAATAAAGTGCATTAATCAAATTATAATATGTAATTAAGTAAATGTGATAGAATAGTAAAATAAAGAGCAAAAACACTAGCACATATTTACAAACATTTCAATATTTTGGTGCCTCTGTGGTATCTCACTACTTCTTGAAGAAAAGGACTTTAAGACATAAAATATTCAAGGGTTTGTAAATATGAGTTAATATTTTTACTTTTATTTGTGATTCAGTTTTTTTACAATTCTGTCCAACTACACATTCTTATAAATGCATTTAAATTCTAAAAGTTGTCTGATAAAAACTGTAGATAGCTGTGTTTAAATTGTTTAAAAGTATTTTTTTCAATGACTTTAATGGAAACAACTTTAATTATATATTATCTCTTTGGGTTTTGTAATTATTTTTAAATTCCACAAAAGCACCAATATTTTTAAAAGATTTATTTAGAGCATTGAAACATTCGCCATTGACTGCAACAATCACAAGTTTACAGGTATTTAATAAGGACAATGGTTTTTGTCTTTTCATGTTGTTTCATATTTAATGGTTTCATACATTAAACTTAGTTTTGGTTAACCGCCCACAAAATAAATGTCATGACTTTACATGATTACAAGACTTGGTTGTAGCAAGGTCATATGCCATTCCCTCGCCTTGTTAATTGAATTGTGCAGAGAACAATTTTTAAATTAAGGTTCACCCAGGTCAGGTAACTTGCGGTATTCATTGTGTCCCTTAGAATGAGAGGTCCAACAAATGTGGTTGATGTGATTCCATACCAGATATATGGAGAACATTAGATCATTGTTCAGCAAATACTCTGCATTTTCTGCGATCACTAATTACAGTTGAATAGAATTACAATCCCAAAGGCTTGTCGCGTTAGGTAATGTTATTAAGCTAGTGAAGTCATCCTGTGTTCCATCCCAAGAACATCTATGTGACTTAAATATTTTCTCACAGTTATTGAGAATATTCTGATGGTATGACATATCGGCTATGTACTTGAGTGTTATCATTCTCTTTTTTTTTTAAGTGTCGCTTTAACACATGACCTGGTGCAGGACCCCATAAAAAAAACTTGGTGACTTGTTTTGGGATTATGAGTTAAACTAAAGCGTTGCTACCAAGCTATTATTATGTTTAAAAGGCAATTTTTTTTTCTAAAAAATCAATTGTGTAAACATGAGTTGATGTAAATAAATGTTAATGCGTTTATAGTCATTGTTAACCCTATCTTTCTAATTAAATTAATTAAATTCAAAGTATGTTGCAAAAAATCTTTTCAGACTTAAACTTTAAAGTAATTGAGAGGTTATTTCATACGCAATAAAGATTGTTGCATGTTTTGTTAATAATTTTTCTATGTATTTACTTCTGTTCTGTTGCAAAATATTAGATTAATGTAAAACGTCAGAGTAAGTAAAATGATAGCTAATATTAAAAAAAAATTATTTGAGTTATTTAACATGCAATTTCTGATCGGACCGTTTATATCAGTACATGACTTATTAATTAACTTAAAATTTGAACAGACACAACATCCAGCCTCTAGCCATTTATTTATCACTAGAAAGGATAACCCCAAATTTCACAAATGATTTATTTTATAACCATGCCAGGAATAAAACCTTGGACCCTTAGCTCAATAGAGAGAGAGACATGCTACAGACTGAACTAAGGTGTCGGCCATTATATAAAAAATATCCATACAATTATTTAGAATATTTTAATTTGTGCACCGCACCACCTATTTTTCGCTCACCAGCTGCCTGTGAATGTAATGAGTAGTTTAAATGCATATTTTTTAAATGTTATTTACAGATAAACTGCAAATTGGATGATTCAGGAACAGTATATCTAGAAGAAATTGTTTAAGTTTAGTTAATTTAAGTTTCCAATTTAAAAAAAAACTATTAAAACAAATATTTTAATGGTGACACTTAAAAATATAAAATTATAAATGTGCGTGTATTAATTTTACATGTGTCTGAAGGCTTGTTTTGCGAGTTGTTTTATGAGGACAATATAAACAATGAAATAGTGGTTCTCTTCCACACTCATAAGTAAAATGTCTCTTCAAGTTGTTCTTGTATTTGTAGGCTTTGCCACAATTTGAACAAACAAATGGAAAATGTTTAACGTTATCCACACCACGTGAGGAGGCTTTTGGTGCAAAGAAAGAAGAAAAGTCACTGCTCAAGAAAGTTCCAGCACCTAAAAATACAAAACAAAATAAAAAAACCATTAAGATTGGAAAAAACTGACGAGTTCTAATCTAAGTAGCATAAAGTAAATATGTGACATCAAGGAAATAAAGCATTATCTTGTGGTTGTTTTCTGTCCTGTGTTAACTATACTTTGCTCTAACTGCAGGTTGAGCATGGAGATTTTCATTTAACACATCATGCACCATGTTTCCGTTGAGATGAAGGCAATTTCCTGACGGTTTAGCAAAAGAGAAAGCATGAAAGTCAAGTTATAGCCGCTATGACGTGAGTGACAGAGTATAAACTTTAACAGGTGCTATTGTGCGAATAGTGCATGATGGCAAACATGGTAGCTTGCTTAGTTATCTATGTATATTATGGGGTTTGTAGCACAATGACATAATTGAACACCAATTAAAATCTGTACTATCTTGCCACCAAATTTCAAAACATCGCCATATGAATAGCAATGAAGTTGTTTAACATAAATAAATAACAGTTTTTCTTGATAAAGTAGAGTCATATCCACTATTTTACGAATCCGTATCTTGAATATGAATCTACACCTTATCTTTGATTCCTGAATCTCAACTTTTAATACAAATCTTGGAAGAAATATAAATATAATGGAATAATAAAAAATACAAATAGTAACAAAATGTTAACAATATTTCTTATAGTCCATTCATCATAGCAGATAGGTATTAAGTTACTGGTCTTGGGCCTGGTTGACCAGTTCATCCAAAAGTTATAAATGGTTTTGAAACACCAATAAGCAATATTAAATAGAGCTCTATAGCAAATTTTACTGAAAAAAAGATGGGGGAAAAATTAAGGATTTGAGTCTTTAATCAGGAATTTTCTCGAATCCTCAAATCTCAAATATCCAAGGATTCAAGAGTCCCATCCCTAAATGTTAGCATTATTTTATGTTTTGGTAATAACTGTAGTGAAATATTATATTAACGCTAAAATGTATTTATATTATGGTTAAAGTCAAAACCTCGTGTTATAAAGAATGCATTGTAGTTTGATAAGTTTGTGTCCATTCTTGTTTTAGTCGTATAACCAAATAAAATAGCTTTATCTGTTTTGAAAAACATTAGGAATGCTTAGTAAGGAACGTTTAAAAATATTAAGAAAAATAAAATTCATTTCTAGGTTAATTTAAGTTGGACAAGTTGTATTAGAATGACATGAAAGAAACACAAATATGTAATATAAATTTAATATATATCAATAATAGTTTAAATGATATTAGTAAAAGATTTGGTAGTAATGATTACAGAGTATGACACATATTAATTATGAATTTGTTGAAATTTTAACAATCATCTAAAAAATTAAGTACATTTTAAAATAGACATATGAGTCAATTACACTTAAAACTAAGTCGAAAGAGTCAAAGAATGATGTGATTATAAATATATTGAAAATTTAATGTATGACTCATGCGAAAATGACCAAAAAATATATTAAATTTGAAAAATAAAAATTTAATTTATTCCTTAGGTGTAGTTCCCTGTTTCTAGTTTCCTGGATGCAAGAGCTGCACAGTTATTTTAACTATGGAAACATGTTTCAATGCACCAGTGGCATCATCTTCAGGTCTGATGAGAAAGAAAGAACACGCCAAATGAAATTTATTTGTGTTTGGATCCTGGCTTCAGGAAAGTGGAAAACCACTGAACAATACACGAGTTATTAAGTTTCTTCAACCAAACTAATTAAATTAGTGATAACACAGTTGCTTATGGTGGGATGGAAGGGGACACGAGAAAAGACCAGTGTTTTTGCAGTTTCTATGGAAAAACATTTTTTGGCCCAAATAAATATTTTTCCCGTAAAAACACAGAGTTTAATTTTTTTTTTCATATGTTGATAAAAGTTCCTGATTATATGTCATGGGCATGGTGACATTATCTAACAACTTTTTAGACTAAGAGAAAAAAATTTCATCAAATTTAAGAACACCCTTGACATATATTCAAGAAATTTTGAGGTCACCCTGTGAAGAAACTGTATTTCTAATGTTGTAAGGGAGAAAAAAAAAATTTATTTTGGGCAAAAAAAAGTTTTGCGAAAACACTGGATTTTACTAGTGTCCCCTTCCATCACACCTTTAGGAACCCACCCTGTAACTTTAAAACTAGACCTTTCTTGTCAGTTGGTATTTCGTCTAAATTTTCCTAATTTCCTGATAGTGGTTACATCCTATTTTCTTATGAAATCACAGGCTTTTAATGTTACATTTATTATATAAAACAGGATGTATGCCGATAATGCCATATTTATTAATGGTACCTTGATTTTTAACTATAATTTCTTATCGTGTTATATTATAAGTTTATCATTATTGTTGGAGGTACTACTGTTGATGACAACATATGAAAATAGCTCTTAACAGATAATTACATCAATATCAGATTAATCCATTTTTTAATAATAAATAAAAACAGAAATTGTTATAGAAATTTACATTTTTTTTTTTTTTACAGTGTATCAATTTTATTTTATCTTTGCTTAAAATTGAACAACCATATTAACAGTTAACTACCCAACTAGGATATTAATTATAAAAGTGAAATAACAGTATGTACAGTAATTATTTAAGTTGCCATAGCTACAAATTGAAATAATAGTAATTGGACTACTTTTATAAATGCAGCTCAGACAAACGGACAGTCGAATTTTAGCTCAGTTGATTAAAAATTGTACCTAAACTTACTTAACATGTTTGATTCTAAGGAATGTTAATGTTTAAAAGCAGTGTCAATAGTATATGAAACTAACCTATTAAACTTTGATTCATAATTACAAATTTTATCCAAGCATAGGACGACATATTTCCACAAAATTCTGGTTTCTAACTTGTTCAAATAATTTTTTTCTTATTGCCGAGTGAGTGTAACAATAGTCTTAAAAAAATCTATTGAATTATATGACAATGATCAAATACAAAACATATCAGCTTAAAAATGCTACATAAATACATCTCAACCAAAATTTAGCTAGTAAACTTCTTGTGCGTATATGTGTAATACACCTTAATAGGAATGTAACAGAATGCATAGAGTGAAGATTTATACTTACTCTATGGTATAAGAAACTCAAAAGTTCATTTCAGCAATTACAAAAGTAGGCAGGCTATCTCTTTTTTGAAATAGTTCTATCCAGCCCACCTCATAACACCCTATCACTATCTTGAGCTAGTTCTATCCAGCCCACTTCATAACACCCTATCACTATCTTGAGCTAGTTATATCCAGCCCAATTCATAACACCCTATCACTATCTTGAGCTAGTTATATCCAGCCCACCTCATAACAGCCTATCACTATCTTGAGCTAGTTTTATCCAGTCCACCTCATAACAACCTATCACTATCCTGAGCTAGTTCTATCCAGCCCACCTCATAACACCTTATCACTATCTTGAGCTAGTTCTATCCAGTCCACTTTCATAACACCCTATCACTATCTTGAGCTAGTTCTATCCAGCCCACTTCATAACACCCTATCACTATCTTGAGCTAGTTATATCCAGCCCAATTCATAACACCCTATCACTATCTTGAGCTAGTTATATCCAGCCCACCTCATAACAGCCTATCACTATCTTGAGCTAGTTTTATCCAGTCCACCTCATAACAACCTATCACTATCCTGAGCTAGTTCTATCCAGCCCACCTCATAACACCTTATCACTATCTTGAGCTAGTTCTATCCAGTCCACTTCATAACACCCTATCACTATCTTGAGCTAGTTCTATCCAGCCCACCTCATAACACCCTATAACTATCTTGAGCTAGTTCTATCCAGCCCACCTCATAACACCCTATCACTATCTTGAGCTAGTTCTATCCAGCCCACCTAATAACACCCTATCACTATCTTGAGCTAGTTCTATCCAGTCCACCTCATTACACTCTATCTCTTTAAGATTCATTCTAATGTTACCTCCCATCTGCATCTAGGTCTTCCTATTGGTCTCCTTTCCATTGAGTTTGCCAGTCAGTATCGTGAACAAAGTTTTAGATTCTCGCATTTGCGCTGCATGCTCTGCCCATCATAATCTATGAGACTTGATTATCCTAACGATGTTTTGTGATGAGTACAGGGTATGTACCTCATCATTATGTAAACTCTCCAATTTACAGTCAATATTTACAGAAATATTAAACAGTAAAAATTGTTTTGCAAAGCTTTGTAGTCATTGAAGCTGGAAAATATTATTTAATTTGATATTACTTTTTTTTTTAAGTTTTTATTTAGATAATCAAGAGCATTTGCTCGCTTGGAGGCTATGAGTTTAACATCAAAATTTTTTATACAGTTTTATTTTTAATGACTTTATAATTACTTTATATTATGAACTATCTAAAAAAATGTTATTATTAAGTGAATATATAAATTGTAATTGTTACGATTGTACGAGTAGTAATAAAATGCTGTTATATATTAAATAATTGGTAATCCATACTGTTCCACATGGAGCAAGAAAGCTCCATTAAGCAATTATTGAGGTTCTTCCTCTCTTTAGTGGTACACAATACTGTTCAAAACTGCAAGCAGATATGATGAGACCAGGTGTTGAAGAATATTTACATAGATGAATACATCCATTCACTTTTCATTGCCCCAAGAAGGCACACTACATAATATCTTGTTGACAATGACAAGTTATGTATTGACCTTCAGAGGGGGTTCTCCCGAACATTGTAGATGGGTTTCATTAAGTTGTGCTTCAGTAAATTCACATAATCCCCTGGAAGAATTAAACATATATATGTAGCATGGCACTAACCTACTTCATTGTGATTAAAGACAAATAAAAATATAATGTGTCAATTTACATTTTTTAATAAAAAACAATTACTTTATAATCTTATATTTAGCCAAGGCTATACATTCAAAACATCTTCAATGCTCAATATCTTAGATCTAATATGATTTTTTGTGTATAACCCGCACGGGTAGTAAGACGCGGTGCTAATAATAATAATAATAATAATAATAATAATAATAATAATATGATTTGTAATTAAAATTATATGTAAGCTGAGGGGGTGGGGGATTTGTAGGGTGTAACATTAAGTCAAAGTAGAGTAATTTAAATAAATAAAACACGGTGACCTGGCAGTCTAGGGGTAAGGTGTCAGACTTGTGTGCTGGCGGCCGGGGTTCAATCCTCGGTCCCGGCACAGATTTATCTGATTACCAAACCCTTCCTTCACCTCTGACAAGACATCTTGTGAATGTGGGGAATGCCAGGCCTCCACCGTGGTTCGGATTTCACGTTAAAGTGTAGGCCCTCCATTTCATCTCACAATCACCCTACCATTACACATTAGCGTAAGTGCGTACAACCCGAACGGGTAGTAAGACGCGGTGCTAATAATAATAATAAATAAATATTATTTTGACAATGTGTGAACCCCAACATTTTCACTAAATTTAAATGTATTGCAAAAAAAAACCTCAAAATATACATAATCTTTATTTGTGGTAGATCATTCAGTATCTGTCTAATAATTTGTAGAGTACCTGTGATTACAAACATGAATCAACAAGAGTTTACCACCTGCCAACAGTCCCTGCAGTGTAAATGATAGGCCTATGATTAATTCTGTTTGCTAAGACCAGTAATGAGAGATTCCAGAACCTTGTCCAAGATATTGATTGGTGAACCCTAAGAGAAGAGACCATTGGGAAGATACAGATACATATGGGAGGATAGCATTAGAATGTGTCCAAAAAAGATTGGGTATAATGATGTGGACTGGATAGAAATTGCTCGTGTTTGGGGTATGTACAGTAACTCCATGGTTTCTTTGGTGCTGACTGACAGCTCACCGCTGACTTCTGACAGTCAACATTTAGGTATATACCTAAATTTTGACCGTCAGAAGTGACAGCTGCTAAACACATGTTTTTCGCAGATTATATGGTTCGGCATAGGGATACATAATTTGGTCTAGTAACTTTTAAAAGCTGTCAGCACCAAAGAAGCCATGGGGCTACTGTAGCGTTCTTTTGTAAGTGCTGCAATGAAATTTTTAGTTCCTAATGTCATCAGTAAGTAAATAAGTTTGAACCAATGTTTCTCAAAGTGTGATCCTTGGACCACTGGTGGTACGTGGCAGCCTATCTAGTGGTCCACAGGATTATAGGGAAATTAGTAATAATAATGAATTAAAGACTGTTAATCATATATAATGTAAATATTTTAAATGCAAAAGATTAGATATGAAACATCCATATTATGCTCTATTTCTTTTCATGGTAGACACAACTCACATAAAAAAGGAAGTCTGTTCCAACACTTAGTAAACAGATCTGAACAATTATCAAAAAATATGAGGTTGAGAATGTTATATGCAATCATATTATATATATATTTTTACTCAACATTTCATTTAAAAAAAATTATTTTTGTCTTTTATTTATAGTTGAAAAACAAAATTGCCTAAAAATAATGTTTTTCTTGAATAGCTTTGCTCCAAACACCCTACTATTAGGGCCTTAGTTTGGTCCTCCAACACCAAAACCTTGAGAAATACTGATTTAGGGCTACATACCGTCACCCGAGATTAAAGTGTTACATGTCCAATTTTTCACTTTGTGTAAAAGAGCATTGGAGTTTGACCTTGTATATATAAAACCAATGTTACTAGATTACAACTCGTGTTTGTATCTTCTTAAGTAATTATATAGTAGTCTCAAATTCACCGCAGGTGAATCATGTGCATTCTAAATAAATGTAAACACCAAATATCTTAAATTTAACAATTATGGAGATAGAACACATGCGTTCTCAGGTGTCGATATTCTGACCACACTCATTCACTATTTAATATCTTGAAAGCTCAAGCAATGATATTTCTTTTACATGTTCCTATCTAAGTGTTATATCATTCTTTACATTTTTCCTTTTCCTTCCTTTTGTTTCCTCTTTTATGAAGTTGCATTGCGCGTTTCACACTTCCTCCTGACGAGTTTCGATAGAATGAAACCGGTATTGGGCAGAAACAAGTGGTTTTTCTCCTGTTGATTTCCAAAAGAATGAAATCTAAGTCGAGGGATTGGGCAGTAACAATTTATTTTCTTCAAAAGCCAGCCATTACCTCTTTGTCCTAATTAAGAGTGAATTGTGTTCTTTTTGATTGTTAAAGCTATATTTGTTTGTTCCTCTTATATATGTTTCATGTCCTTCTTCCAAATATAATACAATTAGTATAGTGTAAAAATACTAATCATAATTTACACATTGATGCAGTGATATTTATTGTTGATCATGCATGTGGATGTAATTGATACATGCTATCACACCATGAAAGCCTGCCGCATGGAGATACCTAAAGAAATATATCAGTTAATATAAATATAAATACTACAACATAGACATAAATATATATTTGTTCAGTTAGGCCCTGCATAAGATTAGTGAACATTACTTTACCAGTTTATTGGTTATGATGTAGGCCTAATCAATACTTTACATAATAAAATAAAAATGTTGGCCTCATGATTATGTGCTTTGTTTTTTATTCTATGTAAACCTATATAATCTTATAAAACAAGCAATTTTTTAGCACCACTTCTTGTTACACATTTGGTTTATATACTTATGTATGAATATGCTAATGGGCTAAGGATGAGGATGGTTGAATTTAGAGTAAGTGTACCTGCATTTGTGTTAAGAGTGAAAAACCATTTGGGGGGGAAATAAGTAAACTCGACCAAGATCAAACCACAATCTCCATGTGGTCGGCAGTAGAGTCTATTGAAAGAGTAGCTCCTTAAACCATGCAGCCACTAATACGAGTAACATGCAATTTAAGAGCTTGGGAATAAATGAATGAAACATGTGCTTTTGTAACTTTTTCCTCAAATTACTTCATAAAATTTGAGAATATTTGCTAAATTTAGTGTTGAAGTCTAGGGCAGTATGCAAGAACAACGCTAACTAAGGCCGAAGTACCAGTTAAGTTTATGTAAAGTCAGAGAAAGGTTCAAGTCAAGTGTTTCAGATACCTTGCTAAAACGTCTGACAAGCATCTGATTAAATCTTTCACAGAGGTACCACACCCCGGCATAAAATAAAATTCTCTATACCATTACTTTTTATAGTGACGATTTTGCTCGTAAAGTAACAAAACTAATTGTAAACAGACAAAGATTTGTTAAAATGGCAGAAAAGGTGTGTGAAGGAGTGAATATATTTAATGGAACAGATCAAGAACAATATGATTATAAAAAATATAAAATCCAAAGTTGGGATTTTGGCGGTGAAGAAAATAACGTGGGAAGAAATAACCAGATATTTTAACTCTATCAGCACTTTTCAAAACGTGAGTGTGGTTTGATCAGTGTATAGTTTCATATAACTTTCATTCAGACGTGATTTTATTTTGATGCACATTAATTGAATGATTGGCTTATCGTAATCTAGATAATCTACGTCCGCCATATTCTGTCATGAAAACAAAGCAATATCAACACACATGTCTCAATAGTCCATGCACACACTGTCATTTTGAGAGATATCAAACAAGTATGGTCTAAGAAGAACTGAAGACTGCCAGAGACCTGATTTCGGCCAGACTTGTATTAGGAGTAATTTGGTTGGTTGTCCTTTCAATAGGATTAAATTGAGTTGAAATGGACTAACTAGCGAGTGAAACTGGTTATACAGGTTAAAAGGTTGTTTAATTGTTTTAGTTTTTTCAAATATAAGTTTAACTTACTGTTTTCTTTCATGATTCCATTATTTTGGTCCACTCTCATGACAAATGCTATGTACAGGCCTAGTCAGAGTTTTGACCCTTCCGACATACCAAGAGATTTTTGACAGATTGCCAAAGAGAGATCTTTCACAATTGTCATAGATAGAAGCCAATGGGAAAAAAGTTCAACTGTAAGAACCTGCAACAGAATTACATACGCAATGTCAGAGTAATTAAAACATGTCCATAGCCAAATATTTTAATAGGTGTTTCATAATCTAAAACAAAAACACAATTTAAAAAATACATTAAGTATTCACAATTTATAAACATAAAAACATTTAAAACATCTTGGTGAATTAACTAAGATGGTTAAAATGTATACCTATTTGGAAAAATCTAGATATAAATTATAATTAAACTTCATCAAGTTAACTGATAAATAAATAAAGATACTATAAATGATTATATTAAAATAAAAATATTATTGTCGACTATTGCACAATAAATCAAAAGAATTTATGAGTTAAAACAACTATCTTACTTACTAGAATAAATTATGTATAAAATCATATTATATGGCACGGCTAAGACACACTAATCATAGGTATTCTTTGTATTGTCTGCAATATGGCAGAGCCATCAATTGTATGACGCAATAAATTAGATCCAATTAAAGAGTAACTTTTAGTGAAAATGTTGTTTACTTAAACGATCAATTGTAAATTGTCATGAGATCGAACCGTTGCCAACCCCTGGTCTAGCTTAAAAGAAGGCTGAGAATTTTACATACATTTATTATTTTGACTTTGCTGATATTGGTATGCCAGCTTTGCAGAAATTATTTTGTCTGACATCTAACAAACCTACCCAATTTTATGGTGCATATTATTAAATATTTCAGATGTTTATGCATATTTTAGTCAATTTGCATATAAATGCATAAATCAATTAAACTATTTAATACTAGGAGGCCCAAGCATATGTGTATACCTAGAAAGCTTATCAGCAGTCATAATGCCTGCTTCTCATAAACAATTTGCAATATGCATGAGTTCTTTAAATATGTCTTACAACATTGTAGCATACTTTTGGATGATGGCTGGTGATTTACTTTCATTAAAATGCATGTATTAGGGTGTCCCAAAAAGTTACTGTGCAGTAATTACCACATACCTCATTGCAGTACTTTCTATAACAGATGTTGAAAATGTCCCCCGAGGGACTGAAGACATATCCGAACACAGCTCTTCATATCATATCGCATGAAGAGGCGTATAGAGACATGTTTTCAGGCCCAGGCGGGACATTTCCAACATCTTTTATAGGAAGAACTGCAACGAGGTGCCGAACATGATACTTTACTGAACAGTAAATTTTGTGACACCTGTATAACTGGAATCCCTAATAATACATATCATGAAAAATAAACTATATTACTATATCAAATAGGGTCAAAGAGATTCAGAGGACTTGAAATTCTTAGGAGTCAGTGGTTGGAATACAATTTGTAAGAATAGAACTGTGCCCACACCTCTCGTGGAGCCTTCTGACGCTATGGGAAACAATGTGTCAGCCCCCGTTTACACCGGTGCCGATAGTAGAAGTTCGTGAGCCAGACTTGGGCACGGCACAACAAGTCGTTATGAAGGGGTTGTACAAAGAAGGCAATCAGGATGTAGTCACACAAGGTTTTATTCAAGGCTCTAATTCGATCCCTTGGTTGATTCAGTTACACAACTGTACATCAAAAGAAAAACTCATCTCCGTGGCCGCGCACGATAACATCACAATGATCCTGATGTGCTCTCAACAAGCCCAGAGCCTGTATTGTCACAACGAGCTCGAGGCCAGAACCTCGAAGCCAGCCGTGGCCGCGTGCAGCCAATCACGCAGGGACAAGCAAACGAGCAGCATTGCACACACACAAAAGAGTCGAGGAAACTCAGCGCACTGAGTCCCCCCCTTAAACTTAAGCACCAGGTTGGAAGAAATGAGGCATCAAAAGTATAAAAGCAGAGAAAAGTAATTACAGAAAAAAAAATCCGGACCAACCAAGGGGGAAAAAATAGACCAAAACATAGAACAATGTCACATGTGACTAAATATTACAAAACAGAACACTTGGTACACCTTGGGTAATTCTCATATTCTATTGTCATTATGCTAAGATACATGGTACATGCAACATACAGAAACAAGTATCAGAACATAAAGATACACTTTTCCTTCTCAAACAGAACATACATACGAACATAAAAACAACCTAACCTCTTTTGTTCACTCATGGAGTCAGTGACAGAGTTTTAGTTGCACAACGTGTGGCTAGACCAGTGACAGGGGTGTGAAACTTTGATATAGTCGTCGGAACTGACCACCAGTAGTCTAACTTCGCTGTTTAGCAGTCATTGGCTCTACTGTAATTATGTAAGTCATACATGACTTTATCTCCTACTTTGTATGGTACCGGATATATTCCTACATTGTACCTACGTGCTACCTTACCCGCGCTTTTTTCAGCTGATTTAAAGCTTCCCTCCACTTGGCCTTAATGCGTGTGTTGGAATGATCCTCCAAGATTCCCGGGAGTATTTCCCACCTCAAGTTGATCGAG
The DNA here is from genome assembly GCA_902141375.1 of Timema poppense. Classification (NCBI taxonomy): domain Eukaryota; kingdom Metazoa; phylum Arthropoda; class Insecta; order Phasmatodea; family Timematidae; genus Timema; species Timema poppense. Next base: position 89,340 of record CABFOV010000175.1, on the reverse strand, counting down.
GAGAGCAAGTCATGGCCTAACATCAAGGAAGGAGTCTTCTAGTGGCTGTCATGCACAGCGCTATTGAATGCTACTTGCAACGGTGTTAGGTTCTTATCCTAGTCCTTATGGTGGACATGGTGAAAGGCAATTAAGGCGACCTTGAGGTTTTGGCGGAATCTTTCCACGTGCCAAGGTTGTGGATGGTAAGGGGTGGTGGTAACATGTTTTATACCATTATTAAAACACATATCCTCAAATATTTTGTATGTAAGCTGGCCCGCGTTATCGGATACCAAGATATGAGGGTACCCAAAGTTGCAAAACATGGTAATATATAGAGCGTCCACCACTGAGTTGGAAGTTGCTACCCTCAATGGTACCATCTACACACATTTTGAGAATCCATCAACTATGGTAGGACGTTGTTTCCTTTCCGTAAGCTTGGTAAGGAGCCGAACAGACCAATAAAACCTCTGTCAAGAGGGAAACTGGCAACTCCTGAATTTAACATCCTGTATTGACGATTCTTAGCAGGCTTAGCCCTAAGAAACACCTCAAACTTTCTAACCCAGTCCCAAATTTCCGCTTCCATCCGTTTCCAATAAAAATACAAATAGATATTACCTATGGCCTTGTTCGCACCTAAGTGTCCTCCCACCGGGGACTCGTGGTAATACGTGAATATCATCGTAGCCAATCTATAGGGAAAATAAACCTTCCAGATGTAACAACTTACATTGTAATAACGCTCACCAACTGGGGCAGCCCGCTCTCACAAGGTCAACACGCAGCACTAGCTCAACCAGCGACCTCCGCTCTCGCCAAATACAACAGACTGACTGAAGGCGTGTCTACGCCGGCCGGCAATGAGGCTCGACCACGTGTTCGGCCAGCAAAGAAAATGGAAAGAAGAGTTCCGCTTCCGCCTTCACCGAGCTTCGAGACTTCTCTAGGTCCGTCCCGAATCTCCCCTCCCCCCTTGTTTGTAATGTTCTCCATCCTTCCTTTCCTTCGATCCGCCCCCCTTTCTGAGAATTATAGTTTGTATAAATACGTGTGGTACCGGGATCTCAGGTCACTTACTACCCCACCGGCTTGAGGACAAGAGGTGAGGACAGCGACTTAGGTCTCGGGGAATATTATCATCTTACTAAAAATTACTATTTCGGCGTCATGGGGGGAATTCTTTCTAAATTACTATTTGGACTTTGTTATTAAATTACTTTGGATTTGAAGTTTGACTATGCTACGCGCTTATCGCGGCTGGGAATTAGACCGTCGCTTTCGCCACCGCTTATATTCAGAGTCTGAGCCCTATTTGTTTGTAACTTGTATTTTGGCCAATATTAGGTTTTTAACCAGAGATTGTCTGGTCCTGGGTTCGAAACCCGGCTTATGTTATTTCCAAATATAGCTGTTTCTGGACTCGACTTTGTTCGCCAAGTTAAATTTCTAGAGTTGATAGGTTATTATTACTTTGTGGCCTTGTGTCATTGTTATGACGTCACGTTTACTGCGGGCGTCTGTAAGAAAGTTATATGTTTATATTAGGGTGGATAACTGTAACACTAGAGTAACCAGTTATACCATTCCCCTTGGGATAGGAACTTTTCGAGTTAGCGAAGTAACCAGAGAACCACAAACCAAAGACCATGTCACTGAGATCCCGGACTGTAAATTTTGATGGGTTTATGTAACGTAATTTGTCTTGAGGAGGTAACGTGTATGTTTACCTTTTATTGTAATTGATTTCCGCGTTGGATGGAAAAGCGCGCTTCACGCAGTGTTGAATGTTTGCTTCACTTTGTTATTGTTTTTTGACTCAATAAAATCATTATGTTCATTCAGGTAACTCTTTTACCTAACTTACTGCCTCTCTCACCTTATAGATATTAAGGGGGGGGTTGCACAACCTGTGCGGCGAGTGGGTTTATCAAAATAGAGCCGTTAAGCAGTTTAAGGTGATCAGGATTGGACTTGTCTTCACAAGATAGGATCAGGTCTGACAACTCAGGATCCTTTCTCTGCGCTCCTCCGATTGGGGCCCTATCTTCCCAATCTGTCTAAGATATCTTAACAACCATGAGAGGGCTGAATTATCAGTATACATGTCAAACAGGTGATGTTCGATATATACTCTAAACCGATCAGTGGTGTGTATTATTTCAAGGGCCCCCAATTCGAAGGTAGAATGATTACCCTCATGGGGATGCAGAGTACGGCTAAAATACGTGATTGGTTGAAGGGACCCATCAGTCTCTTGGCACAAAATGGCTCCCAATCCAGTCGAACAGGCATCAGTTTGGAGAAACAAACTTTTTAGAAAAATCGGCCATCTTTAATACAGGGAGCCTGGACAATGCACGCTTCAAGGTGTCAAAGTACACCTGACACTCACAAGGCACAAACTGGCCAATTTTTGAATGAACCTTCCAAAAAACTTACCATGCCGAGAAATCTGGAAACTTTCTTTTGATTGACAGGGATGGGGAACTCTTTAATAGGTCGGGTATGCTCGGGGCTTATAAACACCTCCTAATGGGATATCACATGACCCAGATACTCTATCTCTGAAACTGCCAGCCTTAGCTTCTTCGGGTTCACTGTCAAAGTGGCCACCCGCAACCTATTCAAAACTTCTCTAACATGTTTCTTATGATCCTCCAATTTGTTAGAATAGATAACCAGGTCATCTAGGGAGTTTAAGACATACTTAAACTGTATATCTGAGAACATGATATGTAATAGCCGTGATAGTATTTGGGCCCCGGTTGAAACACCAAAGGGAACGTAATTGAACTCCAAGAGATCGCATTGCATGATAAATGCTGTATACTGCTTAGATTCTTCAGTTAAAGGGATTTGGTAGTAAGCTTTGTTTAAGGCTATGACCGTGTAATACTGGGCCTGGCCTAGATATTTAAATGCCATCTCTATGGTAGGCAAAGGGGTAGCCTCGTACAGTATTTTCTTATTCAGTTTACGATAATTGACAATCATACATGGCTCCTGCCTGGGGCGTGCTACTAAGAACGTTGGAGAAGCATAAGGGATTTTAGACCTTCTCACTATTCCCTTCTCCAACAAGTTCTCAATATGCGCCTTCAAAACTTCGAGCATAAGAGGAGCCTAGTAATAGACCTTTAACTTAACTGGGGTGTGGTCAATTAATTCTATGCTATGAGAAAATACATTTGTGTGACCAATTCGGTCGTAGACCACTTCGGGATACTCAGCCAAAAGTGCCTTGAACTCGGGTATGTGGTCGCGTCTCTCTTTGAGTACAGTGGCATCGGGAGTGTCAGGTCAAGACAGAGGTGTCAACTTCACTAGGAGCCCTAGATGGCATTTGAAACTTATCGTTCCAGAGTACACGTCAATGGTGGTCCAAGCCCCCCGGGAAAAGTCATGTCCCGATATCATATGAGTCACCAGCCTGGGTGCAACAAGGAACCACAGTGGCCAAGCCAACCTTGCAATATTCAATGAGACTTTGATTCTCTTTACCACCCGCAGTAACACAACTATTTCACATCTCTATGAGTCCTTAACTAACCCACACGTGTGAAGAGTCCCCAATAGATCTTCCAAAACAACATTATGTAATGAGCCTGTGTCCAGTAGGGCGATTATTTTCAGTGATTCAAGTCTGACTGGAGCTCCCAACAACATTGTATCCCCAGAATGACGTGGAGGAAAATTAGTGACGATTCGGCGAGGAAACCCAATCCCACGTCCGAGATTAAGTTTTCTCCCCTCATGCCATGGACCTGTCTCTGCCAACACAACCAAAATATTCGAACGAGATTGTTTGTCGCAGTTGCGCACTATGTGGGATTTGGAATTACAACTGTGACACTTTTCTTTAGATTGGTCAGTGTACAGCTACCTCTATTCTGACAATTACTATAAATTCCATGGTAGTTTGCTGGGTCAAAATTTCTACCACACACCCCCACCCACTCATTCCTCTTATCTCCTACAAGCCGAGCTTCTTGTCTACTAGATTGAGCCCACCTATTTTAGTCCAGAATCTCATCGTTACATTGTTGGAAGTGAACCGCCACTTATAGCAGCTAAGAAATTCTTTCTACTTCGCACCACCTTATGTTAATCCTAATTGAGGGCCTCAAACTAGAATAAAAAGATCTACTATCTGGGCTTAAGAACATCCCCTACACCTACGGAAAAGAGTCTGGATAAAAATAAAGAATTTGTTGACTGGTTCAAGAGGCGCCTGAGCGCACCCAAAACTATCCCTCTCAAGCTACTCTACATAGTTGACTGGAAAAAAACACAATCGAAAAAATTCAACAAATCCACGCCATGTAGTCCACTTGTGGTGGTTGTTACGCATCCAAAGTGAGTTTTGACCTAAAATTAACTCAGGCAGAGCTGTCAACATTTCAATGTCTGTTTTTGAATTCCTCTATTTTTTCTAATAAATCTATGGGATTAGATCCAAGATCAAACGTTACATTCCATTTGCGAACCAAGTTCAAAATTTGAACAACTTTCTTGCATTGAGAATTGTCACTACTAGGAATTTGTCCTAAAGTCCTATATTTCCTTCTAATCAACCGCGCTGAGATAACAATTGGTTCTCTACCCGCCCTATGTTTTCTAATGGAGTGTTGGGCTCCCCCTTTCTAATGTTAGTTTCTTTGTTGAGGGCCACACCTATTTGATTTTCTACCTCACCACAAAATCGTTTTAAGTTCTTCTAGTTTTGTGTCCTCCTCAGGCAATAACCTAAACAGGCGGGATTTCAAATGACCGAACGTACTACGAATTTTCATTTCTACTGACGGTACAGGTTTGTCATACTGTGCTATCAACTATAAACATTATATTAAAATATACGTGAGAGTTTAACATCTCAAACCTAATGCAAACTCACGCGGGACTATTTGAATCGGCATAGTTCAACTACAAAACAAAGTCTAACAATGATATTAAGTTAATGAACATTAGAAGTTTGCCAAATTTATGTTACACAAAATATTGAATTGTAAATAAATGAATTTAAATGTACAACAACAAAAGCTAGAATAATACGGAAAGTCCAGATAATTAAGATACATGATTTTAATATATTTCAATTAACATTATGCTAATTTAGACCATCAAACATTGTGAAATTACTAACATCTTTAAGAAACAAGCCCTTAGTAGTGACATGAAACACAAGTTACATTTAGTTAGAAAATCACATTTAAATAATGCCCGCATCTAATAAACCAATATAAACCTATCTCGACTATAACAAGATTAAATTAAATAGTTAAGAGTTCCATAATTTAAACAAAAAATATTAACAGAGTATTTTAACTTTACTTTACAGTGTTAAGAATTTTAGAAGTCGTCTCCTGACGTTATAAAATAATAACCACAGTCCATCCATCATGGCGTCAATTTCAAAAGTAGCCTACAATATTTAATAAATCTAACAAAGGTCTATCCTCTACGGTGCCGAATTCAATAGTCTAACATTTAATAAATCTAATAGAGGTCCATCCTCTCTGGTGCCGAATTCAAAAGTCTAACATTTAATAAATATAACGGAGGTCCATCCTCGCCGATAGGAATAGTCCATTTTAAGCCGGGTGATGCCGCAGCATGGAGGGGCATGCCTTCTCTGGCACATACGCCAACTTGCTTGTAAGTCGCTGATTGGTCATCCCGCTTCATGTAGATGCATCTCTGGTTTGTTGACAAAACTTCTTTTTGACTGATAGGCTGCTGACGTCAGAGAACAGGTGATGGTTGCTCCAACCCGCCCACAGAGGGCTGCCATGTTCACGTCCTCTTTTCGCCAGGTGTGCAGGAAAAACGCCCATCAGATGCATCCAGGTCAGCCAGGTCGGAACATCGAGTGTTAATACATCAAGGCAAGGTTGCCCTGTTCCTTGATTTAGTACGTTTTGAAGTCAGCCAGGTTATTAGGCTGTGTAAGCCAGATTATCCAGAGGGTACGTATATGAACAGTTTACACTGTAGAGAGTTGATAGTGAATTATATTTAAAGATATTGTTTGTATATTGCTTGAAGTGATATGGAACTACAATAGTGAAGAATACTATTGTAGGTGATTTGAATTAATGTCAACGTTTATTGGAGTGGGTAGTATGAATCGGACGATGGTCTATGCAGCATCGGGTTGGGTAGAGCTTCGATTGTACAATAAAACCCTTGTATTGTTACAACAGGGGTGTACCAGTCTCTGAAATAGCCCCACGTCCACCCTCACAGTGAACAAGAGCCAATGGTTCGACTTGAGTAACTTGTATATTTACCTGATTCAAAACCTTGTCATTGCTCGAAAGTGATATGTCATTGTAAGATCGGTACATCTTATTAACTAATATATTTGTAAACAATATTAGCCTCACTTATGGTGCTGCCCCAAAATGTCAAATTGACAAAAGAAAAGTCTCCTAAAATAAACAAGATTTGCCCATAGTTGTTAAAACAAAACTATCCATTGGGTCGTTATTACTCATATAAATAAATTAATCAAAAAATAACCAAGTCCAACACTTCTACATTGTCAGAAACTATTGCATGAATTACCCAATTCCATGCTTCCCCTTTAGTTTGGATAACTATAAACATAGCAACACTTAAAATTAGCTAAAGTTTGATAAGAATGATATAGAAAACTTTAAAATTAATAATTTCACCAAGACTAGTGTCAAACAGTTCAATAACGGTTAAAATGCCCAATAGTATCAATGTAAACAAAAATATGACAAACATAGCCACATAGTTAAGAGTTAATTAAATCAAATTTGAGAGAAAGAAAAATTGTTTTTATGAAAATATACAGTTGAGTCCAACTTAGCTGGTACATAGATTTCCCTAAGTTCTAGGTGATTTTGGCGATGATGACAATTTATGCCGTTGAGTACTATCTTCTTAAAGGGGCCAAATCCTTCTCACCTCAGCGGCAGACAATTCTGTTAACTTCGCTGAAGGATTAGTTGAATGGGCGAATGGTTAGATTGTTGACATGTGCAGACCAGTGACAACACTTGTGAAAACACAAACTCTGCTCTACTACCATCTGTGCCCACACCTATCATAGACCCTTCTGACGCTGTGGGAGATAATGTGTCAGCCCCCGTTTACACGCGAACCAGACTTGGGCATGGCACAACAAGTCGTTATGAAGGGATTGTACAAAGAAGGCACTCAGGATGTAGTCACACAAGTCATTATTCAGGATTCTAATTCATGGTGTCTACTCAACTTGATCAATGAAATCCCCGACTTTTTCCCTGATTTCCCCTGATCATTTCCAAAAATTACCGAATAAAAAGTATGTCATATCCTTCTAACTCTCCCTCCTCCACCCTCATTTTACAATTAATCTTTTTTATTAATAATAAGTTTTAAAATTTAAATAAACGTTATTTTGAAATTTGTATTAACATTGTTTACTCCGAATTATAAAATATATTTTAAAAAAACTACAGTTTGAACAACATTATTATTTACTGATTTAATGATTATTATATTTCACATTTTGAGTAAAACAACATTTTCCTGGAAATTTGTTGTAATTTACCAAATTCCCGACTTATTCCCGTTTTTTCCCGATCATTTCAAATTCCCGGCTAATTCCCGTTTTCCCTGATTTTACCGGATGGTATACAACCTGTAATTTGACCCCTTGGTTGATTCGGTCACACAAATGTATGTCAAAAAAAAACTCATCTCCGTGCCCGTGCGGGATGACATCGCAATGACCCCGACGTGCTTTCAACAAGCCCAAAACCCCAAGTGCCACACAAACTCGAGGCCAGAACCTCGAAGCCAGCCGTGACCATGAGCAGCTGACCGCACAGGGACAAACAAATGAGCAACACTGCGCACGCACAAAAGAGTCGAGGAAACTCGGCAAAGAAAAGTTCAACCACTAAGATTGTACTTAGTTTATTATGATTGATTATGAAGATAATAATAGTAATAAGATTAATAATTTGAAATTGCCTGTTACATTTATTTCACATTATATATTTAATATCGTGTAAGGCTACTTATGACAATAATAGGGGACAATGAACTACACAAGAAAATTGTGTTATTTATTTATATATATATATATATATATACACGCAATGCATATTTTAACTCTTCATATTGTAAATTTCTAGAATATGCTATATATATATATACATATTAATAACTATATAATGCATTATATATACATTATATTAAATCATAAGTAGCCTTACATGATATATATATCAGGAATGTACAAGAAATAAATATTTTTATACTAGAATAATTGCCAAAAAATGGGATAGTTGGAAAATTGCCAAAACTCAGAGACTCTCCTGAGAGAGGCTTGAGGCATGTTACTTTTTTTTATGTTTGTGGATGAACAACAACATACAGCTTTGTTTCAAGTGGAGTAACGGTCAACCAATTTGTTTATCTTATTTTCAGTAATCCCTTGACATCAGCGCTGTTTGTGGTTTTGCTTTTAGCTCTTTCAACAGATGAAGTATACATTTGTGCAAAGAGATTCTCTGACTTGTGACCTCCTTGTAAATTACCCAAGCATTGACTGTTTCTAGGTCAAGGATGTTGCAGAAAACATGCAGTGGCCATCTCAGAGAAGCAGCCCTTATAGAGCACTTATAAGCTGACTATGTCAAAGCCATATTTTGTAGAGTTATAGAACTCTAGTGTTTCTGGGAGCTTCTTTTCAATTGCACATATCTAAACATTTCTCGTGGAGTGTACTCAAGAGCAGGAAGTTATTTTATTTCGTTCCCTGTCACAGAGTCACTGTAATGTCCTTCTGAGCCTTGAGGACAGCGGTCTCGTACAACAAAGTTTTAGATGTCTTCGCAGACTCTGGGATTTCTCTCCTGGTTTAGTCTTATGTCCCTACAATGCTTGCTTCCTCTGATTTCAGTCTCTGTGCCAGATTAAATAATGTAAATAAAAGGATTATAGTGATATTTTGCCCTTTCTTTAGGTATGGTTGTATGAGCTTCAAAATAACATTTTCTAGCAAGAATTTGTTAGCAGGATGCATCTTGTCTTTCCTGATATAATAATAGAATAATTCACTGATCGCTGTGCTTCTAAGAATTCTGTTGCTATTCCCATAACGCTGCTTCATAACAAAGAGCAATAGCAATATAAACATAGATTTGTGACAAATATGATTTTACATTCCTAATAGTATTGCTATTCACTGTTAAACACTATGCATGATTTTTTAAATATGTCAAGTTGCACTTACAGCGGTCAAATTGACTGCTCTTGGGTCTTAAGAGATAAAATGTTTCGTACAACCAGTTCAATTAATTTATGAGAGAAATAATTTTTGAATAACATGTAAGACCCTATTTTATGAAAAGTCACAAGGGACCAATACATTCCCTCAACAGTTAGAGATGTTGTGAAACGAAGAATTCTTAAAGCGATCAAAATGACCACTTCAGGCTTTCTAGTGTTAAAAGAACACTTCCACAATTCTCGGTAAAAGTGTAGAACTTTTAAAAGATGTAGTTAGTTTAAATCCAATTCTATTAGACTATTAATTGTTTGTCTAGCTGTCATGAGCACTGCGCGATATCTACCGCACACAGAAGGCTGAAATTTAAAAATTATTAGCCTCCATATATGTGAACTTTAAAGCTGGAATTTTTTTTAAAAAAATATTTTTTTTAGATTCATTGGAAAATTAATCGGAAGAAATAAAATGAAGGTTTTTTTGTTGTTTGAAGCAAAGAAAAGTGTAGAACTTTTAAAAGATGTAGTTAGTTTAACTCCAATTCTATTAGACTATTAATTGTTTGTCTAGCTGTCATGAGTACTGCGCGATATCTACCTCACACAGAAGATTGAAATTAAAAAAAAAAAAAAANNNNGCTTTTTTTTTGTCTGTTTGAAGCAAAGAAAAGTGTTGCACAGACTGTACATGGTTACCCCGGAAAATGCCGGGTACTTCTGCTAGTATTTAAATATTTCCGATATAAATTAAATGGTGCTATGTTTATGAAAGTTATGAAATATGATATCCAGGTAGATACTGGTTTGAGTTTGCAGATGTAGCTAAGGATGTGGATCCTATTAAAGTCATTCACAACAGATTATAATCATAGATCTGACTTCTTTCCATTATTTCCACAAGGCCAGCTAAACTGTAAAAGAGGAACGGTAGAGCTATAAGGCTTGTGATCTCTCTTGTCAACAGCCCAGATGGGGCCAAATTATATGAGGTTCAGCTAAATGAGATGTGTGAAAGAGTGAGCTAAAGGTAAGCACAAATCCATAATGGTGACTTCATGATCTCAAATTGTAAGATCTCATTTGCATGTTTTAAAACATCTTCCATGGGTAAAGTATTTTCTTTCAAAGTGTTCCAAGAGTGGTATTTATTTTTATTTCATAATACGTTAAACTTTTTGCCTTAGTTCAAACAAGCATTTCAATAATTATCCTTGAAAACCAGCAAAATTCTGTAACGTATAAAGAAGCATTTTATATATTCTGAACCCATTTTTTAACAAAATCTTTTTAAAATGCAATGATTCATATAGCTGCAACATTGATGGCTGTTATTGCTGTCGACAAAACTTATTTCAGGGATGTTGGAAGAGACTTTGCTGACAGTGCATGCCTGTGTGAAAAGAAAAATGATGATGACATGAGGAATTAAAGAAGTTAAACCAGATGTATTATCAGTAATATGAAACGTTTCTTTCTGGTCAAAGTGTTGCTTAGCAAAAACCAATTACCATTTCCAAAACATCAATGGTTTTTGTAGTCAAGGATTCACAAAATATGAATGTCAGCAACAAAAACAAGAAGCTGGCTACTGATACAATAAGAGATGTCTATAATTACATTCAAATACATACTAGGGAATGGAAAAGCTGCCAATTCCTCGACCTGCTTCAAATTGTTAAAAAATATATAAACTATTCTAGAACCTATTTCATTTTACAAGCAAACTGCTTCCAGTTTTCTCCTCAGTTCCAATCTACACCAAAAAAAAAGTTTTTGGTCAAATGACAAATCCAATATTTAACACAAAAAACACATCTTTACCCTTTTGCTGCATTAATCGGATATGTCCGATCTCAGCAGTATAGCCATTGACTGCAGAAATTGACTTCCCCCCATGACATGTAAACTTTATCTACCTTGCTCGGACAGTCGTAAATAGCCACAAGAGTGTTATAACAATGAATTTTTCATACTAGCATGTACGTGTGCCTTTGACTTCTGGTTTTAATTTCAAGAATTGTCAATTACCAGCTGCTAAATCATAACAGTAGTAGCACTTGTTTACTTCCGCATTTAATTACTTGTAGCACACGTGCAATACTTACGTGGCGGAAAAAATTGTTGAGGGATTTATTAGTTTAGTATTTGTGATATCTAGCCGGTTATTCTACTGTATTAGTAACATTTAATTTATGTTTGATAAATATTTGTGGCATGTGAAGTGTAATAGAAATAATATTTCTGTGGAAATAGTAAAATTCTATTAGCGTGTGTTTGAGAACTTTATGTTAGATATTACAAAGACAAGCCTGTAATAAGTTTAGTTTGCTAGTTAGGCCTATATTTTTCCTAGGCCTATGTTTTGGTTTTGTGAAGTGCACATATTTTATTCAAAATATGAATTCCAGAAGAAAGAGATTGCCCAGTGAAGCAATTGAGGTGATATTGAATTCTGATTCTGAGTGGGATGCTACTGGTATCAGTGATGACATTACTTCCAGTGAAGAAGATGAATCAACTGGTATTGATGAATTGGGAGATAAGTTTGCTGATGTTAGTGGACAGTGGAATCAAATCGATGATGTTGGCCAAGGTCAGTTAGTCAATCTAGATTGGATACCTACATTCACAGGACAAAATAGTGTAGTTGGTATAGATGACTTGGACCCAAATGGATATTTTTCCAAGTTTTTTCCTCGTTCAATCCTTTAACATGTGGCAAATGAAAATAATATTTTTGAAAAGGAATACTTAGACAAGAATGTGAATCTGTCCCCAAGGTCCAGATATAAAAACTGGGTAGATGTAACAGAAGGTGACGTAAAAGCATTTCTTGCAATTGAAATTGGCATGAGCATGATTCATAAACTGAGCTTAGATTCATATTTCCAAGATTTTTGCAATTCAATAACAACAGCACACAGCCAAAAAAAGGGCGAAGATGGGTATGACATATCTATAAAATATGATCTATTCTAAATTTTGTTCAGGACTCGTATATGCAAATTTACACCCCAAACAGGGAATTATTTATTGATGAAACAATGCTGAAATTTAAGGGGCACTTGTCTTTCAAGCAATATCTGCCATCTAAACCCTCTACCAAATGGGGTTTAAAAATATGGTTTCCCTGCAATTTTCATACAGGTTTCCTTATGAAGTTTGATGTATACACGGGCAAAGGTGATGTATCGATCCCTGAAGGAGGCCTAGCATACAGAATAGTGAAATCACTGCTCACTAGTTTTGAGAATAAAGGTCACATAATATACATGGGCAATTTGTAATCCGGTGTGCAACAAATGTTATCTTCCACATGGCAGGTAGGAAATGCTGGGGTATCTGAAGTTGAAGTTAATTCCAAGTCAGGGAAGAAAAACGTAATGAAACCAAATATACAAATCGCACACAATCTGCCCATTAACAAATTTAATCAACTTGGCTCAACTTACCCCTTTGATTATAAGGCTAGAAAGTGGTATCAAGTACTTTGGCACTTTGCAATTGAGGCTGCCTTAGTGAATAGGCGCATTGCCTATAATATGGCAAATCCAGCTCTAAAACTGTCACACAGAAAGTACAAACAGAAAGTTGTTGATGGTTTTGGCGGAAGGATATGAAAGGTGTACACTAACAAATCGTGGTAGGTGTTTTTCGATGACACTGAACGCTAAATTGACTGAAAGATATTTACCCGCCCAGTTTCAAAACAAGAAACACCCGCCAAACTGTTCTGTGTGCAGCATTCTACCGAGCAAATGTTCCAGAAAGGGAAAAGAGGAGTGTAAGCGGAAACAAACAACTTTCTATTGTCCTGATTGCCCAGATAAACCAGCGTTGCGTGTGATTGGTTGCTTTCAAACATACCATACAAAGAAAGTGTACAGGCAGACCTGTCACTGTGCAGAGTATGGTGAGTATGGTGAGTATGACAGTATGGTGACAGTTGTGAAAAATGAGTGTAATATAAGCATATAGATACAGTATGTAGGCCTAATAAAAAAACATGTTTTGAGTCTCAAACAAAAGATTAAATTTTAAATGTCATGTTTAGTAAAAAGTAATGAGTATGATTGAACTTTGAGCAAGATATGTGTGGCTCTGGCTACTGGTTGGTTGGTATGGCAATTGGAAAATTCAATACTTCAGTGAGTTTTAAAATGTATTTTATTTCTTCTAATTGTTATTTTATTTTTATTCTTGACCTATTTCCTATTTTGAAATCATGCCTAACACAAATATATGATTTTATAGTCTACACTACACTGAGAAAAGCTCCAATGTAGCACAAAATTGTTCTCAATTTGTGTTGATGTAATCCAATTTTCAAACATTTTCTTTCTATTACATTTGCCCCATATTAGGCCAATATTAGGCCTGTCAAATCCTTATTTAGAAATTAGTTTGACACTGTGGGTTGCAAGTAGATTAAAAAATGGTTCTGATAGCAGAATAACATTTCATTTGGGTAAAATGTGACATAAATAATATGTGACGTATAAATCTTTATCGATATAAAATATATATTATTATGCGATTTATAGACAACGTGGAGCTAAATTTCATATTTACTAGTTGAAAATCACATTATTTGATTAAAATCATGATCATCATGCAAATTATCAGATTTTGTATTTTTGACCTATAATTAGCATTTCGGAAGATAAGAAGTAAAAATTAAATATGCAGCAAAAGAGTTAAGCTGCATTTAAGGATGGACAACATAAGTTATTTTAGTTTTATTTACTTCATTCTATAAGAATTTTCCTGCACAAAAAACCCTGTGGTTTATGTGTGCTGTTATGTTTATTAGTGAAACCATATAAACAAACATACGGGCAGAATTTATTATACATCCTTTTCTCCAACATTTAAACTTTGATTGTTTTATGAATAAATATAAGATAAAGAAAAGCAGGAAAATATTTCATGTTTATTGAAAGTTAAATTTACTTTCAAGAGCTTTCAGCTCTTGTCTATACATGAGGTTTATAGAAGAGCTTAGGAATTATGTTGTTCAGACTGAAATTTGGATATTGTCACTCGTGGCTTTCTCTGACATCTGGGAAATAATAATTATCTTTTCTGATAGTGCCTGTGATTTTCTCAAAATTTATTTTTAAAACGTTCTGTATTTTCAAGGAATTAACCCCACCTGTACAACATACTCCATAACACAGACAATGTACAAGAAAGGAGCAGTAAGAAGTAAACAGTAAGCAACCTCTTTTTGTTGAAAGTTTCCTTGGACATGGCAATCCTCAATCTAAGTTCTTTGGCGCAGTAGGCATCCTTCGTCAGCAGACTTCCTAAATACTTGCACTCCTCTATGCTTTCCAACTCTTGGTTTCCAATTTTGATTTTCAACTGCTCTTCATTTTTTTTTAAATTGATTAACAAAGTATAAGCCTATCTAAATAGTGAATACAAAAAAAGCAATGTAGATGTCTGGCTCACCAATATGAGGACATGCAACGTCACTGTGTGAGTTGTTGTTGTTGAAATAAGAATGCAGGAAACAACACTTTTGACATGATTTTTGTTGAGTGTGATCATATACAATATCCCTGTGAAGTGACTTAAAATGGACTCTTAAGGAAACTACTAATATTATTTAGCTCAATTTAATTGAATAGATAACAAACACATTGTCCGTTATTATATTAACTAGGGAATCTAATAATACTTATACCTCATTGTTCCAAATATAACGCTGAGTTGTTCTACTAAGAATGTCCTTCAGAAAACTGTACTTATATAATATACGCAGCCTAACATTTTTCACTGGAAAACAATCCAATTCCTAAAGAGGTCTATTTTGAAGCATACTGGTAACTGATATAGCCAGCCAGCCAGCAGGAATCAGCGCACAAGCACATGTTTAAAAGTAAGCTCAATGTCAAAAACAAAGTGAGAAACCAATGTGAGGGTGGAAACTAACACCTTGCGCGTGTCTAATAATAAATGGGGAGGGAGAGAAAGAGGATTTACACCCTTCGGTGTAACTGTGTTGGTACAATTCAGTTGGTTAGTGTTAGATGATAGAATCTGTTATGTGTTGCCGACAGTAAAATATCACCTGTGGCAGATCCGTAAGTGAGTGATTGGGTTGAAAAGAAGTCTTCCTTGGTGTCGCAAGTAAACAAGAGAATGAGAAGAAGCTATGATATGAGCTTTGAATTAAGAACAATAGGCCTACATGAGGTGCAACTAACAAATAACGTGCAGGCTGCAGACTTATAACAAGTTTGTTGTTTGGATAAACAATTAAGAAGAGATTATTGTTGCCTATGCATCAAGAAAATCATTCATAAGGCTTAATACTGGGAAGTAGATGACCTGGCGGACTAGGGGTAAAGTGTCAGACTTCTGTGCTGGCGGCCGAGGTTCAATCCTCGGTCCCGGCACAGATTTATCTGATTACCAAACCCTTCCTTCCCCTCTGACAAGACATCTTGTGAATGTGGGGAATGCCAGGCCTCCACCATGGTTCGGATTCCACGTTAAACTGTAGGTCCTTCATTTCATCTCGCAATCAACCTACCATTACACATTAGCGTAAGTGTGTATAACCCGAACGGGTAGTAGCGGTGCTAATAATAATAATACTGGGAAATTACAAAACAATGATATACTTGTTCATGAATACATGCATGACAAATGAAATCAACGATACCCAATACGCCGTGAAGTTATTACAACCAAAGTATCGAAGGTGGCAAGAGAGTTAAAATTCCCATGTTCTGAATTTAAGTTGAGATTAAGGTGCTGTAACTGTAAGCAGCATTTGGGCCTGTGCTCAAGCTGTCACAGTGCACCTGCCTAACTGCAGATTATGCTGAAAAGTTGACTACCTATCAGTGTTTTATATTATAAAACTGAGAAAAGCCCACAGATGGGCAGATGGTAAATGCTGACTAAAGAGTAATGTTTTTTTGGCATGCCATCAAGTGTAACTGTGAACAAGAAGGGTGCAAAATCGATTCTAGTTAGATCTACAGGAAATGAAGTTAGGCATTATTGTCTAGTAGAAGTAACTGCTGATCGTTGAAAACTACCACCATTCGTTATTTTGAAGAGAAACACACTTCCAAAGGGATAATTAACAGCTGGGATTATTTTTAGATCAAAGAAATGGAGATTTATGACCCAAGAATTGATATCAGGTTGTTTGAGGACATTGATCAGATATTTTACTATGACAGAGAGGCATGCTAGTTTTGATTCTTTTTGTGGTCACACAACTTATAAAATAAAGAAGCAACTCACAAAAATGAACACTTAACTTCCATATAATCACAGAAAAGATGACTTCTCAACTTCAAGTTTTTTACATTATTAAAAAAACATTTAAGGAATACTTAAGGAAAGAATATAGTAAGTGGTTAATTAATTACCAGTGACCATACACTGACTCTGACAGGCAAGCTGAAGCATACAACTGTTTGATCAATGGCTAACCACATCCTGTGGAATAATTAGTAGTGAATAAGATTTAAAGGGTTCAAAAATGCTGTATTTTAAATAATTTGGATGGGAGTGAAGAAAACATATTGAGGGATGACTCCAACTCTGCATCTGATTCCAGTACCACTACTGAAGAAGAAAATGAAGATAAAGACTGAGATCTATGAATATTAAGGTAGGCCTAATTAATCACTTAACTTTTAGATTAAAATATATATACTGCAATACCCATAAAAAGTGTACCTAAAATTTCTCATCAGAAATATATAGGTAGAGTACAGAAATAATAGCTTCATTTGTATGTCTTAGTTTAAATTGATTATACCTAAATGTTGTACAACTTTTTCAATTTATTTTAATTTGTGGTTGTTACAGCCACTTTTATTAACAACTTGATTTTTTATAATCTGCTATTATAAACTATTTTGGTTGTGAAATCTATACTAATAAAAGAATGTGTGTGTGTGCGCGCATGTGCGTGTGTGTGTGTGTGTGCGCGCTATACCCATCCAAATCTACGGCACACAGAGATCTGAAATGTTTAACATAGATGGACAGAAGGAGGTCCTAATGCACCTTGAAGCCAGATTTTTAAATTCTTAGTTAGCTTTATAAGTAGCTATTTTTAACAAATTTTGGAAGAAAAGTGTACAAAATCGACCGTAATTTCTAAACCATTTGTGTGTGTATATCGATAGGGGGGGGGGGCTTATATAATTCTTATACCACAGTGAGTCACAGGCAACGCCATGCAGGATTGCTAGTTATCTATGAAATAACAAAATAGACTACTCAATAAAGGCCTACACATTTATAAAATAGAGTCTACTATAAAGGGAGTGAATATGAAATTTTGAAATAAGGTTATTTATTAACCCTACCTACAATCAGATACATAATATTTAACAAAAGTTGTTGGGGCCTTTCTATTTTGAAGATAGGGAAAGTGTAGTCTTCTTGTTTCAACCCATTATAACGTTGTGAATATATCATGATAGTTAACTCCATTATAGTAATTTTATTGGAGGATGTCGGTGACCTGGCGGTCTAGGAGTAAGGTGTCAGACTTCTATGCTGGCGGCCGGGGTTCAATCCTCGGCCCCGGCAAAGATTTATCTGATTTCCAAACCCTTCCTTCACCTCTGACAAGACATCTTGTGAATGTGGGGAATGCCAGGCCTCTTGGTTCGGATTCCACGTTAAACTGTATGTAGGTCCTCCATTTCATCTCACAATCACCCTACCATTACACATTAGCGTAAGTGTGTGTAACCCGAACGGGTATTAAGACGCGGTGCTAATAATAATAATAATAATAATAATAATAATAATAATTTTGGAGGACATTCAAAATGATGTTAAACAAAATATTAAGAGAATACCATACCAGACATGTATGAAAAAAATTAAAATGTGATTGCAGACTACAGTCAACTCTGGTTTTAGTGAACTCAGTTGTAGTAAGCATTTGGCTACAGTGAACCTAATTCATTGGTCCCCACCCACAATGTATGTTAAAAAAAATATTTTATAATGGAGCCTCAAGTTTGATTTTAGTGAAGAGAAAAATTTAAACTTTCAATAAAAAATATCACTTTAATGTCATAATTCTTTAAAAACATAACTTTTTGGTTGTTTAAACTTTAAGACACCGATTCTCTACCCGAGTTCTTGTTTAGGTAGCACAAAGCTTGAATAAAAGTACATAATGTGGAGGGGGAAGTTTGATCTTAAACAGTCACTGTACTCATTGACCTGGCTTAAGTTTTAGTAGCTTTGTTTGCGGCAAGTAAAGTCCGGGTTGTATTAATATGGTAGGAGTTACAGGACAGTGAAGGACAGTCTGTGGCCATTTAAAATTGTTTTCAGTAATCCCTTTCTTCGAGAGGGTATATGAAACTCAAACAAATGATACTTTTCAACACAATTTAGTTTTTTGAATGCATGTATAGTGTGGAATCAAGTGTGGAAAAAAACATACTTTAGAGAAGTATCTGGGGGGGTATATTAACCAAAACAGTATATAGTAAGAAACCGCATGCAACAGATTTTTTTAAGATTAATTAATATATTTCAATAAATAGCAATTGTATTTGAACTTATATTTTGTTTGTCACTAACTTACTACTTTCAGATTTTTAAAAAAAAATCAGTTTTAGTGAACTTCGGACATAGTGAACAAAAATGTGAGTCTATTAAGGTTCATTATAACCAGAGTTGACTGTATTTTTGTCTTTATCAATACAAAATATTAAAATTGTGTTATACATGCAATATGGCCCAACATTATCCTGACACTGCATTGAAGTGTACCGAAATTTGTAGTGCCAAAATTACTGAATATTTTTAACAACCTTTGTAATGTTAAAATATCCTTTGTATTTTGTTTGTGTATCGTAATGGTATTTAGTTAAAATATGTCATTTTTTCATGTGTAATGGTATAGTTACAATTTACATTGTATTTTTTTTAATAATAAAAAAATATTGTAAATTGAGGCTTCTATTTAACTTGATATCGTTTGCATGCTATTCTCAAACTTAGTTGTATATGTTCATATTTTTTTCTACCTGGCAGGCTAGGTAGCCTACTTATTCAAAACATAGAGGCTAGATTTGAATATTTATAATATCTTCTTCTAATCTAAGGAACATGTTATATGTACTACCTGATACAAGTTTAGAAGGCCACAAAAAAAAGTTGGGGTTGTAACACTTGAAACAAGACTGTTATTGATTTTAAGGCTTAGTAAAATCCAAATACCCTACTGTATAATATAGAATAATAGCATAATAATAGGCATTTTTAAGCACAATACTTAAAACTTGTCTGATTATTAAAACTATTTGAAATTAGAAGACCTAACCTTTCATATGAGAAAAAATTAAAACTTATATGGAATAAATTGTTTTAAAATAGTTTTTATGAGAATGAATTGAATACAGTAGGACCAATATAGCATCTAATAGAAAAGCAAGCTAACTTATAGAATCTAACATCAAAATCCTGTTTAGTGACAAAGCCTACAGTATTTTAGTGCAGAATATTTAAGGATCCTGGAATTTCATTAAAAAAATATATTGACGGCTTATAGATTTTTTTATTTGGGATAGTTTATAATAATAAAAATGTAAACTATTGTGCATTAAATAAAGATTAGTGCCATTATGTAACATTCTTTTAAATATATGTACTTTATAAAAAATAGCCTATTAAGGTTCTTCTATGATTAAGGTGAGTGTTCTTAAACAAATTTAAGTTATGTAGAATTATTTTAAAATATTAAAAGCATATTGTTATCATTGGAGATTTAGGCTACTTTTTTGTTTTGTCATGTAGGCCTAGGCCCTATAAATGGTCCAAAATATTAAATATCCCATTTGACATAGAAAACAATTAAAGAATCTCACCTGCAGTGCTTATCTCCTTAAAAAAAATTATAGGTCTATTAGGGGCCTAGATGTTTCTTTCAAGTCTATGAGGTTTATAAATAGCTTATTCCAGTTTTAGTAGCGAGACAAATTTCGGTAAAATCTATTGGACTAAACCTCTTTTATATATTTAGAGTCCTATTAATATTTATTGAATATTATTATCTACAGGTCATAAAATGTATTTTGCTGTACATTTTGCTTACTAATAAATTGACTAATCACCAGTGCCACCCTTTGGAATTTGCAATTGGTGTCATCTGATGATCTGGGTGGCCCAGAACTTGCTTAGCTGACATTGGGAAAATCAAGTTGGGGTGGGAAATATTTACTTGCGCTCTCATATAGTTGGCTCCCTACTTAGGTGATCTAGAAAATTTTGTTAAATTGTAAAAACATATATAGAAATAATCATTTGGTTTATTGAAAGAGAGACTCAAAATCTCAGTTTTAACTCCACTAACTTGCATTTGTCTGTCTGTGATGGATATAATTCATGAAAGAGCTTTTTAACTCATTAACAAATTTAATTAAACTTTGAACGGTAATTGTTATTTGTATCTTTATACAGAAAGAGTTTATTGGGGTAAAATATGGAACAAAGGGTTGAGGAGATATGAACCCATTTATTTATTTTTAACACAGCTTTCAGCATTAAATACTAGGCCTACATGTAAAGTATTTCCTGACACCTTTAACGGCTGAAAATTGGTATAGGGCCTACAGGTGCAAACTACTTCAATAACATTAAACAAATATTAAGTTTTAATTATTATTATTTTGGAGTGAGGCAGACAGCTCGGGGTCCTGAAATGAAGTCTATACTGGGCCCCACGTCTGCTAAGGGCAGTCCTGCTAAATATCACTATGAAAGTGATTAATCATAGTTATGACTTAATTCGATGGACCTGCATAAATTATAAACGCGGGATACTTAGATTGGTAGCCAAATATAATTATATAAATGTATTTTTAATGTTTTATTACTTAACAAAAAGACATTTGCTCACCATAACACACGCCGACATTATTAAAAGAAGATAGAGCTCTATTTAAATGAATCTATTATTATTTACGTTTTTTACTTCCATTATTCCAAATATGCTAAATAAATTTTGATAATAATCACTGAAAACAGCACAACAAAGTTCCAAATTAAACAACCTAAGGAATTTTTTTCTTGAAGATTTAAAAATGTTTGTTATTATCTAAGGAACAAGACGACCAGAATTTATTTTAAGCAGAACAATCGCAATAAGAAGTCCAGGTCGATATATCAAATAAAGCAAAAACTAGGTACGTTCATTGAACAAACTTATCCAACTCCATTACTGTAATGAATTGATATAAATGATATAATTAGATGTGTATAATTGTTGGGGGATTTATGTTGAATTTGATAAATAAATATTAAATAATGTATTTATAATATTTCTATAATGTATAACTTTAACCTTTTGGATGATATCATAATATAATGTAGGGCGTATTGTAACACTACGGATTTTTCCCAGATATAATATTGCTGTGATAATAGTTCAGTTGTCTATAGCTCCGTGGTCGAGCGCCTATCATCACTGTACAGAATAGATACCGTTTAACTAGCTGTTAATTGCTCAGTGGTCGAGCACTAATTAAATCGGTATATTTAATAAATGAAAGAAAGATAACTATTGATGGCTGTTTATTCACAGTTTATTTAAATGACATTTGTTAATTACTGATACAAACTTCAATTAAATGCTAGATATCAATATACACTTGTGATAAACGTACATTAGTGTATTCTGTGTTAGACTGCGACTACGTGAGCCAGTGTTAGTGAGACTGGATTTTTGTTTGCTTGGACATTTGTGAGTCCCAGACTTCGTTTTTTGTGCCCTTAACCATACGCACAAGTGGCTTCTATATAACATACCCCTTGCCTCTTGGTCCCCTCGTCAAAAGTGTAAAAACTAACTAATAGAAATAGTCCTGGTGACAGGTGCTGTGAAGGCTAGCTTCTTATTGGTATAGGGAATTGGCGTCCTTTGCCAATACTGCGGAGTTGTTCTTTTGACAGAAAAAATTATATAATAAATATATTTTAATGGTGTAATCCTTTTAACGTAATTTCTGAAAAGTGGGTGTTTCTTCATGGATGAGTCATAAAAGGATACTCTACATGGGTTACTTTAAAAAAAAAATTACCTTCATCCATGACTTTTTACATATTTTAAAGGGATCCAAACCAACATCATTACAGTATAATGAGTGTATATATTTTCTTATGAAAACTGTTTATTTTTCTATTTTAAATCAACTTACCATACTAGTTGTGTGTTAAAATCTCTCCTTAAATAAGCATGCATAGAATCAAAATAATTTCTATGAACCCCAAACTGTTTTAAATCAATGGTTTAAGGTAAAAAATCTTGTAAACAAAAGCTATTTATTAGTGGCAGGATACGGGTTGTATGGCACTTATTAGATACTTTTGAAATTCATAAGTAACTGAAACAAGGAGATGCATTAAAAGAAAGTGACACCCTTAAGTATCCAACCTCTTTCTTTTTATTTTTGCTGCTAGCACCTACATTTGGTCAAACCTGGAAACATTAATGGCATGATGTTAGAGAGAGAGAGAGAATTAAATAGTGATACTTTACTAAACTTATACATGGGGTGGTTTTCTATCTACTGTCAGCATTGTTTAAACATTTTGGAGAGGTGTATCTTTCTCGTCGAGACAATATATAAGTAAAACTAGAGCATCCATATAAAAGGATGAGAAATATAACTAGTTTAGATTGAAAAACCTATTCAAAACAGACACCAGAAAATTATTATTCAAATCAATCCGATATATTTTACTCTGATATCCAAGCTAACACCCACCCGGGCAAAATTCAAACTACTTATTCTAAATTGTGATGGCAAATGGTCATATTAATGGATAATACAGTAACATAACAAATAGAACAATCTTATTAGTAACTTAGTAATATAAATGAAAAACTCAGCTCCATTTATTAGTCCATGGTCTGGGCTGATAACTCAACACTCTTGAATAAGTTAAATGTTCCTTTATTATCTTAGTAATAGTAACACTTATTTTTAAAGAGAATATGACATGTACTTCCAAGCAACAACAGTACCTCCTTAGGCCTCAGATGGCAACTGGGGAAGAGGTGGCTAACCATCTACACCAGTTGGGAAGAGCCCCAGGTCAGTTTGAAATCCATTTAAATTGGTTTATATATTTAAGTATATTGTGTTCGGGTACCAGGTAGTTTCTCGTTCCTTACCAATGATTAGACTGAGTTGGATTTAAATCAAAGATAACTTTAATCAAAGATCATAGATTAATATTTAGTATTGATTAATTACACACTTTAGTGAGTTGCGAAAATGTAATGAATATGAATGGTGGAAGCTGAATTGGAGTGACTAGTTCATCTCGAGCTCTTTGACTGCACGATGTTTTACACGCGTCCACTCCATTTGCTGGTATTGCCGTATATTTTTCCAATGGTTGCAACGAGGGCTTCTTATAACCCCCATAGCGTCCCCTTGGACGATTTCCCTTCTAAGAAAGAAATCAGCAAAGATCACTATCACTGTCACTTAAAAAATTGCAACTCGGTTTTAGGAAATATTTTTACAAATAGTCCTATTCTTTACTTTTAGTTTTTAAAGTTCGTAAATACTAATTAAACAAAAACAATATGTATTGTGCCCTTATTTTAGAAAGTGGGACCAAGTTACACTTCAGTGAGTCCTCCATTAAAACAAATAAACCCTGCTGAAGTTAAAATGAAATGTGTCTATTATGCTATATGATTTGCTCAATAATTATTTTGTTTCTTCTTTAACAAATATACAATATAAACGCATACAAAAACACTTAAGCATGAACGCACACATACTCATGCGTACATACACACTTATCCGGTACCAATGTTTGAATAATTCTGATACCGCTCCCAGAGCCGGTGATGCTGAATCTTTTGAAGCTCGTAGCTAATTATAAATTTTGATTGAAAAATCTTGACGCCACCAGTTTGAAAATGCCACTGACGTGAGCTTCAAGAATACGTAACATAAATAAGAAATCTTATTTAAATTTTGGTAAACTAAAACTAAAACTAGCCATCATAATTTATATGACTGAGGTGGTTAAAAAATACCAAAGTAACCTTAATGTAACTTTAGAATGCTATCCAAGGTAAAATTATCCTCACCACCTTACTTCCCTTTAAATATTAAAAATGTATAATTTAAGTGTCCATTGTTTTAAGTTTAAATGCAATAATAAAGTACCAGTAAGCAGTTAAAGAACTCAAACAAGAGGTTTTGTTATATCAGAAGCATTGAGTACCTATGTATGTAGGATATTAATTTAAAAAATTAGTTAATATTTTCTCAGGATTAAGCCAACTGTAGCAAGAAATAATTCTGCAGAAAACTTTGTAAAAAAAATTAAAAGACTATCCTGGATCTAATCAAAATGCGTGGTCAATGTTATTATGTAGTAGCTGCTATGAGCGAAACATTAAGATTGGGAGTAAAGACCATCTACAATATTTGAGCTTTAATAAATAATAATATAATAAACATGGACATCCTATTTGTTGAACCAAAGCAAAATACTGTGTCCCATTGAGTATACGATACCTATATATAATATAAAATAAAATATCTTTTAGTATAGAAAATCTATTGGATATATTTATATTAAATTATATATTTTTATAGTAAGCATATCAAATATTATATTATTCACTCAATAATAATTATATAGATTATTAATATATGGGATTTTATTGCCGCACGATTGGGCATCAATTATAATGTTTCAAGATTGTATACTGTTGATGATTATGTGGATGTTGACACTTGTGTGCCTTACGGTGAGCAGTAAGTATAACGATAACCAGTTTTATGATGATTATGACGCGAGCATGCCCTACTACTCACGTGTACACGGCTATGTAATCTGACTATATGTAATTCTTAATTAGCTCTTTTATACACTTTGCTACTGCATTAGTATTGGCTGCTATTTAACGCAATCACAGAACACCCTTTGAAACTTCTTCATAATCTCCTCAATATATGTAAAATTCAATCCGGATTTACTATTTACCACTGATCACATACATTGGTGGAAATTCGGCCCGGCCTCAATTGATACTGACATCACTCATAGGCTGCCCTCATCTAGCACCTAATATTTTATCTTTGGTAGTTCCCTGACTCACCATCATTAAAAATTGTTCATGGCTTGCACATAGCTAAGTCCATGTCTGAATACACTGTAACCTTGTTACAACATGACATAGAAGAAGTTGTATCCCTCACCAAGCCAGCCCCAGTTGACTCGTTCCGACTCGTCTGAAATAAACCCGAGATTCACTCTACCACAAAATCCATATTCAACTGAACCGGAGTTTGAGGCCAGCTGCTGGCCGTGTTGGGAAAGCTCCTCCCCTTCCCTTCTTCCGAGTGAACAAGAGACAAGCGAACTGGGAGGGGAGCGAGCAGGGCGCGCAGCCAGGCACGTTGTAAAACTTCTATGGACTGTATTTGAGCTTGTGACCGATGCTTGTAGACTCATCGAGTGTGTTCTCTAGCAAC
>CABFOV010000175.1:50571-63426 GCA_902141375.1 Timema poppense | reverse complement strand
CTTATTCCGTGCCCTGAGAACGCATGATTACCACAGGATATATAATGGTTGGAGCCCAGAGTAGGTACACACATTGCACTCCGGGCTTTCAAGGTAAATAGCCTAACTATTATGTAGGCCCGTCACTGTTTTCTAAATTCATTTGGGCTTTAATACTTCTATCTTTAAAAATTCAATTTATATATCTGCGACTAATATTTATTGCGACGATCATATACGTCGGTCCTTGCCCTTAAGGCAATGTTTACTTAATGAAAACTTGGATCTCCATTTAATATTTTTTGTATCTTTAATTTCCGCAAATAGTTTATATTTCCCGCCTTGTTTTCCTACCAAGGTTGGTTAAATGTGGGGCCGCGAGCCGGCGGAGAGATTAATGCTAGTACGGACACCTTGTTTGATGTTAATGTTAGGGAAATTTTTGTTGTTTCTTTGCTGGTGTTTATTTTTATATGGTTGTTAAATGTGGGGCCACGGGCCACCCAGTACTTATATCCCCAGCGGGCTCTCCATTTGTTATTAAATAATTTAGGTATTCTTACTTAACCTTGGACATTATATTATGTTATATATTATATTTATGCCACTATCATTAATCAGGTTAGGGACTTGAGCTCTTGACGCACCAAATGTTTTGAATTTTGGGCAGGTGTTGGCTCTCTGCCCATGTTGTTGGTAGACATTTATTATTGTGTAAAAGGAGACCTATTTGTTAGATCTTTAATGCCATTCTATAATGACGCCATTTTGGAACATCTTGAGTATAAGGAACCAAATGGCGTTTGTAATTGTTTTAGTGCCCATCTGGCCTTGGTGGTGACCCGTGTACCTCGTAGCCCATCTGGCTTATGGTTAACGCTTTAACTCTTATGTGCCTCTCCCTCATTGAGCTGTACTATGTTAATCTGAAAATAAATTTATAGTAGCCCATCTGGCTTATGGTTAACGCTATTACTCTTAAGTGCCTCTCCCTCATTGAGCTGTACTATGTTATTCTGAAAATAAATGTATAACTCTCTTGTGCTTACCTCTGTGTGTTATTTGTGTGGGAAGGTCACAACACCTTAACTCCTCAACACTGTTAGATGCCCTTGGGTTCTCTTTAAATTCGAAATTCATAACTCCTGTCTTCTAACGACTCTTGAACAAAATACCTCTTAAAATACTTAGAAACAAGACACATCTGGCCTCTCATATTTCAACTTACCTTAACTGTTGTGGTAATGCACTTAAGTGCATATCAAATTAACTTCTTTAGATACCTTAAATTTTACGTTTCAGCTCATCAGTTTACTCTGTGATCCTGTTAATGTCTTAACGAATAATTATTAAACTATATAAAATGTAATTAATTAAATTTAAATTCACTCCCCACATAAATATTAAGATCGGTATATCTACTGTCACTCATAAAATTCACCATTGTTGAAATGATACATTTATTCTGTTTTCCAAGATCGTCTACTAATTAGGTTTGATCCTAATTACCTAACTAATTAGCCAGACCTCCAAAATTGTTCTTTATTTGAAATTATATAACTAATTTTTGTTACAGTTATAATTACAGAGGTTCATGGAATTGAATAATCACTATAACGTTGGTGTGCTGTATAAATGAATTAGTAATTTAAATGATAAAGTTACAAGTTAGATAACATGGCGATCGGTGTACGCACATGGTTTTACAAAGCAGGAAGTGGAAACATCATGAGTCAGAGATGCAAGTAATAGTCCTAGCACACACACAAAAGGGGCGGAAACATTTGGAACTAATAATTCAAATATGACTATGTTGATATTCACACAATTTTTAATCTCAAAATTACCCTGTTGTCACAATATTATCTCAACGTGAATTATTATTTTTACCTAAATAACAGATTACAATTAAAAAATAAAGCTCACTCTTAGAATTGGCTCACACAGAGTCAACACTTTAATCCTTCCTCGCGTGCTTCCAGGGTTTCACGCACTATTCAGCTGACAGATAATTTTACCAACCCCCACCTAACCTTCTACCGCATGCTTTCAAGGGACCATTCCCCCTCCTATAAGCATACCTTCCACCTATCACCTATTTGTTCTCCTTTTAGCACTTTTTTCCCTATAAAATTTATTTTAGCTAGTCATGTTTAATCCAAATAGGATTATTATAAGTTGTTCAGAATTTCCAATTTTTAAGCTTTTAAGCTCTTAATAAAAATATATTATATTTTATTATTTTGTTGCCTTAGTAAATGTTCTCGAGTTAATCTCTTGCTTTCAGACATTAGATGTTTACCTGTAGACTTGTAGTGGGGATTGTAGGGAACGTTTTGCGTGTTAGCAAATACACATTTAAGTTTACTTTTGAAAATAATTATTAGTTCTGCTAAGATGAGTTTGTCCTTTTGAATATTTACTTACAATTTCTAATCTAAACATTATTTATTATTACTTAAGTTGGATTGAATATTAAATAATATTTAGTTATATAATAATTATAGTTAGAAGCCGTTCAGTGTGCCGTGTGTTAAATGTCTGCTTATTTCACCTCCGTACAATGTTTTTCGTCGGTGTGCCGTTCAGTGTGACGTGTGTCTCTCAGTCGGTGGAGTCCCTTTTTATACTCGGGGATTCAAAGATTCGTGTCGTGATAGCGATACGGGATTTTTGTTGTGATATCGCCGTGCGATTGGGAACCAACTATAGTGATACCGGATTGTATACTGTTGATGATGTTGCGGAAATGGACCCTTGTGTGCCTTACGGTGAGCAGTAAGTATAACAATACCGGGTGTTATGATGATGACGTCACGTCCATTCCCTACTACGCACTTGCACACGATTATGTGATCTAAGTGTATGTAATTCTTATTATTATGAAATGAATAAAACTTTTAATGTTGCACACGATTTTTTTTAGATGATTACTCTTTCGGTACTGTAGATTTGATATTAAAGTGATATGTTTTTCTGTGTGATATTACTATGTTTCTCTGTTTTATTACAATGTTCTGTATTCTGAGTAGTGTGTACTGTGTGGATTCATACGCACAAGCTTCATATATATGACCTACCTACCTACATATCTACCTTCTAATTATCATTTTAACGTTCACATTAACTTCCAAACATTCAGCCATATTGTTTTATGGCAATTGTTTCTATTCAAGTGAGATTACATTATTGTTTTTAGAAACCTTTGGACAGTTATTTATGGATTACCTTGGTTTTAATAGTGTACACCTGTAATTAAATAGATGTTTCACCAATGATTACCTAATCATAGATTTGCTGTGTTATAATTCTAACTTTATATATATTTGGGATATACCTAAATACTTGGCGTACATGATGCGGCGTCAGCCTACCAATAAATTGACTCGTGTTCAATCCCGATCACTTCAAATATATATATTTTTTATTTAAGAACAAATTACTCCCAGTTTAACACCAAGATTATAATAAAATAATTATGTGGAATTTGTTCCTTCTATTTAATTTAGTTGTTTTACTTGGGATGCGGACGTTTCTTTTGGGCAAGTTTTTATAAGGTGATTTGTAAGTCGTCGTACGACACGGGGCAGAGGATTTTAATTCCTGGTATCGACTTTTATTACAACTATTTTGGTTTAACCCTACAGGCCCTTTTTTCCTATTCAAAATATGTACATTCTTTTCAATGATTTCACTTCGAGATTCGGAGTGGTAATTTCTTGATGTCAATAGGTATTAACAATTGACAATAGCTGTAGGCCTACCTATGTTTTTATCGTCTTGTTAGTTATTATGTGTAGGCCTGAATAGCTAATATGGGACGTGTTATTTTCTTTTCTTTATACCCTCCAGTAGGCCTACACGTCCATGGTTAATAAAGGGTTGTTTTTATTTGAATATTAAATTGTGTGTTTAAAAATTGACTATAACTCTACTGTTTAGATATTTCAATACTTTGAAGTTTAAAAAATAACATTAAAATACACGCCTGTTTAACATAAACAAAGTAGGTATACCCATCTTTATTTGCATAGAAAAAAACCACTATATATTATAAACCTATATGTATGAATATTTCTTATATTCATTCATTATTAATTTATGTAATTATCACATTTTTCTGTTTACAGCCTTTTCTTTCATTAATTATATTTTGTAAGGGTGGTACAATTGCTCTCTCGTATTTTTACGTGCGTTTCCTGTTAGTTTGCAAAGTGTTTTCCTCAAAGGTGGACGTGCGTCACCACTGCGGCTCAAATTCTCT
Organism: Timema poppense; assembly: GCA_902141375.1. Lineage (NCBI taxonomy): Eukaryota > Metazoa > Arthropoda > Insecta > Phasmatodea > Timematidae > Timema > Timema poppense. Next base: position 59,183 of record CABFOV010000175.1, on the reverse strand, counting down.
GTTTCTCTTTGTGTCTTGCATTCTCTTTCGCAAATTTAAATAAACCTATCCTCATCCTAACTGGTATAAATGTGCGTCTGATCCAAAGCACCAAGCTCATCCCATCACAACCCCAGGTAGGCCTACTTGGGTTCTGCTTCACCGGGTCTTCAGCATCAGGTAGGATCTCGCCATGTCTACTCACACACATATTAATTGAATAATTCTCCCTCTTAATCAAATTAAAATCAAATATGATTATTGAATAACATGACGTTTTATAAACAACAACATAGACATGTATTATTCTTTAATCTGTTTTCCTAACAACTCAATAACTTCACATACATTTAAATAGTTACTTAGGGCCAGTTTCATAGTCAAGTTTAGTACGGCTCAAGTGCAGCGCTACACTAAGTTCATGATGACACCTACCAAAACCAGAATGGAATGGGCCAGTTTCCTACGCGAGAACAACCCATTCCATTCGAGTTTAGGTAGGTGTCGTCTTGTATTTAGTGTAACGCCGCACTTAAGGCGTACTAAATTTGACTATGAAACTGGCCCTTACAATCTCTTGGTTCAAATTAAGCCAATCAAAAGCTTTGTAACAAACCGAGAAGTTTAATGATAAGAACTAATGGAAGGCACCCATCCTTTAACTTGACAAGCACATCAAAATAGTAATATAAAAGCCACTGGTGCAGCCAAGGGTTGGGGGGGAAGATTCAGGGTTGCCCCCCCTCCCCAGACCTTGCTACCCAACTTCCTCTTTATCATTCCTAAAGCTGTTGAGATCATACAGGAGAAACTCTACAAATGAAGACAATCTTAATTAGCTTCATATGCTGTGCATACATCCAGAGGTGTCTGTTACGGACACATGCCAGATTTGTCCCAGATCGACCCTAGTTCTAGGCATATCTAGCTCAGATATGGACCAGTTCTTGTACCGTAGCTACAGACTGGCCCGTCACCAACAACTGTTTTCAACTTACCCTTTTGACAGAAAAGTCGAAGTTTCATTGAAGATCAACTATTGCGCAACAGAAAGACTTTTGTGTACGTGCTGCAAGAAAACTGTGAAGTGAAAGTCAGATATCCTCACCCCTTCTCTGAACTAGGACACTCGTCCAACACGCGCATGCGTGAGAGTGCGGTTCAAAATAACCGTATCAGTGAGCCAGACGTCCGTTGCTACCCCCCCACCGCCCGTTGCTATGCGAGTGTGGACTGTGTTATAATTGTGTAGCGCCTCATGATTGGACGTCTATGACGACATTGTGTTGTAACTCTCTCCTTCCTGATTTTCCCCGCTGGGCAAAATCGAATATAAGCTTGTGTTTCAACGTAATCTTTACTCTTTGATGCCGATTAGGAATTAGCATAACTTGGGCAGATAGTAGGCCCCTAGGACCGTCTTATAAAATGTAAGCTATACTTAATGACAGGAATTAATCGCCGACCATGGAATTTGAGAATGTTAGGTTGAGGTTCGAATCCTGGAGGAATTTTAGTTTGTTCAATGTAAATTAGGGAAAGTAATCTTCGACCGTGAACTGTACTTATTACAGGTCAGGGTGCGAAGCTCGGTGAAGTTTACCAGAATAAGTGTTAACTAGGGAGATTGTTCTCGAACCATAAATATGGTTAAATTGAGGTCAGGGTTTAACTCTTGGAGAAATTTGGCAAGTTCGTTTCTTAACAAGATTATTAATACTTTGACTTTAAACATAGTAACACTTAGGTCTTGGGTCAAATCCCGGTGGATTTTAAAGGGAAACTTGACTTTAACCTTTAGCTTTTGGATTCAGGTCAGGGTTCGAACTATGGTCGTAACTAATTATTGTATCTATATTTTTAGGTTAGTGTTAGGGTATTTGTAATGTTTACAGTCTATTGTATTTATTTCAGTTAGGTTAGTTTATTAGTTAACGGGAAATGTTAACATTAGATTATATGCATTGTTTTCAGTCTGATGTTTCAAAGTTACACTTTATTACTATGAGGTTCAAAACCCACTAAATGTTAGTTTCTAGGGAGATATTATCTTGCAGCTTTAAAGACTTGATAGTTTCATGGCAAGATTTATTATTTGTAAAACTTTATATTTTTTTATTAGAAACAATTTCTCTTTTTCATCGCGGATTATTATATCCTATTGTATCTATATTTATAAGAGAATTGCTTTATCATTTATACATTAGCTTATATAAATATCAAAGTTTAATATCCAATATTGTACAAATTATCTAACTCTGAGTATTATCAAAATAAATGAGCCCTTGGGCTGTACTTGTTAACCTTTGTTAGTTCTTGTCTGATCTCAGACTACCTTTTGGTTAGGTCCATTAGACCTAGCCTTAGCTTTTCTGGTAAGACAAGAGGCGAAGCTGGATGACATGGCCTCTCTGTGATTACCCCTTTTTTGTAATTTAAAACCGCGCTCTCTGTGGCAACTTGTTGAACTTAGGTTATGGGACTAAGGGACGGAAGGTAGCCAGAGAGGGCGAGGCAACGGTTGATTCTGGCCAGATATGATCTTTCTACATATGGAGGATGAAGTTCTCAATGAACTTTCTATGAAGCCAAGGAAAATTAACATAAGACTAAAGTGAATTAGTTCAAAAGTGATATTGTGAGTTAAGAATTAGTGCAAGTTTCTTATTTAAATTTTTAGATTTTAGCTCATAAAATAATTTTATAAATCAAATCTCCAAAATACAATTTATTTAAATTTGCATGTTTGTATATTCTAGCTAGAAGTATGCTTAAGTAAAAATATGTTCATAAAAACTTAATAGTCATAATAATAACAGAATTATGACCATTTTTATATATTTTAAATTAGTTTGGATACTATTTTATTTCTTTTGATGCATTTGCATTTCGCGGTACTTAAATTTTCAAATTTTCCCGCGGGAAAAACCAATAGACCCCACTTAGTTTATCAGTGCTACTAACCCTCCTAACCCAACAAACTAATCCCGGCTGCGGAGAGTGTGTAAAACTAAACGCCAAGTTTAACCAACGAACTTTACGAACGGTTAAGTTACAATGACTTTAACGTGACATTGTAAGATTATATCAGTTTTAATTATCTTCTTTGGATTCAGCTATAGTATTTTTTATAAGGATTCGTCTCGTGAGTGTTATTTTACATACTTGTAGTATTTTCTCCTCGGAAGCATGGTGACTGGTATCTTTCCTCCGCACTTTCAGAGGCTGCGCCACTCACACCCTCTACTGCCTGGGCCACACACCGTACGGCTGTTGCCCGATTAGGAATATCCAAATTGACAGAAGCGCCAATCTAGGTCATCTTAGAAAGAGCTGATTTATTGTTTGAGTACCGAGTCATTGTCATGACTCTTAACCTCGTGAATGAACTTATTTAACAGATGAAATGAAACCGATGAAATAAAAGTGTAGAATACTACACGTTTATGAATGTGTTTCCCGACTCAGGCTAGCCACCTTGACAGAAACGCCAAGCAAGGTCACCTGCGAAAGGGCTGATCTTTTGTTCGCTACTGCCTGGGCCACTCCACAGTCCATGTTCTTTAAGCCATCCGTGACGAGTTCCTCACTGTACTCAGAGCCCATGAGGACTCTTTCTATTGGCTCGCTTGGCGGCCACTATCGATCACGTTTTACCGCACCAATGGGAAGCTCCCTTTTCTCACATTGGACAAAGCCAGGTAGCAGTGGAGGGTATTTGGCACGCTGGTTCCTCGGTCAGAGGCCAGTCGGAGACTGGCTACCCAACCCGAGAGCGCCGTTTGAAAGAGCTTAATAAACTGTCGTGTTTCGTAAAGAGCAATTTTGTCTTAACTCCCTCTCCTTCCATCGTCATCCTCTACCTCCCACAGCGACTCACGTTGCCGGGACTCTATCCTACCTCCCACCATGACTCATGTTGCCGGGACTCTAGCCTACCTCCCATTACGACTGACGTTGCCGGAACACTATCCTACCTCCCACCGCAAATCACGTTGCCGGAACGCTATCCTACCTCTCACCACGACTCACGTTGTCGTGACTCTATCCTACCTCCCACCGTGACTCACGTTGCCGGGACTCTATCCTACCTCCCACCACAACTCACGTTGCCGGGACTCCATCTTACAGCCAACCACGACACCCGTGTTGCCGGGACTCCTTCATTATACCTCTCCACCCTTCCCATCTGTTTGTCCTTGTCACCGGCGATTCTACGAGATAGTCTACACCCACCGCTCCGGCAAAGCTGAACCCAACGTCGTCATCGTCGTGACGTCAACAAGTTAACCCCGAAGCCAAAGCGAGGGTAACAACGTACACGAAAACAGTTCCTAAAACCTACATAATGGCTGGTGAAGCCGCCTACTCCCTATCAATATGAATCTATAACATTACGGTGAATTACTTTCACCGGTCAGGTCTGTCCGTTGGCAGCATCGTCGTGACCACCTTAGTGCTGTAGATATGTTTTGAGTGAAGAGACGTCGAACGTGTAGAATTTTGGACTAAAAATGTGTTCTTGCCCAGCGAACCCATGGTGTTTTATAGCAGCCAAGCCTAATGAACCATGGGAGAGAAGATCGGATGGGTTACGAAAGACACTAAACAACCATAAATGGACAAAACATACCCCGTTTGCCTGTTGACTGGGGCTGCGTGGAAGAACGACACAAAACCACCGGACGCACCTTCTTGGAACCGGGAAAATAGTACACTGTTAGCAAAGACTGGAGGGGGCAAGTTAAGCGAACGCCTTGAATTGAGTTGACTTGCGCAGTGAAGAGATCCCCTCCAAGAAGATTCCCGAACGTCCACGGGCTTTCCCGAAGCTAAGTCGGCATGCGCTATGTTGTGTTCCTTGGAAATATCTCGAACGTTATACCCTCCCTTTTTCCCATCTTCCCCTCTTCTGTGCTTATGGTTTATATTCTGGCGCCTGTGCCTACGAACTTTACAATTGGGCCTGAGTCGTATCAGGGATAGGATAAGCTCCGGCTTTCATCAACGTAAAATGTAAGAACTAAATTCACTCTCGTCAAACTTAACCTTTTTATATTGTAAAACTTTTCAAAATTCCATTTTTGGCCTATTATTTAAATACTTAAAAAATATATTTGACAGTTAGGATTTTTACTTTATTGTTCTTTAGAGGTCGCTTCATTGCGAGGTCACGGCATCTTATCACCAGTAGAGTTATTATAAATCGATTGTATCGATAATTATGTTCAAGGCAAATAATTAATGTTTGAATTTAGATTATTCTCTTCGTCTTTTGCAACAAGTCATTTATAATAGACAAATATTTAATATTTTGATGTAGGTTTTTCTTGTTGTTATTTTGCAACATGCCAGTTCTAAAAAGGCAAATATTTAATTTGAATTTAGATTATTCTTGTCGTCTTTTGCAACAAGTCATTTCTAATGGACAAATATTTAATATTTTGATGTAGGTTTTTCTCGTTGTTATTTTGCAACATGCCAGTTCTGAAAGGTCAAATAATGTTTTAATTTAGATTATTCTTGTTATTTTTGCAACTAAGAAAGGCACCCTGGCTAATAGATTTAGGGTTAACTACGTTTTGGTAACTTTTCTGTTGTAATGCCATTGGCTTATATTCATGGTTGTTTATGAATTTCATCTATATTTTTATACATCTTAACAATAACAATGTAAACGTTAAATAGTACTGTTAAATATCTAATTGAGCGATAGCTTATAAATATCGACTAATAATGACTTATGCTATTTCTTTTTAATTTGATATGCCCTTCCATACCAAAGGTATCTGATATTTTTCTGTTGTGTATTGGGAACTAATAGGCAGGTTGCAGTCTCTTGCTGCTTTATTGAGGTAGACGGCCCCTTTTGGTAAACTCAGCAACAGGTGTGAGAGTTGCGAGCTTCAGTATTGGAATGTTTTGGGTAAAACATTCAAAACCTTGAACTCCATACCACTCGCTCCTATTGTACCCCCTTTTTGTATTACCTTTTGTATTATTGGAGCATCCTCCCCTTTAGGATGCTACAGAAGGAGGAATGACGCCCCTTAACGTTAAAATTGGCACGTAGATATGAGCCACGGAAACCGTACGCGGGAACACTACATCGAACCTCGGCCAGTTGAATAGATAGATTGGGACAGTAAAGTGCAGCGTCGCCGGCTGAGAGAATAGTTAAACACATCTGATGGGAAAATAAAATAAAATAAAAAATTATTCAGGAACTTGATAACTTGAATTTTTACAGTTCAAGCTTGATCTATTAATTTAAAAATGAAATCCATTCTTCTTGTTTTAATTTGCGCAAAATGTTCAATAATTTTCTCCTTGATCTCTGGATGACAAGTGAGGAAATTTTTCTCCATTGAAAGAACTGCAAACGCATTTAGTCTTTCTGTTAAATAAAAGAACCGAAAAAAAATTGAATCAAATAGAATAGCTGGAAGCAGAATAATATTCTAATTCTACACTATTCTACACTTTATCACATTCAAGAATATGGTACACGGTTTTTAGGCACAACACACGCTGAGTAAAAAAAACTTCCTTCCACTATCACGCCAGAGCCGGCACTGCGAGATTAACAGTGCTCTCTCTACCTGGCAGTCCCGCCTTCCTCCCCACCTCCCTTCTATGTGCGTATGCGCACACCAGTCAAACACCACGTCGTTGGCACTGTGAAGCACACAGTTCCAAACAAAGATTTTTGTATCTTTTTCATAAACTGTTGGATGGCTACTGAAGTACTGACATTAAGCTTAAGGAATATATATATTGTACTACAAAAATAAAGAAAGAATTAAAGAAAAAAAGGACTCATTATATTAAATGTTATCGATAATATCAAGTAGAAATTGGGAGTGCTGCAGTTCCGCGGTGCCTATACACGAGCCGCCACTGTATGCGACTCAAAAATAAATACTGTATTCAGAACTGGCCACCGACACATCAAGGAATGTGCAATATCCCGCGCGCGATCAGTAACAAACCATACACTAAAATCATTTGCCAGTAGGACAAACAATAAACAAAGATCACTTGAAGTAAGTGTGAGTCTGAGTCATCATGAACTAGCTGACATATGGCGGGCTCAGCTTAAGGTGAGTCACTCAGAGGGTGTGACGTGTAGGTTTGTTGGAACTTAAAACACACATCTTGTAAGCTGGTACTGGCACTTGGCAGGTACTATGTAAGCAAAAGCAAGGGCGCAAGCTCTGTTGGGTATCGTGTTGTGGGGGATAATACACTTCCATGTGATAAATGAAATATTAAAAGCATATGAAATAAAACCTTCTTTTGTTTGCCACCATGCCATGCCACCCCCTGAATAGTGCCGCTCTCGGCCCAGACCTAGTCAGCCTAGTGGGAAATACAGCCCTGTATTTTACATTGTTTATGTGTGCCTCTTCTCATTTGTGTTAGCCACAGCTTACATTAAACTGAGGACTCAACCTAGCAGACCATTTAACATTCACGTAGTTAATCAATATTAATTCACACTTACAAAACTGTGTTGGACAGTTAAGCGTATTTGTGTTTCTTTAGTACATTATTGGTTTTCCCAGCATGAATATAACACTTAAAATGAACACCCTTAGATTTGCTACTATTTTAATGCTCGCTGCCCAGGTCCCTTGAATCGTCTGGGCGGTTTTCATCCATTCTCTCATAGAGATTGGGGATCTTTTGCGCCCACTTCACATCTGTGAGAAGTTTCCTTACCTTAAAGAGTGTCTGACACGCTTCGTAGCCACCCCGTACTAAGGTGGTAAGATTAAAATCCTTGCCGAAGTGTGTCAGTCTTTATTTGATTGGTGAGATCAAACTTTTTCTCCGGAATTGTAAATCACTAATTCCCAGGATTCTCGAACTTATCCAACTCATGACCGACAAGGAAGTTGACGTGGCGTTCTTGACTGAGACGTGGTTCAGAGCTGAAACCATCTTTCAAGTGCCGGGCTTCTCCTACTTCAGGGTGGACCGCAGTGGTCACCGGAGAGAAGGTGGTGTGGCCCTGTTGGTTCGGTCCATCCTCCAGCACCACCAGACGGTTGTCCCTGGGCTCGTGACCCTGGAGGCGGTCGCAAAAGGTTGCTGGGTGTCGCGTACTCTGTCACGCTCACTTGCGTCTACGGCCCACCAGCAATGGTCTTGCCGATGGCTGATTTGGCCGTGTGCTCTCGACGCTAGCGTTGTGCTAACGAGTGATTTTAACGTCAGGCACGTCACTTGGGGGTGCGTGGAGTCTTAGGCACGTGTTACGGTTCTAAGGAGGTTCGTCGACAAGACTGGCCTTTTTATCCACTGTCCTCGTCTGCCCACCTACTTGCCAGACCACCCTAGATACCATTCCAGCTACCTGGATCTGATCCTGACCAAGATGATGTCATGCTTGAATCCCCTGGTCACCCATCTATCCTACTCTTCCGACCATAACCCTGTGACTGGCGTTATGTGATTACTCCCTCTTCCGACAGATGCGCCGCCATTGTTCAACTACCGACATGCAGATCACCCTAGATTACAGGTTAGGTTAAACCGTGTTGTGGCTCCAGCCGTCCCGATACCTGACGTTGAGGAATTGGACCATCAGGTTCAACTCTCCATCGCCTCCCTCCAGTCGGCGGTGG
>CABFOV010000175.1:27547-40415 GCA_902141375.1 Timema poppense | reverse complement strand
AGGGAAGCTAAACGGAAAAATCTCAAACGAATATAATCAATATCGAAAGGGAATCTTACGTTGAATTTGGCCAATTATATGACACATTAAACTTTAAAAAATCAAAAGGTTATAATAATTCCTGCTCTTTCATACACCTCCATTGTATGGATTTATAAATCTGATTAGGTTTTAAATTCCCATTTTTCAGTATAGAAATAATGCATCAAATTAAAAAAAAGTTACTTAAACACGTTCAGAGCGCTGAAACCCCTCTCCATCCCCAATCAATCCATCCCTAATCAATCAGTTATGGTAGTTTTTATTTTCAACATCACAAAATACACGTATATTTTTTATTTCAATGATTCAGCGAATTCTGACATCTCAATCACCAAAATAGATGTAATTAAACCCAGACAAAATATACAGAATAAACACTGCCTTTGGGTGCTAGAACAGAAGAGGTGGACAAACACTCCTTTGTGTAAATGCTTGGAACAGAGTTAACAATTCTTGCTGCACATGGTATGTGTAAAAATATCAAAATATTTGATTGCATCAACCACTTGGAATTCACTTGCGTCGCTTCGCCTTTATGTAGGACACTTCTATGCCCACAATTTATTTGATAATTTCTCTTCACATCACTTCAAACACGTTGCCCGCATCGCTCCCTTTCATTTGTTCACATAGGGTAACGCCTTAGGAACTGACTTGCGTGTTTCACACATACCTAAAGAGTTCAAATAGTACAAAAGCCAATTCTAGAGAATTTTTGTTAATTATCGATTTACTTTTAGAGGCAACCATTACTCCTTGGCCAGTGGCAATGATGTAAAGTCTAAACTGTTTTATTTTTTTATTTGTAAAAGTTATGTTAGATTTGTTCCTTTGTAAAAGTTTTATTATAATATTTCCTATCACTATTTCCTTAGTGTGTGTACAACCCAAATTGGTAGTAAGACACGGTTCTAATAATAATAATAATATTATTTCCTTACTTGTACCTGCAGACAGAGCCTACTATATACTCCAAGCCTGGAACTTGGATTAGTGACACCAGAAAAAGAGAGAGGACTGATGTACCACGAAAATTTCAAAATTATGTACCATTTGGTTGTGTTTTAATCGTGAACTTCGAGGCCTACAAGGCTCTATCAATGTTTATTTTAATATTGCCATTTGGCACCTCTTTTCCTTTGAATAAAAATTGGAAATGATTCCGTTTAAGCTGTATAAGACTACTATACATTTATTGCTTGCTGCAGTGGTCTAACGAGAATAATCCTACTCACTACAAAAGCCGCAAAAGACTGAAGACAAGGCCAGCGAGAACCCTCTATTTGATGGTTCAGAAAGGTTTAGAAAGTTTAGAAAGGATAAGTCCCTTTGTGGCCACATCATCACCTTCAATCTGGATGTTTTGAGAGCTGCGCTAAATGTTCAGCACAAATATTTCAGAGAATAATTTACCAGAGAGCCGTGCACCAATTTCCTGCCCATCACGATCCCTTTCTACTTTCTTATTGGCTACTTAGCATCCCAATAACTGGGATTTTTATCATCTGCTGTGAGCTTAGTAGATGTTATTCCTGGTATCCCTGCTTTTTTTCTTTTAAGCACAGTGTTCCTAAGTTACTCTAGTATATTTTATTGTTTAAAATTCACTTTGGCATTGTCTATAATAATTTGTAAATCTTTCATATTTTTTTTGCTTTAACTATTATAATTTATTTTGAAATGTAAATTATGTCCTTTTTTTATTTTTAGTATTAACTTGTGTTCAAAAGAACAATTATTTTTCTGATATTTGGTACTTAGCTAAATGTTTGGGATTCACTTTTATATGCTTAAATTTTAAATTCCATAAAGCCTTAAATTTAAATGATCAAACCATGCAATGATTCCTAAAGGTCCTCGTTTTGATTAGGAGAAAAAAACAATTTATTATGTACCATATCACCACATTTTGTGTCACCAGAACTTTGTAATTGTTCTTATCATATGTTGTGTTGGATAGATTATATCATTTTCACCCAGTGTTATCATTTGGGGACAGATAGCGTGTAGGGGTGGTAATACGAGGCTTTTAAAAAAACAAATTTAGCTAGACCAACACAAAATGAGGGAAACCTTTAATAAAGTTAAATTGTTTTCCCAGATAATTTAGACGACGTTTGTCTTTGAAGGCCGCTCACTGTACCACACAGATAAAAGTAGTAAGATTAGATAATCTAATTGGGCAAATATACTTGAAAATTAGTCTGTCACTATAGACATACAATATATGTGTACGTACGTGAGCCATTCGAGCTATAGAAAGTTTGAATGGACGACTTCAACACATTTAATTGAATAATGAAAGGCTAGATAATCATATCATGCTAATGCTGAATCAACAGTTCTATAAAATAATATATATATATATATATATATAATTACTTGATTTAATGATATAATAAATCATACACCAAACGTTTAATCATGAAGTGGTGCCTCCTGGATGGTTAAATGACAGTTAAATGACAGTCACACATGGCTTTTTTGGGAGTTAATATTTTCTAATATTTCCCAGTTTTCATCAATGAAAAAAGTGACATTAAAAGATATATTCTATACTTATATGTAAGGAAGACTTTAAAAGCATCAGCAGTATTGCAAATGCTTTATGTGTTGTATCCACACGCTGATATTAATTTAAATGTATACAGTTTCAAGACACTTACAACCATGTACTTGTGATTTTATAAGTAATGCCTACTTTCTAAGAAAATATGCTAACAACCCTATTTGGACTTTTAATAATGCAATCAGAAATACCAATTACTTTGTGTGTTTTTAAATGTTGGCATACATGGATTTAGCATGTCTTAAACTTATCTTTTTTTTTGTTATGTTGATAATTTTAGTAATATCCATTTAGAGTTAAGAAATATTTGAATTTAGAATATATTGATTAAATCTTGTTGTTTTGCAATAATGCATCACATCATTAATTGATCAATTTAATCTAAATTCAAATCTTTCTTAGCCTGAAATTTATCTAATTTCTCTAAACTTTGTAATCAACTGCTACATTGTATTGTGATGTGCTATGTCTGTTTAAGGACGTACTTCCATTATTTTTGTTTGACCTCTTTTGTTTATTAACTAAAAGGAAACATATCTTTGACCATAAAAACTCAGACCTCAATCATTGATCCCAGGATTAGTGTAATACACTGTAGGTACTCTCTTAGGCTCAAATACAGTATTTTTAGCTTGTCTTATTGTGCTTGTGTGTTCTATAGGTCCTTCACTAGCCAACCCCATGCAAGTAAAGATGGTTTTTCCTCTTGTCCGTTAGACAAAAGGCTGTTCAACCTACTGCTCTAGTCCAAGAAACTACCCGTACTACTAGTGAAATTATTGCTCCCCACATTTATGTAAAGAGTGCAGAAATCTAGTTCATGGGGAAAATATTGAAGGTTGAGAGTATCTCAGAGAAAATGAAAGCTGAAAATGTGTTTACTTTATTTGAATAAATAATTTACATTGACGCATGTTATCAATTTATTTCTAATCAAAAAAACACTACACATGAAAAATGCTATCATATTCATTGGCATGTCGATATTTTACATGTGTTTTTATATTACTCTTTTGTTTTGATCTGTGTGGGCACAGAGGACACTTGAAACGAGGAGCTTGGCCACACTCATTTCTCATGTGATAAACTAGAGAGTGTTTCCAACGATAAATCTTCCCACAGTTTGAACAAATAAAGTGGCCCATTTGACCACTAGGCAAAGACAGGCACTTCTCAACAGGATGTTTTAATGATCCAGCCATAATCCCGACGAAAGCTTCGGCTGGGAAACCACAACTATCCTGGTTTTCCAGCGCTCCACTTGAGGAATGAAGATCTGATGAAGTTATTTTTACATACTTCTTCCATGATTTGTTGTAATATTCTGCAATGAAAAATCAAATGATCTTCTTATTGAGTGTATACATTGCTCAAGTAGCCAAAATGAATATACATTATATCTTCTATAAGTCATATTTTTTCCTACAGCACTTTTTAGGATATAGTAGGCCTAATGATTATATCTTAATTTGAATGGCTTAATTAAAGATATGCCCCTTCAAGTAGCATAAAATGATGTTATTTACTCAGGACACTTGGGCCATGTATTTACTTTCTTTGCAGAGCTGTTTCTGGAATAAAAGTTTAATTCTGAATTAGTTTTACTTAAAATGGTTATTAAATTGACAGAAATTGACAGTTAAACTTACACTAAAGCAAGAAACCCCAATAAGAAAAAAAAAAGTCTTAACTATCTGCCAAATTCTTTGTAATATAATTTTTTATGAAAATAAATTGTTGGTTCCTTGATCTATTGTTTGGGTTTTCATATGAATAAGCGTGTCTTTTGACATAAAAAATTTAATTGATCCTGGTTACAAACACATAGTTTTAGATAAATATAAACTAGGAAACCAATCATCATAAACAAATGCTATATGTATATATTAATATATATAGCATTTGTTATATATATATATATATATAATTTGTAAGGGGTAGTGTATGTATATCGGGTGCCTAATGAAATTTGTAAGAGGTAGTGGGGGAAGTCGAAAATATAACCAATTTCCATAATAATGGTAATACATTTTAATTTTCTTAGTATAAATAACAGATATCTGTCAGTTATTATTATTTTAATATCTTTCTTAGTTAACTAATCTTAGATTTCTCCTTTAATGGAATATAGTGGTTGAATTTTTGTTTCTGTGCAAATTTATTTTATCACTACTTTCCTAAAGTAGGTATGCATGGGCTTGTGTAATAAACTTAATAGCTATACAGTCCTCTACCACCAATTTATTTTTACTCTTTTGATTTGTAGTGCTTATAGTCTTAATTTAAAAGGCTAATCATTTATACACAAACATGAATATGCAATGGTAGCTTTTTGTTTATAAAATATGTACTGTAATTTACTTTATTTGGTTTTTTTTTCCAAAGCTTCTTTGTTAAATGAGCTACAAATCTAAATTGAATTAACATCTACTTCAAAATATTTACATAGTTAAAAATATATTCATATACTGAAGATCAGTTACACAAGCTAAGAGTTAGATGTCTTTTAGTTACAGAAACTAATAACTAACTACCCAAATGTTTTTTAATACAGAATAAGTATTATTTTAGTATGATATTTAAATAGATGTTTTCAAAGGCTAATCCTGCAGTGTAGTTCATTTTTGTATTCTTGATTATAAACATTGATTAATTGGTTAATGTTTCAATATCATTAAAAGATCATTCCATGGATTTTATCACGCATATTTACATATTCACAAAGCATCAATAGCACCTTCAGGAGGCATTCAAGGGGGCTATTACCCCCACCTGAGCTTGTACTAATATTAGAAGTAGTTTAATAAAATATAAAGGTAGCTAGGATTCACACAACAGTGTTCAGAATTAGCACTCAATTAGTGCCCTCAGCCGACAAATGGAGAGTTATGAAATATTACTAATTATTAACTAATAAACTACTAATTAGCACCACCAGGCCAGTTGGTGACTTAGTGCAGGCATATAGTGACAGACAACGTTACTAGGGTTGAGAGTTTTGCACATGCGCAAACAATAATTCCCAACGGCCCACATGACACATAGTCAACGTAAAGTCCAGTGTGACCTTAAAAGCCACTTTAAAGGCTTCAATACAATGGTAGGAATATTAACAGGTGCCAAAAAGGTTTATTATTAAGAATATGATCACTGGGGGAAGTTATCAGCACTCAAGCACTGATTTCCCATCACTTATCATTAAAATGAGACATCTATTGTAGTTTTATAACACTTAATAAAACATGATATTTTGGACAAAACACACATCGGGTAATAACTCCAAACCATGCGCCTGCAGGGTCTGTTACCTCAAATTGAAATACTGTAAAAGCTAATTCTATAGAATGTAATTAATCAAACACATAAGATTTGATTTAATTAATCGTGAAAAATCGCCAATGAATTTAGATAAATTTGGAACATTTTTATTATGTTGTAACTTATTTTAAGGAGTCAAGGATTGCTTTAAAATATGTCTTTTGAAGCTTCAATTTAATAAATTTTCCCGACATTGGGGATGAGGGGATAATTCTCCCAACTGGGGCAATGCCCCTCATGTACTCACTCCCTTCCACCCTCCTCCTAATCCCAGTTCCAACCACCACTCATACTATTTAGTGAAGATCAATTGATCATATAATTTTATGTGTTAATATATTTATGTAGTATTAGTAGCTTTGGTAACTGTCAGGTACGAGGGTCGTTAATAGCCCCACTGCAAAACGTAGGTCTAATGATTAAACATTGACTCTGCATTCTGGCATCATTTCACCTTAAAATATATTCTAAAGGGTAACAGATAACTATAAAAAATTATTTTAAGCTAGCTTATTTCTGCTAAAACAATCAATTTTTTTTTAACTTAGAGCTTTTCCACTTGCAAATTTTGAAATTTCTAATCTTCCCCAGGTTTTTCACACCAAATAATATACTTTCCAGATATTTTATATTAAAAGCAATGAATCAAAATATAATATGTTTTCCTTTTTTCTATTAAGATTTTAGCATAAATATGATCAAAAAAATTGTATGAATTGGAGATAAAACTAATAGTTTACATTTGGTTATACTTTTTACTTCATATTTCAGAGATTATTGCAAAATATCTGAACATTCTAGCTCCTTTTTAAAATTACAATGACTTATTGACCTTTTCCTGTCCCCCTCTCAACCCCAAATTCCCTCAACTTTTTCAGGTTTTCTGTTTTCTATGTAGGTAGCTTACCAGTAACCCTGTCATGGCTCATATTGTGGAAGGCAACTTAATGAGCCTTTAAACTATATATAGCTATATAAATAAATATAATTTAACAATGATGATTAATATAGGTTCAAACAAATTCAAATATTTTATTCAAACCACAACAAGAGAGCTTTTGATAAGATTTTCAGATTTTTAATTTTATTATTAGGGTTGGTAAAGATCGCCAAAATAAAAGATTTTAACTGTGTTTTGAAATACATTCTTTTCTTCATGTCCAAATGAAACTATCAATATAACTGTGAAATTTTATTAAATTAAGCTTATCTGTTTCAATAATTTATTATTGTATACACCAACACCAATGAATGACTTGTAGTAATATATGTATAATTCATTCAAGTTGACTCAACAGACAAAGCTTGCACTAAGAAAACTTTCTAAATCATCATATTAGATTGATTAATCTTATTGTAATTTCTTATTGAAATAATGTTTATATAATTACAGGGGTTCTGAAACTGGCGGGGAGGCGGATTGAAACCCCCTTGTTCCTAAAGTACAGGGATTGGGACTATCTTAGGCCCTCCCCTCAATTTCCCATGCATTTCAAAACACTTATAGTGAAAAGTGTCACCTTTGGCTTGACAAGTTTGTGTAATAAGTACATAAATTTATAGTTCATGTTATGAAATGTTAGTCGAAGAGGGTCAGGTATATGCCTCGTCTTCCCCTAACATTCACTAAGAGTTTGTTTTGAAAGATTTTCCAAAGTTTTACACTGTAATTTCCCTCCCAGGTAGGTGGGCGCTACTTTATTTCCATACTGTAACGTTGAGTAGATAACATGCTGAGTCAATCTATAAGTTATAAGGGAATATAGGCTTATTTTTAGGAGAGAAGTAGTGTCATTTTTGTATGTATAGATGTATGAATAGTGACTTCAATAAATATGATAAAATTGGAAACATTGAGTAGTTGACTTTCTCATAATTTATGTGAATTTTTCTTTCACATTCATTAATTTTAATGGAGAAAGGATGTGAGGGTGAATATTATATTATAGATTTGCCTCGAATATACTAATGATAACGATTTTTTTTATAGTATTTAATCAAACACAATTTTATATACCAGGTTGTCCATTTACATTATTTATAGAGTCAGGTTTGTTAAGATAGTGTGTTTTTTAAAATATCTAATTGGCTGTTAATTTTTAATAGAAATTGTTAAAAGTTTCCCAATAAAAATGTAAGTTATTAAAAAATTTCTCTTTGTATTGATAACGTTGTTATCAGGATATGATGAATTATAAAATAAACTCTTATTCTTAAATGTGTATTAAAGTAAATTATCTTAACATAGAAATTTGTTACCAAATATCATACTTCATTTGATTCTTTGAAACAATCTTGCTTATATAATAATATGGCCAAAGTTTTAGTAGAATAGTGATTAGTCCTTATTTTACAAACTATATTTTTCTCACATAAAGATTCTTAAAAAAAATAGCCCACTAATAAACCACTATTTCTAATTGCTTTATTTGAAGAGAAAAACATAATAGTAAGTGTAATAAGGCCATGGTAGTAGAATGTGTGAGGTTTTTATTTTTACCTTATTAAAATTGTAATTAAGTATAAATATAATCATATGATAAAATATGCAATAAAATATTAACCATATGTTATGAATTGTTGCAAGTTATCTAGTGGTGCATAAAATAACAATTACTTACAACGGAAACTAATTATTACAAATACCACAGATAATTCTTTGTGTGAGAGAGAGTTAATATATTATTAGTTTAATTAATATGTGAGAAATATTTACCTTAAATAAGTTCATTCTAAATTGTTTACTTGTATTACATATAAGCTAACTTAGAAATGCCATGCACTCTCTCTCTCTCTTTCTTTCTCTCACACATACATACAACCATGAGGGACACATTACCAAAGAATTACAGTGTTTTAATGAAAGGGCCATTCTTATTTTAAATGTATATATTTCATTAAATAAAAAACAGTTAAACTATAAGTTATATAATATGGTATATTCCTTGTGGAATGTTAAAATCTTGATGATTAAATTACCACATTCATTAATAATTATAAACCAATCATATTTTATTCGCATAAGTTACTAAATTCTTTAGGGTGTCTAATTTTAATATGCGATTTAATACTGCTCTTTTGTTTTGACATGTGGAAGCAGAGAGGGCATTTGAAACGTGGAGTTTGTCCACACTCGTATCTTAGATGGTAAACAAGTGAGTGTTTCCAGCGGTACATTTTGTTGCATTTGGGGCAAATAAAAAGTCCCGTCTTCCCTGAACTCAATGAAGATAAGTAGGCCTCGATGTCAAATGACTCTGTCTCATTGTTTTGTCTACTAAAGAAAACATTCTTAAAAGTCAATGAAGACATTCCAAAAGCATCTTCTGGTATTTGTAGCGCATCTTGATAATCATTATAGGAAGATATATCCAATCCTGTAATAAAAAATGAAGTGTTATCCTTTACAAATAGGTTATCAAAAATAATCTTTTAGGGCTTGTGTCTTGTGCAAGAATTTAGTTTTTAATTTTCAATTTTTCACTATTTAAATTCTGATCTCCACAAGCTAGAGCAGAGATATAAAAAAGGTTAGTTTGTTGATACTCATGTCTAAGTAAATAAAATATCAACCAAGTAAATATATCAACAAGCACAAAAGGCTTTGTGAAACTTAATAAAACAATTCAATATGAGACTTTTGTTGTTGATATTTCATAAACACATTGTGAGAGTAAAAAAATATTTGTTCCAACATTTTTCCTGGGAGTTTTTGTTCAAAGTTGAACAAAACATTAATGCACACTATCCTGAATATAAAGTATATATATTAATACTTATGAAATTTACTTTATCTACAAGTGGAAATTTTAAAAAATGCTACCAATAATATGGTACTATTTTAGTATATATTTACAAGAAAAAACCTGTGAATTGGTAACATTGTCTATTCTCCATTTAAAATTGTATTTTTTTCCATTTCAAAATTGAATAAGGTAAAGTTTAATGTGAAATACCATACAATAATTGTATGTGGCACTAATAAAACTTGCATTTCACTTGTGTAGGTAATATTGGATACTCCAGTTCCAGCCAACAAGAGACGACAGGGGTGATAAATAAGGATAATTAGTTTCAGTTTTAATATGTTATAAATATTGTTCAATTAAACACATGTATATGTATTCAAGACAACACTTTTAACTACACAGTATAAAATATTAGCACTTAAAACCTAATAGGTACACTAGTGTCCGTTCGTTTTTCAACTAATCCCCTATTTAATGGCAACAAAACAAGTTTAATTTTTAATAATAAAAGTAGTTTTTCTCAAATAAAAACTAATAATAAAATCAATAGACCTATAAAAAATAGTACCCACTTCAGTGGCTGCATGGTCTATGTCGTAGCTCTCGAAATAGACTAGACTGGCAAAGACAGGGGGATTATGGTTTGACCCCGGTTAGATGTACCGAGGGTGGTTTTCTTTAAATGGTTTTCCACTCTCTCTCCATGCAAATGTGGGTACACTTCCTCTAAATTCAAAATTCATAATCCCTAAACCACGAGTGTACTTAGTACATAAACGTATAATTCAAATGGGTAGTAAGCGACAGTGCTAAAAATTTTAGATCAACTAAATGAAACTTTTTCTTAGACCAGAAGTTGTAACACTGAATCAGATGTATGTACCATAACTGAAATGTATTTCAATGTCAGAGTGGCTGACATAGTAGTGTGTGACAAAATAAATTGTTGTCAGCTTTCCCATAGTAATTAATACATGTGACCTAGTATATGTGTTCCTGACCAAGACCTAACTGACATTCAATGAAAATAGACGTGCATTATTCTAGTTCAACCTTGCCTGTGTACATCAAATATAGATGTAACAGTAACCAACATAAATTTACATACACACAATACCTACCACGCTGTTCCCTTACAGGGTAGGCAAGAAACTGCATATAGCTAAAAAAAAAAACCTCTGTAATTAATCCATCCTCAATAATATTATTATTATTATTATTATTAGCACCGCGTCTTACTACCCGTTCGGGTTATACGCACTTACGCTAATGTGTTATGGTAGGGTGATTGTGAGATGAAATGAAGGACCTACAGTTTAACGTGGAATCCGAACCACGGTGGAGGCCTGGCATTCCTCACATTCACAAGATGTCTTGTCAGAGGTGAAGGAAGGGTTTGGTAATCAGATAAATCTGTGCCGGGACCGGGGATTGAACCCCGGCTGCCAGCACAGAAGTCTGACACCTTACCCCTAGACCACCAGGTCACCCTCATCCTCAATAACTTTCTCCAAACATTAATTTGTTTCTTTAATATAAATATCTTTTCATTCAAGTATCCGAGATCTGGTATCAAATAATATTATTATAATGTTGGAAATTTAAATGAAAAACGCCTTGACATTGAAATATCTGTATTAAAAAAGTTTTTTATGTTGCTAGAAACATTTTATTATTATGTAAGATAAGCTATTTTTTTTAAAGAAGAGGGCAATGAAATGAAGTTTATTAAGAAATATTTGAAAAAATCTCTTTTTACACCAAAGTTGTAGGATGCATCTTTTCAATTTGCAAAGCATAATATTTATTTGCTGCTGTTTTGATTAATGGTTTTATTATGTATTCTGGACCTATAAAATGCAATTTTACTAAAAAAAAATTAAGTTGCATTTGAACTGCTTGTAACATGTTGAAATAAACTGAAATACTTAATTACAGTATTCTTTTCTATTCAACATTTCCATGGTAATGTTTGTTTTTACTTAATATTGAAATGTATAGTGCCAATATTGGATACAAGCAAACCATGTAATCTAGGAAAACAGGAATAAAAGAATAAATTCAATGGAAAAAGCACTTGCATTCACCTGAGGAGAGAATTAAAAACTAATAAATTATTCCAAATGCACCCAGTTAAGGATCCAAACCCAAATTTTCAGAACAGCCAACAATTGGTTTAACAACTATTTATTTGAACATTTTTAAAATTTAAATTTTCTTCCTTTTTATTATTTGAATTTAAATAAAACAATATATAATGAGATATAAAATGTAGCTTTATGTAATGGATTTATTGTTCCACATGCACCTTGACTTAAGCTAGACAATCTTCTGTTATAATTAGGTAATGATATTGGTGAAGGAATGTTTTCCATTCTACTGTAAGCAAATAAATGGATTAGGTTTGTTGTGTGCAGATGTATTTAATATTATTCTGCTCATATTCTGGTCCTACCAGTAGTTCTTATTATTTTAAGCAAACATAAATAGCTTATGGTTTGTATAAAACAAATATTATAATAGCCAACATGTAATGGTAGTCCCACGGAAAGGTGTCAAATTGTAAGAACCTGAATTGCACTGGAAGCTCATACTTTTGCAAAATTAGCAATGTTAATTGTTCAGTGACTCGCTTTGATGACCACATGGTCTAACACACTACTCTCGTGTTGGACTAGACTGCCAAAGAAGGGGAAATCGGAGTTCGATCCTGGTCGAGTGTACTAAGAGTGGCTTTTCCCAAATGGTTTTCCACTCTCCCTCAATGCAAATTGGGGTAAACTTCCTCTAAATTAAATCTTCCTAATCCCTAACATGATGGTGTAATAAGTTTATAGTTGCACCCAAATGGGTAGTAAGATGCAGAGTTAAAAATATCCAGAGAGAGGGTATGTTTGGAGTTGATTGTGACAATGTTTAAGTTTTTAAAGGCTATAAACTATTTTTTTAAATTAACCTAAGCCAATAAAAAGGGTTTTTTTGCAAACAAATTTGAATATCTATTAATATTAACATTTTTGTTCCCAGCTAGGTCTGAGCCAGTCATTTACAACTTGGCCCTCAAAATGAGTTGTATAGAACTGATAAGAGAATAAATGCCTACTGAATTTATTTTAAATAGTTGATACTGTTTTATACTAGCAGAGTGTTTTACCCAACCCTCTTTGACTTAATGCCCCTTTGCAAAATC
>CABFOV010000175.1:0-27523 GCA_902141375.1 Timema poppense | reverse complement strand
CCCCCCCCTCCTCCTCAGATTAAGTATATATGCCAAGGTTTCCTAATCTTCCTTTAAAATATAAGTAATGTATGATAGGTATTTTAAATTATTATTAATTATCATTTCTATCATGTCACTTTATTGCACTTAGATTACACATTTAATTTTTAGTTTAATTTATTAATATATATATATATATATACGTAGTTCTAGAAAAGTAAATACATTGAGATTAACTATAAAATACTAGTGTGAGCCATGAGCGTGATGATTTTTGGAAACTTCAGAATATCTGGGGCATACTTGGATAGTGAGAGTCTTAAGTTACCGCGAGTAACAATATCCAAACAGTTTCGATTCTTCACTAGTATGCGATTCACTGCACTGGTTAAATCTCGTTTTTTAAACCTACCTTTTCAGTGTTATTTCATGTTTATTCAAAATTGCATGTTATCTAAGGTGTTTAAGTATTATTTATATATTGAGACAATTTATACAAAATTAAAATTTATTATTCAAATTTTATCTATTTTCTTTAAAATTCTTTGTCAAGTTTGTAGTAAAGTTAACTTACACTACAACAAAATACTAATCAAATTACAGCATGGTCAAAATTTCTTCATATAATTTCATCTTTATTTAAAGATCTTTTTTGTAAAAGCGGTGCTATTTAGTTTTATAGGAGGATTTTGTGTAACAAGACGATTTCATTTTATTTCGCTTTTCAAAAACATTGTAAATCATATCTAAACACTATCAAAGGAAACAGTATTTGATTCCATCTTTGTATGGCACTTTTTGCTTCATCGCGTCTCAACATTTTTACAGTGCTCTACCTAAAGGTAATCTTTGAAATGCAATAACTCTGTGGCTAAGCATCCTATCAACAAGTATGTTGCTGCCAATATTTTTAGTGGAAAAGCGGGAATTTTTTTTAAAACAAAGTTAAATTTGATTTTTTTTAAGCCAATTTGCAACTCGCACACCCCTAATAAACTTTATTTGCTGTACACTTACCTTCAACGTTCCAGGTATATCAATAAATCCATTGAATATACACAAGAAACAAATCATTATTTCACAAATCCTAAAAACATTAACAAAACTAATTAAATCCACACATTATGAATCAATAGAATACTCTGTGTCACTTAACAATAAACTCTTTCAGTTTACTAGCATTGTTTTGCTAAATATGTTATTTAAATATAACAGAAAGGATTAGCGAGTGTGTGTAGTTCTAAAGAAAACCAGCAAATAGCCGTCTGCGTTCCACGTTTGCACACGCCACTAATACGTTGAAGGAATGCCCCCTTCCCCAATTCACCCAGCTTGTCAAACACTCTCTCACGGCTGGTTCTAATTTCCTCAAGACAGCATCTGAACATTACCTAGGGCCAGGGAGCACCCATACTTTGATATGACATTGGCCTCTAATTAGAATTATTTACTGAAGAACACACATTATTTATACTTTATAGTGTTATTTCCATGAATTGAGACTATTAAATACATTCTTAGGACAAAACAGTTTAAAAATTAATTATTTGTGTATTCAATCTTAAATGCTTCAACCGTCACATTAGAGTCTATTGTGACATGATTAGATCGATAAATATCAACCCCCCACCCCCAATAAACCCAAACACCCCCCTAAAGTTTGTAGTTACACTAACCCTCCAGGGGGGAGCGCTACCGCCCACAACATTGGGAATCCCTGCACTAGCAGATTAATCGATGAGTGCTATTATAGCCGATCAAACTTTCAAACAGAATTATAGTTTTATTTTTATTATATCAAACACATTTAAAAAACCTAACTTCATATTAGAACATACCATGTTCACCTCTACGATAATGACATCACAATGCCGCACAAGTGAATATTGTTAGCTATGATATAGTTAGTGGAATAGTCAGGTTTTTTCTGGCAGTAGGCCCAAAGCAAGTATAATCTGTATCTGTTGCAATGGTTCCATTAGCCAATCATATGCAGCCCTGATTTAATGATCCTCAACAGGCCAATGCAAGGTTTGTTTTGTCATCTTTCAAGAATGTGGGGAAAGAGTTCTAACCTTTTCTTGGTGTTTCCACAAACCACTCTCTCTTCCCCCTTAAATAATCGACCCTCTAGCTTTGAGGAAAATATAAATACAAAGTTGCTTCACATATTCCTATTATTTTGCAATACCAACAGTTTTAAACAAATATTTAACCAAGAATACCTAATTAAATTGAATACTTGAAGGAATACTCTACAAATGATTGACAGAGATTAAATAAGCAGTACCTAAGTTATGATCTTTTTGAAAATGTTACCATAAAGCACTTGTTGCTCTTCATTTTTAAGCAACCTTTTTTTCTTCTTCAAAACTATGGGGCTACTATTATTATTTTCCTTTGTGAATCTAAAAACGAAAATGTTGAATTAAACAAAACAATATAAAGACTAGTTTTGTTTGTAGATCAAGAGAAAAAAAAACCCATTAAAATAATAGGTTAAGTAGCTCAAGTGTGAAATAATTTTAAAACTACCCCCTATCCTGAACACAAAGTGCATTGTGCTTTGTAGCATAATGAGGCAAACACCAGGGGAGTGAAAGATTGTCTCAATCTCGTAGAAAAATGAAATAATACATGGGGCAGATAGAATTGCAAACAGAACATCACACCTTTGTTTATTTAAATTGAACAGTTTTGTCATGTTGAAGTAATTTAGCCTAAATTTAGAGAAAGCTAAGTTCCTTATTGAAGAAAACTCTATGCATAGTGCCAGTGACTCTGTTAAAATACTGTGTACCCGTTCACAGTGCAATATTAGGTTGTCATATTTTAATAAGATGCTCGTTTGAAAAGTGTTTGACTATAGACTGAGAAGATCAGAGATTGAATACCGGTCAGGTCTACTCTGAGGGTGGATTTTCATAAATCGTTTCCCACTCTCCTTTTATGCAAATTTAGGGTTATTACCTCTAAAATTCTCCCTTCCTAATCCCTATATCATCAGAAAAAACAGAAAGAAAAAGAAGCAATCATATTTAATAAAAGGAGAACACAAAATGGAACTGGTAACAAAGTTGACAGGTTTTAAATCAGAGCATAGTTGTATTTTGTTCAGCTGTGACTGTGATAGTGAGAACTGAGCGACACCAATGGACAAAGAAGACCAGCATCGTTGTCTCATCAAAGAAAGTGTACCATGTCAAACTTTGTCAAATTGTTGTCATGTCAAAGGATTTTCTTTGTTTGTATGAAACAAGAAGTACCATGAAGGTTTTGGCTAACCAGGCTGTGATGCTTACTGAATGAAATGAATACATCTTTTAAAGGCTGAAACCAATTACTTAATTTTATAGCTTTACCCTTTAAACACAATTTTTTTTTTTTAGTATTTATTTTTTATTTATAAATTATCACACAATTATTATCAAGCATGCAAAGGTGAACAAGTTCATTAAATTCCTTTTTTCAAGCAAGAATTAAAAATAATTTATCAGAACCTTTTGTATATAAAAATGAAAGGCTAAATATAAAATCAACAATAATTTATGTAGAAAAAACACAAGATGTTTATCCCTTAGTTAATCTTTAAGTCATTATTATGGAGAAGCATGATTTTGAACTTAAGTTACTTTTTTCAATAAGCCCAAGATATGTCAAATATCAAGTCTCAAAGGTTTCTAACATGTCTGGTATACAATTTTAGAAACCATTATCCACCCTAATCTAACCCGTTCCAGACTCACTGCTTCCCAGATAATCTGGACACGCCAGGAATCAAACCTGGGACATCTGGGTCCGTAGCCGGAACCTATGACCACTAGACCACTAGGCACATTTCTGAATGCATAAGAGAGACAGATTCTATGCAATTATCCTAGTGTAATTAAAAGCAAACAGCAATACTCAAAGCAAACAATCATAATAAGTGTAAAATTAAGTGATACATCGATTAAGCGTCCATCAGATCTTGGTGAGAGGGAATCAGGTGGATTGTCCAACTCATGTTGCAATTAAAATTATTTCTTGAAGCCAACTTATCTCACACAATACTGCATGGAAACAACGAGTCTCCCAACTTGAGAATTTGTGCTCCAGAAGCTATTTAGATGCATAAACTCTGACTAACATAGGGGAGATTATCTTGGACTATTAATACTCTATCGCTACGTCATTGGTTTATTGCTAAGATATTTACACATATCTTTTGCTGTAAGTAAGCAGTGGGGCACCCAAGGGCAAACAAGGTGTCTAACCCCCCTCCCCCTCTTTCCCTAACACCACTAATAATGTTAATAGAAATTTAAATAATATTAAGTATAGCTAAAATATTTAGGATTAAAGATGTGTAAAATGTATATGCTACATTTTAAGACCAGGCTTCAGACTTAAGCCTAATATTAAAAATGTTTACCGTTACACACAAAATTAACAATTGAAAAAAACATACAAATAATAGCTTCAATACCATTTGTATTATTTAAATCTCTTAATTACTATAACACTTCTCCAAATAGTTTATAAAAGCATTTAATATTCATAAAAATTCTCAGCCTTCAGGGCTTAGGGGGCTGTGCAATCCCAAACCCGCTCTCGCCATCAAAATGTCATTCTTGCTACAGCCTTGATTGAATGCCTCCCCCCAAAGTAAATGGCTCGATGCGCCATTGATTAAGTAAATTATAAGGAAATATATTTTATGTTACCTTTTCCTTCTAAATCATCTTGAAATGGTGAACTCACACTCCTGATTTTTTTGATTCTTTGATGTATAATTATATAAAATCACAATGACTAATAAGTGTTTAATAAACAATTAAAACTATAGTAAGATTATTAAAACTCCACGATCCGTTCTACTAAAGAAAAGAAAGAATTACCATCAACTACGGTTAAAGTATCCTCGGGTCCTGCCCTACCCCTACCCTCCCCCCTTTCCTCTTCCATAGTATCAGAGCTATTATTGCTATTATTAGCACCGCGTCTTACTACTCGTTCGGGTTATATGCACTTACGTTAATGTGTAATGGTAGGGTGATTGTGAGATGAAATGGAAGACCTACAGTTTAACGTAAGATCCGAACCACGGTGGAGGCCTGTCATTCCCCACATTCACAAGTTGTGATTAGTACACGTCTTGTCAAAGGTGAAGAAAGGGTTTTGTAATCAGATAAATCTGTGCCAGGACCGAGGATTGAACCCCGAACCCCAGCATAGAAGTTCGACACCTTATTCCTAGACCACTAGGTCACCCTCTTTATCAGTGCTGAAATGGCTAAATTTGAAAGAGTGGTTAAATGTGTTTGCCAAATACATGATAATGCATAATACCTAATAAAATACCTAAACATAAATCAATGTATTTAATCATTGTATTGTAACAAGTTACAAGTTAACGTCATACAAATGGGTCAACACTCACCGACACCCATGATGATCAACAACACGAGCACCGAAGCTCTGACCTCCACTCTTCTACACAAAAAACTGACTGCACGCAGCCGACCGGCCAATTGTCTGCTCAGGACTTGATCCGCGGCCAGCCGGAAACGGTGATGGTTCCACGCGGCCTGATGAAGCTATCACTTCCGCTAGTAGGATGACCTAGATTGTTCTAGGTGTTGCCAGACGTTTTTATTTGCTGTCATATTTGTTCTATCGTCTTACCCCCTCCTTCCCTTGCCCAGTCTCTCTGTGGATACATTGATATATATAGTGTTCGCGCCTTTAATCGTCACTTATTATACCACCGACTGAGCATGGTGGGGACGGCGACTAAGGGCCGTAATTTATTTTATACTGTAAATTTCGTTTTCGGCGTAATGGGGGACATGTTGTCAAAATTATTGTTCAGGACTAGTATTTAGTGGAAGTTAGGATTCTTTCTCTCTTTGTACGAGACTTAGTTCATCACAATAGTACTGTTTGAGTTTGTTATGCATACTTTATGTGTATTTAATTTAATGTATAGCTTTTTGGAGACACTTTGGTGTACTCGGCGTGAAGGGCATACCGCCCGTCACTTTCTTGTTTGCATTTTTGAATGTTTATGAAATTGTTTAGTTCTCTATTTAAACTGGGAGCACGGGGCACTTAGGTGTTAGAGAAGAGACTCAGCCTTACGCCTTGTTCTGTTTATAGTTTTGGTTCAACGGTATGTTATTTTGTTTTTATCGGGAGGCGCGTCAATGTTTGTCTTTTATAACCTAAGTTTAGATGCATATTAAGAATTGCAAGGTTGTATCGTTGCTTGCGCTTAAAGCTATAACCACAGAAAGAACCATAAATGTACAACCGGAATAATACCATAAGTTTCTCTTTTTATATTTTGCTTTAATCATGTATCTTCTTTCTAATTTTGTCTTAAATAAAACTATGTTAATTATTGTTTAACTTCTTGTATGGTTTTCCCAACATACTTCCAAAAATGCTACACATCGACCAGGAGAGGTTAACAATATGATTTAAAGCTTGTTAGATACACTAACTATTATTTTACAATTAATTTTATATATAATTTATGTATTTTTACTTAAACTATACTTAATAAATAAACATTGTAATCTTAAATCTTTTTTCAATAGTTGGCACAATGATTAGCTTGCTTCACAGGAACAGCATGATCTGGGGTGTAAAACCTGAGCTCATTGGTCAATTACTTATGGGCGAGCGGATGGAATGTGTTGCAACCCCCTAGACATTGGGCAAGGTCATTAGAGCCTCCCTAGCTTGCCTTGCGTTTTTCAAGCAGCAAGCCCTGGGTTTCCTATTGTGCTAAGTAGATCCTTTTGAAAGAATAATTACTTAAAACACAGTATTCTTGGAATAAGAACCAATATTAGTTTCAAAATTAATAATTCATTAGATATATATTTATTAACAATTTAAACATTAGTATTTACACAGTTCACACAGACAGCATTAAATTAAACAAAATACTAGTCCATATCATTATGGGTATGCGGCGCAGGACTAACATACTCAGAGAATACGCCACTGCTTGGCCCATTAAAAAAAGCTATATATTATTTCATACGGTATTTCTTCAAAATCGTTTATTACATTTCAGTTTGACTTGAATAAAATCACAAGAGTTTAAAACAAAGTATATATACATTTGGTTCATCAACAAAATTTGTAATTACACATTTGATAAAACAGGTGATTGGCTATAAATTAAGGATTTAAGTGAAACAAATGCATCAATCTGGCATCCTTGGTTTAGCTGGCTTGAAATTATGTTTCACACGCATGTGTTTGTTGAGATTTCCTTTAAGTTTTGACTTGAAAGGACAGTAGAAGCATTGGAAAGATGGTTCTTTCCCACATTCTAGTTTCATGTGGGTCACCAAGCTTCTCTTCCAACGGTAGTTTTTCCCACAATTAGTGCAAGGAAAGTTTCCTGGCTCCATAATAGCAGCCCCTTTGTTAAATGATCTTTCCCAAACATTTGTGTCCATGTTTAGAAATGGTGCAATAGAAGTTGTTTCATATGGGTCATACAACTTTCTTGAAAAATATATTTCGGATGTTATATTCAATGTGTGATCTTCACTAACTGAAGAATGAAAATCTGAAACATGAATATGTAATATTTTGTTTGTAGATATTCATGTTGTTTTTTATCAACAATCTGTACAACTAGCTACAAATGGGTCAAAATATAATGATTAAAATTGTTCAGTTCCCGCTTATTAAGTTATCTACATTGTCACATGGAGACCCAATAAGCTTAAATGGGTATTCAAGGTGTAAAACAAGAGAGAAAGTATAACTTGAAAAGAAAACTTAATTAATTATTAAAACTCCCTTCACATACAAACATACATACATACATAACTAATAAAGCCATTCCATTACAGGGTAGGCAAGAAACTGTGCAAATAGCTCAAAAGCAACAAATCTGTACTTAATCTATCCCAACTAGCTTTCTCCACCCTTCCCAATAATTGAATATTCCCTTTGCTTCAATAATATGTTTGTCTTTTTCAGTCATCTTAAAATGGCCTATCCCTGTCTTTTGATTCACACACTCTACCTTCATATATTTTCTTCGTCTCTCAATACACACTCATCCTCTCAACATACCCAAACCAATGTAATACACTTCTTTCACATTGACTTATTAGATTCCCTTTCAAACTGCACTCCTTCAGCACCCATTCATTACTGACTCTGTCTTTATTAGTTTCCCCACATACATTTCTTAGATATCTCATTCCAACCACATTTACCTTGTTCTTGTTTTTCTTCTGACAAACCCACGCTTCACATCCATAAAACAATGTTTGTATCAATACACTTTTATGTATTGCCATATTTGCCTCTTTCGATACTTCTTCATTCTTTGCAATGGTCCACATACATCCAACTAATCTCCAAGGTGCATTCACTTGTCTGTTGACTTCAACATTTATCCTTCCATTTTTACAGAACATTCTGCATATATACACAAAATCATTCACTTGTTCTAAAAGTTTTCCATTTATACTAAGCCAACAATCATTTGCTAATTCGTTCTTATAAAAAATGATCAACTTAGTTTTGGAGACATTTATATCAAGACCCATTCTTCCTGTCACCACATTCATATTATTTAATATATTCTGCATGTCACTTTTATTCTCAACCATTAATATGGCATCATCTGCATATTACAGCGATCTTATATTCACATTGTCCATTTGTACACTAAATGTATCCTCAAAAACATCCCTCATACATTTATTCATGAATACATTAAACAACCTTGGAGACATAACACAACCTTGTTTAACACCCTGTTCAAGGTCAAACCATTTGCTTAAAGCCCCATCCACCCTAACACATGCTTTACTTCCATTATATACCAAAATAAATGCATTTATTAAGCATATATCCACGATCCAAACCATACTCTCACAGAACATTCATAAACATACTTCTATTCACCCAATCGTACAATTTCTCCAGATCAACAATAAACTTTCTCTCTTACTGCCATACATTTCTCAATCAATTGTTGCAATGCAATCTTTACCTGGCATGAAACAACATTACACACACCAAATTGTCCACAGTTTTTTCAAACACCCTCTCAATTAAAACTGTCCCAATAACTTTGCCTAAAACGCTAAAAAAACTACTTCCCCTATAATTCTTACATTCACTCTTTCTGCCTTTGCCTTAGTACAAAGGAACACTTGACAGCATTCTTCAAGTAATTGGGAACATTCTAAATCCCTTCACAAACAGCGAACAACTCACACAATCTGGCAAGTAGTACCATGCCCCCAAACTTGATAATTTTACTTGTGATACTATCTACACCAGCAGCTTTGCCATCCTTTAACACCTAAACTTTATTCATTCTTTCACTCATCATAACATTTTCCCTATTTTCTGTTACTTTATCAACGTTTTCGCCATACCATTGCTCAAATACTCCCACCATTGCTCTCTTATACTGTTTTCACCCCAGATCACCATACTCATTTTGAACGCTATAGGTTTTTCCTTGCACTCCTTGTTTTTTTTTCTTTACCTACTTCCATAACAGCTTCTTATTTCCTTCAAAATCATTCTACATTCTTTCTTCATCTTTTAATCTCATTTGATCTTTAATCTCTTTACTACTTTATTTGCATTCATCTTTCTCTCTTTACATATGTCTAAACCTCTTAAGTTCTGTTTCACTCTTCACAGAAATCATTCATTTGTATGTTTCTTTCTTTTCTCTCACAGCTTATTTCAACTATTCATTTCACCATGCATCTTTTTAAGTTCCCCCCCAGCAGATCTAAACACATCTTTAGCATAGTCAACTTCAATCTCTTTTATTTTGTTTCAAGCACTTTCCATATAATTAGAATTTATTTTGACATTCCATTCATGCTTTTGTAAATTTAATTTTTTGGCCAGCAATCTCTCACACTTTTATCCTGCAACTTTTCCACTTTCACTTTTACTGCTTGCTTAATATCTTTAAGCTGCTTCCTCACAAAATTCCTACTTAATTCAATCACCGAGCTCACTAGGCAGTGATCTATTCCACATTCAGCTCCACGCACAGCCCTAGTATTCTTTACTAAACTTCTAAGTCTCTCATAATACACCAATCAATCATCATTCTCAAATCACCCCTTTGCCATTTATACAAGTGAATATTTTTGTGGTTAAACCATGTGTTCGACATAAATAAACCCTTTTCTAAACACAGACTCACAAACTCACTAACCATTCTCGTTTACTCTATCATCACCATACCCTCTTAACACTCTCTCTCTCTCTCTCTGGATTCTATTTATGGGTAGCCACTACCTATCCATCCATTCATTTCACCTAACAAGATAATTCTTTCACCTAGTTCACATGCATTCAAGACTTATATGAGCTCATTTCAAAACTCTGTTTTCACATTCACGTCTTCACCCTTCACCGGAGCATAACAACCAACTAATATAATTCTATGAATGCCTATTTTTATACATAGCCATAGAAGTCAAGATGATGCCAACTCATACTTTCTTAGCTGTTGGGCTTAGTATTAGACCTATTCCCGACTTCCTCTTAACCATTTCCACTATCACAGTGCTAGACTACCATAACTCATTATCAAAACATCTTTCCCTTTACACTTGATTACACATAAACAAAGAATATCAATTTTTCTCCCAATAATTTCCTCTAACAGTTCATTATATTTGCAACACAATATTATTACATTTCATCAGTCCATGTTTACGCCAGCTTGTCAACAGATGGCCGCTTGACCCATTATGTATTTCACAAGTATCTGATAAGTGGCATCCAACCCATACCTTGCTACGCCTATCAGTCAAACTTATCAAATAGCTTGACAAGTTTTTTGGGTATCCCAAAATTAACTAAAATGTTATCTAATTTATTTCTTTTAACTGAATTGTAGGCCTTTTTAAAATCTATGTATAATAATTGATAAACCGTTATGTTGTATTAGCACTTTTTTTTATATAATATTTGCTGTATAGTAAAAATCTGATCCATTGTTGATATATTTCTTCAAAATCCATTTTGATGATGCCCAATTAATTCTTCTGCTTGTGGAGTCAATCTTATTGTAATTATGTCAGATAAAATTTTATAGCATGTTGATAGTAGTGAGTGAGATAAATCAAATTAGATATCAAAAATAAAATTTTGAAAAATGCTGGGTTTCTTTTGACTTTAAAAGATGATGTTCTTACAGTAAATATATCAATTAAATAGATTAAATTTTTATATTGATTTTAATTTATTTAGAAATATTTAAGATTCAAATTAGGAAATTGCATTCAGCACAATTTAACTATTTTCTCATATGTTGTAGTACCAATGTTTAACATTTTAACAAAAATCCAAATCACATACAGTATTTTACTATTTTTCTTAATATATATATATAAAAAAACAGTTTAGATTATAAATACATTTTTATAATATATGAAACCTATTTTTTCCGTGATACATATTAAATTGTTTAATGTCAAACATATAATATATTTTAAATAAAATATCTATAATACAATGGTGTTTATTCCTTGGATTTAGGAAAAGCAGCTCATTTTCATAGATGTCCCACTTAGTTTGTGTCAAAGGGAGTATTGGTTCCTCCATTCCTGTTCAAAAAACAGGTTTAGTGTCCATATAACTATTCAATAATATGTACTTGGTAATCACTATTGGCAGTTTTCACCATAACAGTTGTAAACATATCACAGAATTGAATTCCTACCTACCTACCTTTCTTTTTCAAATGGATTGTATTACTTTACATATTGTATTTAAAATGTATATTGTATGATCATTTGTATAAAAATTTGAATTACCATTTCTAATTATGCATAAAACATTATGTTAGAAAATTTAAATTCGCCTAACAATGTCATGTCACTATATTATTTTGATTCGGCATGTTTGGGGCTTCTAGATATAGGGACCTAGTCACCCTATGTTGTCTGTTGAATGGTGGTGAGACTTCACAGGGTTTTGTCTATGACTCAACAGTTCTTTGGTGCTTCTAGAGATGTTCTGGATGTACAGCGTTTACACATCATTAGTCCTAGATTGGATAGTTCCCCCAGAGTTCCATAATGTCAAGTATTCAAGAAGGGGGATGCTGCACATATATAGTCAATTAAAACACATTACAGACCAATTAGCGTGACTCGCAAATTCCTCACAACCTTTATATAACTCAGTTTCATCTGCTTGGCTGCCTATCATAGTGAAGTCTCTAATTTTACCAAAAACATTTTATAGTGTCACTAAATGACTTTATTAACTTAATAGAGAGAGGCTCAGAACTTACAAGTTGTGTCTGACACTTCTGAAAGCTCAAGCTATTTAACAGAATAACAGATTAGTTTATGTACAAGCTATAAATACTAATAATTACCCGATTGGAAGATATGTAAACCTTAATACAATTAATTTGAGAGATGGTCTATTCACTGTAGGTATACAAATTTAATATTTAAATATCAGTCCTAAGATGGTATTTTTTTTATAGCTTGTGTGTTTATCATTTAACTTTATAAAAATGGATTTGTAAAGTTTAAATTAATAATATTTCAACAATTTTTTTTAACTTTTAAATATAAGTATAGTTTTTGTGAGTTGTGAGGGATCAGACAGACTGTGTGAATTAATGTTCAGTCAAACTATGTGAAGAAATGATCAGACAAACTATGTGAGGTAGTGATGTGACAGATTGTATGAAGGATTGATCAGAGACTGTGTGAAGGAGTGATCAGAGAATGTGTGAAGAAATGATCAGACAAACTATGTGAGGTAGTGATGTGACAGATTGTATGAAGGATTGATGAGACTGTGTGAAGAAATTATCTGACATACTTTATAAAGTGATGATGACAATCATTACTACCAATGCTACAAGTTTATATCCCTCGACTGGATGCCCCGGGGTATAAAGAACACTGATTTTATATTTGTTAGTGTCAGACACCTGAGATTCCCTCAGTGTGACCTTGACTGTCAGCTGGTAGAGTTGGAACTAAATCAGTTTAATTAATCTTTTGCAAATTTAAGTTATTTAAACAAACTCATTGTTGAGATATGAAATACCCCATCCACCCGCTCAAGTAATGCAAGTTTATTTATCAAATTCATATTTAATAATTATTGTTTAGCCTCTTACAATCTCACTAAAAGTTGCATATTTTGTTTTATGTTCACCTGTTGAAACAATGGCCATGGGTTTGGCCAGGTCCATAAAGTTTTCATTGATGAATTTAGATTCTGATTTATGAGTGTTTGTATGCCTCAGAAATAAGTTAGCCCATAAGTTGTGTTCTAATATAACAGAATATTTTTCGAAAGTGAACATACTTGAATTAAATACAAAAAATAAATTAGTATCTTCTTTGGACGATTTCTCTTGTAGAAGTTTGTAAAATAGTGCAGGAATTTTCAGATGAGGATTAAGGCCAAATTCCACTTCATAATTTAAAAATTACGTATTTATAGTTTTTATCTATAAATTGTAAATGTATTTGTATTCAGATTAGATTTGTATTAGTGCCAATCAAAATAATAGATCAAACAGTAATATTTTTTTGATAATATTAAGGTGCCTTCTATAAAAAAAACACATTCAAGTACCTACTATCAATTTATGCACTTTATATTTATTAACAATACATACAATATTATTTATCAGTTTAGTTTTATTTTATTTGGATGTGTTTAATTTGACCCAAATTAAAACAAAATGTCAATAACAACAGAATGTCATTAAGACATGTATCAACAGTTAGTGTAAACGGTTTGAGTGTTAACGTTGAGGGTTGATGGAGTTTTACTTTAACACGGATAGTTTCAAGTATATGAGATCTCAGGGCCAAGAAAAAATGTTTTAACTACCTGTGTCTGTAATTTTGATGTGCAGGGCATTGTCAATAAATAGTGAAACACTCTTTTAATCCTAAGATAAATCAACTATAAAGAGCTTCAAAATGGAAACATTAAGAAATTAAAGATTGCACATAACCAACCATAAGTCATACTAATACTCAAATTAAAATGATTTAAATACTTAAATTTTTTGGAGTTAGTGTTTAAAATATTTACACAATCATTGCATGTCTTCAATATTGGAAGGTAGGCTATTTTGTGTTGTGAACTATCTTAATTACATCATGGCATTGGGAAAACAAAATTTCATTGCCACACTTACAAAAATACACCAACTATCATCATCATCATCATCAACAACAACTGTCTCCAGCCTATGGCCAGGTCAGTTTAGTATAATTCTCCATCTTGGTTAAACTTGTACCTTACCTCTCTTCCTACTTTAATTTCTTCCATTCTTCTCCTCACTTGAACACGCCACCTATATGGGTAGTAAGCTACACAAACCAAAAGACAGACAAAAATTCTAATGACTCAGATTTATCTTTTCTTGATTATTAAAATGGATTTCACATCTGATGGACTTAGTATATTTGGGCTCCTATAGCCATGCAAATATTTAAATTATTTGCACAGTTAGTTCAAACCATATGTCCTATCTTTGCATTATGATCTCTTTGGGGGACATTTGGTCTTTGTTTTTCTTGAAATTTCAGCTTATACACCTAATGGATTTTTTTTTTAAACTAATTACTTATTTTAATATTTTGTAGAATTAAAATCATCTTGTTAATTATTGGGAGATTCTTTAATATTGTTGATATTGCTTATAGAGTTTATTGTTTGTTAATAAAAGATGGGGCCGCAAGTCAGTTAAGATTATACTGTAGACTTCGTTTTAATAATTAGAGGTTTGAGCAAGTTACTTGGCGGTGACGTTGTCAAAATTAAATTTTGATGTTTTGGCGGATGATTTCAAATATAGTCCTGTTCAGTTGGGAAGGTGATAATTTAATGGAGCCATATTGTTATTGTTTCAACTAATTTAGAGCTGCCAAAAAGGGCAATTAGATCATTATTTTGTATTTATAAGATTGTATCCCTTATTAGTTATTAATCCCTAGGATATTTGATTTACTTTTAAATTACTATTATGACAGGGCTAAGGATATAAAACAGAGATTGTTATAAAGGCCAATTTAAAATACATTATGTCATGTGTTTTGAGCAGCCATTTATGGGCGAGAGTAGGTGTCTTGCAAGTATCAAATGTTGATTATCTGTAGTTGTGACTGGTGCGAGACAGTCCTGACAACTTGTCATGTTGAAACTTACCTTTATTACTTCTCTCATATTGTATAATGCTGTTTATTTTACTTAAAGTACTTTCTATGGTTCATAAAACCCGTGTGTGACAATTAAAGCATGTTCATTTCAAAATGATTTTCAGCGCCTAACACTTTGAGCTGTCTCACTCGTCTCGAGTTGTATATGTTTATTACGTGAATAAATTAACTCTCTTGTTACCAT
Organism: Timema poppense; assembly: GCA_902141375.1. NCBI lineage: Eukaryota > Metazoa > Arthropoda > Insecta > Phasmatodea > Timematidae > Timema > Timema poppense. The sequence continues at coordinate 12,139 of CABFOV010000175.1, read as the reverse complement.
CCCTGCCTGTTATTTCTGAGTGATGATGAGGGTGAGGGGGGGGGGAGGGGGGGGTGAAGGGGGTTACAATATCCACACCTTCACTAACCCATTCCCTAATGTTCTACTCAAGGCAGATGTCATGCTATAACTTCTGCATGCATAATGAGACTAAAAATAACACTTATATGTGTACATGGAATGAAGGTGAAAGTGGATGTGGAGGAAGTGAAGTTTCATCATGTTTTAACAAGATTTTGTGTTCTGGACGTGTTCATTAGAAAAAGGCAATGATATGGGCTGATAACTGTGCCTCCCAGAACAAAATTAGAATGATGATAATGGCAATGATATACCTTGTAGCTAAGCATGGATTCAAGTTGATTGAGTTGAAATTCTTAGTTTCAGGTCACAGTTTCATGGACTTTGACAAACATTTCGGTCTTATTGAGAAAGAAAAGTGGCATCCAGACAATGGTTCCTGACAACTTATGCAGGCTCATCACTTCATCTCAACCTTCAAATCCCTTCATTGTAATCAGGATAGAGGATGCTGACTTATATAACTTTGGGAGTCTCACTGATGAGTTTATTAACAATAAAAAGCTAAACGTTTGCGAGATTTCTTTTTTAGTGTCGATCAATAAGATTCTTCGGTATTTTACGTGAAGAGTGTCACAAAAACTCATTGAGACCACTGAGCACTAAATTTTCAAGAAAGAGAAAAAAGTGTCTGGTCTACCTCCACCGCTAGCAGTACAAAGAATAGGAATAAGGAAATAAATAACTCAAGAAAATCATAAATACCTAATTGCGATGATAAAATTTCTGGAAATGAGGAAAACAAAATGTTACAAAATGTATTGGAAACTGCTTAGTATTTCTGAGGACATAAGTGCTAAGAGTGATGGTTCAGAAAACTAAATAATGATCCTGCATTATCTACATAGAATATTGAAGGACTGAAATTATGTAGGTTACAGCTTTCTTATTTTTATCAAATGTATTTTCAATCAATATGAAAGTGATAATTCTAATGCCAATTTTGATTGCATATACCTATAACGTTTGTTATTAAAACATGTTCCCTTAAAAATAATGTGTTGTCAAAACAAAATAAAATACATAGACACATGATATATTCTTTAATATTATTCGATTCATATTCATACATTTTTATAAATATTTATAGCAGAATATATTTGAAAGTTTAAAGGTCTTAGATAAATTAATATATTTGGGCATTATTTAGTAGAGATGTGAAAGTGTCGAATAGCAAGTTAACTCTTAATTCGCTTGTCCTGATAAAAAATCTTTTTGGCACTATCCCCATTTTCCAAATTTGGCCCTCAGATGTATTTCAAAAATTCTCAGATTCTCGAATATGAAATAGAAAGACTTGCATGAAAATGCAATCAACTGCATTCCATTTTTAAAAATATGCCATGTAAGGACTAGAGATGTGGTTTCGAAAGAAAAGTATTGCTACTGTACTCATTGATAGTATTGAATAATAAATATCAATAACGTGTTACTATCTAAAGAAAAGTATCAATAACAGTATGAATTGATATACAAATTTTAAACAGGAAAAGTTTTTATTTATCAATCCATACTCCATTTTTTTAAACTACATTCGTCGTTTGTATAATCTATTGACAAACAATAGAATAATAAACGCCCTGCACTGCTTCATCTGCTTAAACAACGCACATAAACTTTTCTGCTTCGAGCACCCTTGAGTTCATAGAGCTATCCAAATATATTTTGTTTAGTTTGTTATGACCGTGCTCAATAATAAAGGAAGGTGTAGTAGACTGGTCGCCCCTTCACCAGGTCAGGAATAAGGATGTATTGATAAATAAAGATGAAAGAACAGCTATGAATTATGGAGAGATAAAAGGGATTGAATGCTAGAGCTGCTTTTTGCGTGTCATAATTATATAAAATAAGTGACAATTGAGAAATAGTGTCATTTGTTCTAACTCCACAGTCCACCCTAGTAAACATTTAATCCCAGCATGAGAAAAAATGACAAAAAAGTTGTTTCTTTTGATATCGATTTGATACCTGGGTGTGAGTACAAATATCAGTAAAATTATCGGAAAAAAGTATCGGGTGAAAAGATACTAGTATTGAAAGCAAAATATCAATATGAGTAAAGTATCGATACTTTCTTTCATATCCCTATTAGGGACCACTCCAAATAGTTTCTAGAGATATCCAAAAATAAGCCAGGAGAAGGCCACTCCAAATATATTCTAGATGCATATAATTTAAATTAATTCAAGCAATGACAACTACAAATTGCTACTAAAAGAATCCAGTTTTCACAAATGTCCAGGAGAGGGACCCTCTCCCCCTTACACAAATAAGGCTCCACCACCACCGTACTGAGCATTTATACATTTAGTCATTGTTTCACAACTCATCAAGGTAGTTGATGAAGGGTAAGTAATTTTTTTTAACATCGTGTCTTACTTATTCGGGTTATACGCTTATGTACTAATTATACTGATGAGTTAAAAATGAGGAAGGTTGAATTTAGAAGAAGTGTACTCTTATTTGCATGGAGAGGGTGGGAAACCATTGAAGAAAAACCACCTTTAGTATAACTGACTGGGATAAAACCACAATCTTCTCATCATCGGTAGTATATACCCAAACGGGTAGTAAGAAGTGGTGCTAAATATTATTATTATCTGTAGTATAATCTATTGCGAGACAATGCGGACACTGAAGTGAGTTCACAAGTAATTGACCTATGGTGAATGAGATAGGTAGTTGACTTAGCAGTTGAATAAGTGTATTGGCTGCACCTGACCTTTTGTGTAAATGGCAACATAGTCACGTATGTATTACTTCCTTTCATGGAAACTAGTGGTGACACTATTGGTTGCTTCACTTCCTGTTTGCATCGTTTAGTATACACTCAGTCATATTGTTGTCAGTTTAACAATCTGCTACTATACAAGAATATTTTACCGAAAAACTATTATTATTATTTAATTCCATGAACCTCTCTAATAATAATTGTATGGAAATTAAAAGTCAATCTATAATATTTTAATTATTTTTACATAAGAAATGTTTTTCTTTTTAGTTGTATCAGCAGTTTTGTAAGACACTAGCCTATATATTATGTACTCTCTTCACTGAAAAAAAAGCAGTATTAACTTGACAGATTACACTATGGCCCTATGTTATGAGCTGTATAACAATAATGGATCAAAGCAAGGCTAAGGTAAGCTAAGTGTACATAGTTGTTGTTTGGTAATACAATTATTTATTTGACCGGTGTAACTATTTTAAAATATTTTGAATACTTAGGACTAAACAATTCTTAAAGAAAAACTTCCATATACATTGGGTCATGTCATTAGAATCAGTGCATAGTTAGGTCTACTGCAAACTTTACAAACTATAACTTAAAGCTTAAGATTTGTATGAATGTAAGTTAACTATACAAATCAATATTTATCTATTTGTGAAAATCTCCTTTTTCATGTTTAAGGAGAACATGAACTTTCAGGTTTCCTTTATGTTTGGTCTTATGAGGGCAGTAAGGGCATTGTAATTTAGGTTCTATACCACATTCAAACTTTTGATGAGCTGATAAACTTCTATTGTAACGATAGGTCTTTCCACATTTTTCACAATCAAATATTCCTGGTAATAAACTGGAATAAGTTTTTTGACCCTCTAGATTGGATGAATTTCTGAGACGATACATGTTTGAGTTGACATTTTTTCTGGTTGATTCAAACAGTTTATTAAAACTTGTCCTTTGTGTAGCAGCAGTATGGAAGGTATCTTCAAAGTGATGTTCATATAACCCTGAAATATACACGTTTGATTATTAGACAAATTATGACACATATCTTACAAACAATTTACTACAATCAAATTTTAAATAAGCATTATAAAACTCAAAACATTATTTTATTTTTAGAAATAATACTTGTCAGGGGCAGTAAATGTGCTTTTGACAGGTATATACTAGTAAATGTCCCCTTCATCTATCTATCTATTTTACCAACTTTACAAAAAATAGTATTGCAACTAATAAATGTGTATTTATTGGATAAAAGACAGGTTTGAGACTGATTAGAAGGACATGTTTTATGGGATTTAAAAGTAAAGTTTTACACTGAATGGAAGGAAACAATTTAATAATAAGCTACGGTCTTATCAAGCCTTACTTGTTTTGGCAAAAACACACAATCCACCCCGATAATTGTTAGTTCGGTAAAATTTCACTAATAAAGTGTTTTACCAACTAGACAACTTAGGGCATTTTATATACATGTAACTGCTGAAAAACACAGAACTCTCTTAAAAATAATAATATTGTTTCTGTGAAACAAAATGTTCTAATGACATTTAAAATGAGAATGTGAGAGTACCTGTGAATACTAGTTGGTAGAGTGATTGACATATAAAACTAAACATAATTTTATTAATGTAACAATATAAAGGTTGATGTGATTTGTTTTTGTAAATTCTTTTATAAAATAATGAATATATATTTCATTAACTTTTGATTTAAATTACATCACTTTTAAAATAAGCAAGAGATGTTGAAAATAACTTTTAAAATAGTAGAATATAAGGATTTCAAATATTATACTGTTAATTATATGTCCAAAATTTTTGTAAATAATTACATAGAAGGCAATTTTAGTAGTTTTATTTTAAGGTTCCCACATATAAACACAATAAAAAAAAATCCCCCTACAGCATGATGGATTTTGTCTGCATCTGTTCCCCTTTTCTGAGTGGTAAGTTAATGACCGATCTTTGGCCTGGTTGTTATGATTATCTTCAAATTAAGTTTGAATAACCCTCTACTAACATGTTTAGGGATTAAATGAAAAAGAACATTAATTTTAGGCCAAGTGTGTATAACCCGAATAGGTAGTAAGGCACGGTGCTTAATAATAATAATAATAATAATAATAATAATAATAATAATAATAATAATAATAATAATAATAATAATAATAATAATAAAAATGATAATGATGATGATGATGATGATGATGATAATAATAAAATAATAATGTGTGTGCAAGCTATGATTACTCTCAGCAATCAAGAGTGTCTCATCCATTGGGTGTATTGAGACTCAGCCCCGTATGATAAGTGAAGTTTTATTTTACTTTTGTTACAAATAAACCTCCAATCCTAAAGAGTTATCAATAAAAAAACCAAACGAGAGTGTTGATACTATTCCAAAAATCTTAAAGGAGTCTCATATTTTAGCATTTCTGAGCTCGGCGAGATCAGGGGTCCGTCACTTTTGTTCAGTGATAGCTGTTACCTTGACATATCTTGGTGGTGTGTCACTTGTTTAGAAGTCAAACCTTGTGGACTTCTTGCTTGACTTTAGGGGGTAGCTGTTTTGTCGACTCCCGATTGATGGCGGGTGTTGTGTGTGTACCATAACAGGGATAGTTCCCTGTTGCCATATAGTTAGTAATTTATCTTCAAACTAAGGCAATGGTGATTGGAAGGTAGGTATATAAAATACAAAAATATTAATTTGTTAAAGGTCAATGTTGACCAAATGTTTTCATTAAAGACAAATGTTTCTATTTGATTTTGAATTTTGTTTTGACTCATATTTTAATTAGCATCTTTGTTATATTTGATCCACTAGTTAATATTTTCATATAAGTACTTTTGTTCATATATTTGGTTTCTGAAAATTAAATTTACAAATAAGAATAGTGTTAATTACTTATTAAAACAACTACTTAAATCATTAAATTTTCAAGGAAAAATTATTGTTAAATAAGGATTAGACAAACAAATTATTTATACTAAGCAAACACACAAAACACAGTATATATCTTTTAATATGGACTTGTGTGATGGAAGACTAGGGAATCATGATTTAGTTTAAATTATTTAATGTTCGGTAGGGTTGAAGCTTGAACTCGATACAATATCAAAGATTTAAAATTGTCTATATATAAATGACATAAACAAATGTCAATTACCTTTAATAATTATATAAAGTGTAATTTGTTTGGTATGGTGAAAGTACAAGAGATAGTAGAGGAAGATAGGCTGAGATGGTAATGTCGGAGACAAAATCAATAGGATAAAAACCACAAAGGAAACCAATAAGGGGGTGTGAAGAGCATAAAACTGCAAGTGTGTGTGAGAGAGAGTAGAAGAACAAACACAAATAAAGGAAGAAGGATTGTGGAAAGAAAGAAGAAGATGGAGGTACTAAATTGCCCCGGCCACAGATGAGAAATAGTTGATGAGAATGTTGGGTTTTTATAATTGGTACACCATATTTATTATATGAGCACCATGATCTAAGAGACAAGAATGAATGTGGTGGTTTTAGAAAATGAAACCCAATGTTAGAATGAGAAGTGATTGATAAAAACACAATGTTAGATCCCATGTGACCATCCCACCTTTCTCTTTTTACCAGTTCATTTGGCAGATATTTTAATGTCAAACCACTTTCCCCTCCAATCTAGTCTAGTTTATATTCTAGTCTAATTAATTCAAAACTGAGCTGGAAGAAATAAAACAAAGAGTTTTTTTATGGCTGTTAGAAACAACAAAATTGTTGCCAGAGGTAGCCATGCAATGGATGATGTGATTACCACAGGCAGGGCCAGGTACTTCTGCTAATAATTTATAAAGAATAAATACCTGTTTAACAATGTAAAAAATAAATAATATATAATACATTTAAACTTCACAGATGATCATATTTAATATATTAATAACAAGAATATGTTATTTTGACCTAATTTTCTGCTGTACACCTTTGCTTCCTGACTCTGTCCCGCAATCAGTCCAATTCACCTTAACGTTAAAGCCAATTTTGGAGAAAGGGCGCTAAGGGTACTATTGTGACACACATATTTTTTCAAAGATTTTAAATATTTTTTTGAAAATGTGCTATAGCATTCATTGGTTTGTTTACAATACATTCAACTGTCATATAGGATGTGGATTATATTTGTACAAACTTTTACATTTTTCAGGACTCAAGTCAGAACAGTCATATTAAACTAGTTGCAACTGTCGTATAGGATGTGGATTATATTTGTACAAACTTTTACATTTTTCAGGACTCAAATCAGAACAGTCATATTAAACTAGAATGTAGACCAAACAAGGCTTTGACAAAGGAACAATGGTAACAATTCAAGGGACAGTATTATCAAGATTTTAAAACATGGAGGAGAACTCGACAACATCATATTTGCCAAACTGTAAAAATAATTTAAATTATTATAGTTATACAATTTGAAGTCTTGAAAGTTTGATATATTAAATATTTGATTGATTTTGTAATTTTCTGCCAAATCAACACTAGTATTTATATATGCTTAATAATTGTTTTTAAATTATTCATAGAGTTCTTACAAGGTTTTACTACAAATAATGGCAAAAGCTTGACTCATGATTAATGTGTATTCTTGACAAAACGTTTTAAACTTCATACTTCTCATTGTGATATTAATGCTCTTCTTGTTATTTACCAATTGTAAGCCTAGCCTTGATATGAAATAAGTAGAAAATAAATAGATAATATAAATATTATATTTCGACACATTATACCTACTAAAGCGTCTTGTAATGGCTCTTCTATTAAGTTTATTCATAATCTTCCAAATAAAATAAAATAAATTTACTTTTTTTTCATACCCACAGTTACAAAAATGTATATTAGTGATATAACATTATTTATATATAGAGTCAAGCGTTTGAATTGTTGAGTGGTACACAATTGTTGCATCTATTAATTTGTCATTTTGTGACATTTACTCTGTAAATGAGAAACTTAAATACAAATTAGTACTACAAGTCTTTTTAAATAAATAAACCTTTTGCGTCCATTGATTAAGAAAAAGAACTCATTATGTATTTGTCTGTGACAAAAACATAAGATACACATTAAAAATACAGTAAATTGATTAAACTACCTACATATTTTAAAGGAGTGTGCATTCAAATATATGAAAAATAGATTGATAGTGCCTTGTTATTTTAGGGGTATATTTTACTATAGGTGGCCCACAGGTCGTTGACAAAACTGTTCTACACCCAATATCATTGCTGAGGGAACTGTAAGTCTTATGGAGAAAAGCTTAAATCTTGGTTCGTTCTCATTTAACAGTTGCCAAATCTCCTCGCTCTCAGTTATGTCGAGAGGTGGTTTGCTGGGTTATGAAGGAGCTACTGGCAACCTAGACTAACCAGCGCTGTGAAACTTGTCTTATTTTTGAGAGGAGATTGACCGCATGAAAACTATGTTTCCCAATGGTAGACATGCAGTTGCCCCAGCGATAATATCCAGTTTAGTAAACTGTCCTCCCTGCAATCCCTTCCCCCTATTCATTCTAACATCCTCAAACAAAATAATGTAATAAATGAAAGTAGTTTACTAATACAGTCCTGTAAAGCCTTGCTTTAGCCTATTCTCTAATACATTGTACTTAGCCTTGTAAATGAATAGAATTTAATAAAATGGAATGAATGGCTTTTTGTGTTTGTTTCTAGTAAATAAGGTAGATACTCCTAGTTTTTATAGATAGGTATTCAAATTTAGAAAGTCGATAAAATGTACAGGAATCATCTTTTAAAACCAGAGAAAGGTGGTAAATAATAGATGGACTATATTGATACTATGTATTAATAATTTATTTGATTTCTTAAAGAAACAATATAAGTAATTAAATCATATGCATTCTAATATACAACAAATAATGAAAAGTTACATTTAAAAAAGGTAAATTAAAGATTAGATTTATGGTGTGATCATAAATTAAAAATTAAAATTCAATGGGATAGTTTAAAAAAATAAATATACAAATATATGGTACATGATATGAATAAATAAATAATATATTACCTAACAAATTATGTTACCACTCTGTAGAGTATATAAATAATATGCTATAGAAAACAAATTATTAATGAAATCACCACCGGAAATAGTATAGTGTGCCTGATTCACAACTGGTATATTAATGTTTAATTTTAAACATGTACACTTATGTTTTGCCAAATAATAATTTTTGATTAACTTTTAAAGTAGCCCAGTCCAACATTACCTTGTATCAAATGTATTGCTGTAATAATAATTAGTAACAGCTTAATCAGGGGGAAAGTGGGGAGTTTGCAGGGGGGCTTACCCTCCCTTCTTGAATTAATTTGTCCCATCTAAATTTAGTTCATTACCCTCCGATATTCTTGAATATGAAGCTGAAAGATGGCTTTGCATCAAACTATAAATAGCTTCTATAGGCAACCAATTTTCAAATGTTTACTAGGGAAGGACCTCTCCAAATGGTTTCTTAAGTAATTTAACTCTCAAATATTTGCTGGGGGGAAGACCAATCCAAATAACTACTCGACGTATCTAATTTAAAAATAATTCAAGGTGGGGACCATTTCAAATAACCTTTAAAGGCAAACTAGTTAACCAAATTCCCAAGCAAACCATGTCTAAGACATCTACTTAAAAATAAAATAAAAAGAATATCACTTAAAATTAATTATAAATGAATTACATGAGGAGATTTCTAAATATCTATTGGATGAATTCAAGTTTCAAAAATGATACTGGAGAGAATCATTCCCAATAGCTTGTAAATGAGTCTGATTAAATTTTTTTATCAAAGACCACTTCAAAGAGCTTGTGAGGACAACCAATTTTCAATCATTTTCCGGGGGAGGGTCATTGAAACCTACTGTAGCTTTATATAAGTTAAGATGATATTGTTATTTAATGATTTAAGAAGACATGATTTAAAATTTAAGATAAATGAGAATAATGATAAAAATATTCATATACAACATAAAGACCCTGGATATGTTATTTATGTACTTGGAATATCAATTAGCTTATAACAAAATTTTAAAATATTAAAATATTTCATTGACTCAATAATTAGAGCATTTAAAAGAGTCAAATGATCAGACTATAATTAATAACATATTAAAAATTCCAATACAAGATTAGTTTAATACAAGAAGGAAAGATATAAATGGAAAGTTAAGTTAATTTGATGAAAAAGTTGAGTTATGTCTAAGTCTTAGCTAAAATCAACATCCCATTACTCCATTTTGGTAGTCCAGATCAGCTGGAGAATTCTAGAAGCTTATTATCCAACATGTTTTGGTACTTCATTAACGTTCCATATTTAATGGAAAGTTGTCATTGGTTGAAACACGACGTGTTTAAATGATTGGAAGATGTTAACTCTATGGGTCTTTCTGTTTTTATCAGTATTCTTATTTATAAAGTCTTAAATTTGAAATCATATCTTCTCAATTCATTAAATAACAATATCTAAGTCTTAACTTATATTTATTCACTCCTTACTAACGATTTATTTAAAATGTTTTCTAAAATGTTCTACTTTGGCTTGATGGGCCAGACCTTCCTCACCACAAATAAGATTCTGTCAGTAATGAAATAATAATAAAAACAATGATATGTATAGTATTTAAGTGTAGTTTATACATTGTAGGTAAACACCATAAGATTTTTTTTTGCGAACATGGGGTTTAGACTAGCTCAATGATTCTTTTGAGAAGGTAGTTTTTAAAAGTAGGATTATTTTAAATTATTTAGGAATCTCCACATATTTGAAACATTTCTTGGATTAAAAAAACTGTCTTTTTTATTTTAATTCTTTTGATTGCAAATTGTACCCAACTCATGTTGATGAATTAAAAGTTATTCCGTCTAAGCTAATGAATGAATGTCAGCTCCTAATGTAGAATTTTCCCTCATGGATCTTACAAATCAAAAAATTAAAAAATATACTCTATGAAACTTTCTAAATTAAGTTAACAAAAGGGTGATATGAAGGTGAAATTGAAGCGTCATTAGAAATACTGCCAGAAAAGCAAATGCAATTAATTGGGTTATAAATGTTGTTTTGTACATTTTGAAAAGTAATATGAATGTGTTGCCATTTTGGCTCATTATTCTTCAGTTTTTTTATTGCACAATGTTTAGTTATAATTGCTCATGTTTGATGGTGATGCGGCTTAAGCTTGTAATGGTATTAAATATCCTAAACATATAACTGGGATAATTAAATCTACTGTAAAAATGTTAAATCACATTGTGAATTATTTATAACTGAATTATTTTGGTATGATGAGTCAGCATACATAGCTACATGTTTAATACAGGGTTATTCTTGTAAGCCCTTGACATAGGCCATTAGACACTACTGATGCAATGTATAATACATGTTATACAATCTTATACCATATTTCTTTAATTGTAAGACACACCTTAAGTTTCCACTACCACTAACAGAAAAATCTTTGATTCTAAAAAATAAATAGAAATAAAACACTGAAATAACCTATTTCTAAGAAATATTTTTATTACAGAATTCAATTTACTAATGACCATAGTAAATTATTTATCAGTAGGTATGTTATTCATCTCTTCCTTATGAATCAGTATTGGTCTGATTTTTATAAGCTGTCTTTATCTTCACTATCCATAGCATATCGTCTTCTGAGCCACCGAGAGCTTTGGTTGAAAAAAACCCTGTGATTTTAACATGCCATCGATTCTAAGACACACCCTGTTTTTAAAGATGTTTAAATGAGGAAAAAAGTGTGTATTAAAATATAAGAAATATGATAATTATCTCTAGTATTCAAATGGAAGTGAATAATAATGTTTTAATGATTTAATCTATTGGGTTTGCATTTTTTTATGAAACCATTAAAAACACTTTATGCATGGGTCTACAAAAACACTGCCTTAACTTAAAATAATAAATGACGATATCAGACCTGTTAAACAAGATCCGAAATCAATTATTTTAACTTCTTAAATTTTATTATAAAAATAAATTACACTGAAAATTATATTTTATATAAATTAAAATTAACAGTTAGGCATTTCATTAATATTCTTATGATGAATAACACTTATGTGTGCTTTTAAATTTCCTTTTTGTTTTGTTTTGTGCGGGCAGTAGGGGCAATGAAATTGAGGATCTTTACCACACTCTAACTTCATGTGTGAGACTAAGCCTCGCTTCCAACGATACATTTTACCACAGTCTGGACACATATGTGTTCCGATTACCTCTTCTCGCTTTACAGAACTTTGTATGTCAAACCGTAATCTATCTAGGTA
>CABFOV010000174.1:234839-267782 GCA_902141375.1 Timema poppense | reverse complement strand
AAAAAAAAAAAGTGAAAACTTTTAAAACATCACATGCCATCTACGCGAAATTTATTCGCAGTTTGGGCATAAAAATATAAGAAAAATATTAATATATTTATATTTGAATGGGAATGCATAAAATATATTACTTATAAGGGTTTGTTTCAAAGGACACATTTTTAAATATTAGGTTTGGATTAGATTAACTAAAAAAAGTTAAACATTACATAATAAATATTATAAGTACAACAGGTTAAAAACCTCTGCTCTAGTCTAGACAACACGCGATCCCAATTAAAATGGCTAATTAGCACGAAGTGTTAGAGACGTTAGAAAATGTACTTACCTTTTCTCCATCCGCCCACTCAAAGGACTACACTTATACAAAACCAAGGTCATCTGGAAGCTTACCTGAAACATCACAAACAAGGACATTGTTAGTACAAGTACAACAGCCTTCTCAAATGGTAGGCGGAGAGAAATAAGAATAGCCTTTTTGGACGATTTGAAAGATACATTATAGGGTATAGGAGGTAGGCAACAATAACAACATAGCTCTTGTCAAAATTGGCAAACGTGGCTTGGCATATTGGATACATGAGTGTGTTTAGTAACGTGATGAGCTATCAACCATCCGGCTATAGGTCCAGTATTTATTAGTCAACAGTGGAGAAGCCGAACTACAATTAGAAACAAGAACATTTTAAGAACATGTATAGAAGACAATTTAAGAATGTAATAATTCAACTTGCATCACGCGTCACAACATTATTTTTAACATAAATCACATATTTTTTAAAACATGTACCGGGCCTTAATGCACATATGGTCTACTCGTATATTTACACTACTAAGGTAGTGACAAAGGTATAATTTAGAGGTGATGTACCCGTCATTTTAAGAACATGTATAGAAAACAATTTAAGAATGTAATAATTCAACTTGCATTACGCGTCACAACATTATTTTTAACATAAATCACATATTTTTTTAAAACATGTACCGGGCATTAATGCACATATGGTCTACTCGTATATTTACACTACTAAGGTAGTGACAAAAGGTATAATTTATAGGTGATGTACCCGCATTTGAGCGGAGGGAGAGTGATAAACCATTTAGAAAAAACCCTCTTTACATCAACTTGAGATTAGAACCTCAAACCTCCTCATTACCATAAATCCATAATATAAAAGATTGACGCCTTTCTTCATGCCCCCACCAAATATAAAATATATAGTTCTGGTTGGTACCCACTTGGTGGACGTGTGGTCTGAGGCGTCACTCTCGCAATAGACCATACTTCCGATGGTGAGAGATCTGGGTTTAAATCCCGGTAGGGTGTACTAAGCGAGATTTTTTAAAANGCAATAGACCATACTTCCGATGGTGAGAGATCTGGGTTTAAATCCCGGTAGGGTGTACTAAGCGAGATTTTTTAAAAAAAAAAGTCTCCCTCCATGCAAATGTGGCTAAACCTCATCCGAATTCAACCTTCTTCATCCCTAATAAATCAATGTAATTAGTATATGTGCGTTTAGCACGTACGGGTAGTAAGAGCCGTAAAGATGAAACATATATCTCCTTGACATATCCAAAGCTATCCAATTTACACGGGATAGGTAGGTATATAACAAGAGGATAGGTGTAGGTTATCTACACGGCTCCTGCCAATCTCGTTGGTCGGGGGGAAGTGCTCGCTTAGGACCCGATGTTCGTGGGTTCAAACCCATCCAGGATCGGCGAGTTTTTCTTAAGCGATAAAAATCCGTAGCACAATTTCATTCGTAGGAGAAATAAAGCCGTCAGTCTCATGTCAATTGTGGTATGTAAAAGAACCCTGGAAGGTGTGTGAAAATACCTTTACTGTCAAAATTGGTAGGCTCTTTCGCTCTCGATTATATAGATTATCGTGTGCTGATATAATAAGTCGGTTCAAAGAGTACACGTTAAGTACCTCAAGAAATAATTACATTGCTCTAAGATTCTCCCTTCCCAACCAACAAACGACTTTTAAGGAAAAGACAATGTAATATTTTGTGACAACCCCCNAAAAGACAATGTAATATTTTGTGACAACCCCCCCCCCCCCCTTCAGTCCCTCAGTCACACAATCAAACTAGTACTTTCTAATGGTGAGTTATGGAATTAATCTTTAAATTTAAATTAACCGTAAATTATATGGTCCATTTCCTAACGTGTTCGCCGAGTATAGTCTACTAAAATCTAGTTAGATTTCGGAAGAAGTACACTTTTAAACAAATACAAACTTTATTTCGTTATCAACATTGATAAGTGATATCATTTTAATATATTATTAGTGTTATTTTATAGGTACTAGTGGATCGTTGCAGCGATGCCTAAGTGTTATTGCACTAAAATGTATTCTAAACTTTTTATTGGGAAAAATATATATAATGTCTTATTATATATATTTTTCCCAATAAAACTTGACTTTCTAACTAAAAGTTTACTCGTCAAAGGTTTTCAAATTACATGGATATTTATCTTTCATTGTTTGATTTGAATCAAAACTTATATTTTCCCTGTACAGAAATTTGAAATATCATTCCCTCAAATTTAAGTATCAACATGGAGACATAACTGAACTTAATGTATTTGTAAGAATTTGAAAAGATAAATGGGGTACACAACACATTACTTTTAAATATCATTCCTCAAATTTCAGTATCAACATGGAGACATAACTGAACTTACTGTATTTGTAAGAATGTGAAAAGATAGATAGGGTACACAAAACATTATTTTTAAATATCATATCCTCGAAATTAAGCGGTAAAATTAAAACATAGCTTAACTTCGTATTTGCACTGTGTTAATATTCGTTAAAATGAACATTAAAACCTATTATTTGAATAAAATAGCACCGAATCAAATTTGAAAAAAGGTGACCACCAAAACTCATACTTAAATGGTTAAAATGTCTTTTTTTAAACATTATTCAATAACATTTTATCATTTTTTTAGCTTATAATACACACTAAAACATATTTAAACATCATTTTATCATGCGTGAAATATAGCGTAGATAATATTTTCATGAACTTAACAACTTAACCTTTTATATTTCAAATTTTGCTCAATATTATTGATTTAAATGCAAATTATACGATAGCAACATTCCAATAAATAATAAATGTCTCCCCAGTTTAGGCATCTTAATTTAGAGTTGTTATGAGCAGCATCCAAAAAGAAATAATAATCCAAAGAAAAAATTGTGATGTGTTCGGACCAACAAATAAAGATTGAGCTATTATTTTTTAGCCAAAGAGATGTATTTTATTTAGAGACTAGCAGTCTCGCACGGCGTTGCCCGTGACCAACTGTGGTATAGTAATTATATAAGCCTCCCCCCTCCCTCCCAGACTGCCCGTTACTCACTGTTGTATAGTAATTATATAAATCTTCTTTATTTCCTTATCCCGTGGGAATTTCGGAAAATCCTAAAAATAGTTATTAGTGATTATAAGTACCTACTTACAAGTCAAATTTGAAGTCTTTAATAATTATAGTTACGGAAATGAGGCAACTTTAAAGCGAAAATATAAATCTTCTTTATTCCCAATCCCGTGTGAATTTCAAAAAATCCGGCCTTATTCCTTGTAATCGTCATAAAGGGAATCTCTGTGCAAAATTTCAGCTTTCTAAGTCCAAGGGTTTGGGCTGGGCGTTGATGAGTCAGTCAGTGAGTGAGTCAGGACTTTTCTTTTTATATATATATATTTACAACCACGCAGCAAATACATTTTTCCAAGGTAATTAAACAAAGAATTAAAAGCTTAACATTCTCTGCGAAAATCAGGTTTTGATGGAAAACTATTATTTTTCCCGACATCCTGGACTTCTAACCGTTAAAATGAGTGTTCGTTTGTCAAAATCTGTTCAGTTATTTCCTCGTAATTTTTATTACCGAAAACGGGCTTATCAAATTATATATAAGGATTATAATGACTATCAAAATTGACGACTAAAATTACATTAATTGACGTACGAATACTTTAAATTAGATTGTAATAGCTTTTCTAGCTCTCAGATTAAGTTATTTCTATCAACATTGGACCGTAGGCCTACTTTCAACGCTATAGCTACGATCCTCACGAATGACATGCGCGCCCCCGACTTATGGCCGCCATATTGTATTTATAGCACCTGGATGATGAAAGAGTTGAGTTCCTGTGGTCTATAGTCTATACAACCCATTGTGAGCCAAACCCTCTTGTAAACCAAACGGTGATTATAGGTAACGTGAGAAACACACATTACTAGGACAATAATGGCTTTGTAAAAACCTTTTGTTAAATAATGTCGAACATAATATGACAAAAATAGGTTGGGCTTATAGTAAGGAAATACCACAGCGTGACGCCAATTTAGGATATTAACTACGTGGTTTTTGTTTTAACATAGGTATGTTCTTAAAAGACCATGTCAAAAATTTAGTTCGTAGCTATGAATATGCATAATTAAGGCAGATTCTATTTATTACTTTCTCGCGACCCCGGAAAGAAAATTATTGTGATAGTAAAAAGAAAAGTCCAATTCGAGATGGATGTCAACGTTTCATAACACCCTAAGCCAGTGGCGTTAACAGAAATTTATTTTTGGGGAGAGGGGCCAACGATCAAAGCAGTAGATGGAATTAAATTTCGGTGAAGAGGGAGGGAGGATTTACATGGGATGGTTAGCAAAATAAAGTTTTTTTTAAAGAGGTTTTCCCGCCAACACACAAGGAAGTTCGAGAACCCTCTCCAGCAAAAAGTAAAAAATTTGGATGCTTCAAGAAACTGGTATTTGGAAGGTTTATTCCTTAGAAAATTTTAGAAATTTAGATTCTTCAAGAACCTATATCGAATAGTCTTCTATTAGCAAATATTTGAAAATGAAATGCTTCTAGAAGCTATTTGGAGTGGTCTTCGCTTGTAAAATGAATGAAAAAAACAAACAAAGAAGGAGTATTTATTATTATTATTATTATTATTATTATAACCCCTACGTCTTACTACCCGTTCGGGTTATACGCACTTACGTTAATGTGTAATGGTAGGGTGATTGTGAAATGAAATGGAGGACCTACAGTTTAACGTGGAATCCGAACCACGGGGGAGGCCTGGCATTCCACACATTCACAAGTTGTGATTAATACACGTCTTGTCTGAGGTGAAGGAAGGGTTTGGTAATCAGATACATCTGTGCCGGTACCGAGGATTGAACCATGAAACCCTAGCACAGAGTCCGACACCTTACGCCTGGACTGCCAGGCCACCTAGACGGAACATTAAATAAGACACAAATGAAAAACTCAGATAAATGAGGAACGATCTATACTAAACATAAAATTACCTACGACTGGCGACCGAGAGAAGTACAGGGGCGGCCAGACTGAGCGCGCGAGCGACTAAAATATAAAATAGAACACATGGATTCTAATGGGAGATGGCCACACTGGAGCGAGCGAGCGACTGAGCTCGCGCGCTTGAAAGATAGAACTGTTTCTAATTTTCAAGCGCGCGCGCTCGACCCGGTACAGTCTAGTTTACAGGCGCTAGGCAATATTATTGTATGTTGGTTCATTGAGTGCTGGGAAACTTCTCATTTTGACATGATATTTGACTTTTTTTCCCGCGTCTACGCTCGCAGACGCGAGACGCAAAACCTACTGGGGGAATCTTACCAAAGAGACTGACTCAAACTAGAGATTGTTTTGTTTGTCCTTGGTTTGATTTGCATAGAACAGTCTGAAGGTGGAATCCAAAACGAGTACTTTGTAGATGATTCTTTTTATTTCTACACAATGTGGTTTCTAATCTTTTATTTAACATTTATATTGTATTTATTAAAATTAACCCTTATGCTTTCATAGATTAGATATTTAATGTCCGTTTTTAGTCAGTAATGAGATTAAATCTTAATAACAACCAATTAACCGCGCGAATCGAGGTTCTGTTTTAACTTGAGCATTTAGAATTTTGTATATCTGTCTGAACGGAACTTTATGACATGATAATTACCAAATGCGTGGACCAATTTAAAAAAATTTGGCATATACAAACTTTGAATTTAGACCAAAAGATGTAGGTATATGTACATAAATATTGAATTTGGCGGTCGCTTAAAAGGATGTTAGCTCATCTCAAGTGATTTGAATTTATACTCTAAGCAATCGAGCAAGTAGCTAGGGCGTTTTTTTCTAAACGTTGACATAATTGAGAGAATTACGTCTTAAACCGCGTGAATAAGGTTTTTTCTCTATGAATATAATGCACTATTCAATATATACTACTGATAACCGGGAGATCAAGGTTCAAATCTCAGTCGGGTCTACTTAAGGTGTTTTTTCCCAAAATGGTTGTCCATTTTACCTTCACATAAGTGCGGGTACACCTGCTCTAAGCTCAACATTCCTCACCCCTGACTCATTAGAGTAATTACGTATGTATATATGCGTATAACCTGAACAGGTAGTAAGACGTGGTTGTAAAAACAAGTAGTAATTTGGTTTATCTCTAACTTGATCACCAAAGGTAAATGTTAACTTCATATCTAAGGAGAAATCATAAGACTGAAGTAACGAAAATAACTTAAGAGGGAGCGAGGTCTACTGTTTACAGGACAACTAGTTAATATACTATTTAAGTAACCATCCTATAAGAAACTAGGACACCTTTTAGTTCAGCCGTTATTCTCCCTCTCCACTAAAATACCGATCAAAGTCTGGAACAAACTTTTCAAGACAGAAATTCCTCTTCTTCAACGGACGGCAAAGGTTTTCAAATAGGACTGCCTATCTAAAACGTATATGTGATAAAGATCAGTTGCGCGGTTACGTCACGAGATGACGTCTCCGGTGTTGTCCAATGTATGTGACCAGAGAGGCGTACGTAACTCAAGAACCTCCACCCTCTATCCCCCCCACACCCCTTTTACTCATCATCTCGCCGACAAACGCTAGAGATTGAAGGGAGGGAAGACTTGTGTCGGTGGCGATGTCTTGAGAATGATGAATCTCGCGTAGAAAGGCAGGTGAGATTAAAGATTAGGTAATAATGCCGCCTCCCTCCCCCACCCCCACCCGATTCTAAGACTGCGTAGGTTATCGTATTCAAGTTGCCTACCCTCTACCTCTTCGCTTCCAAACTTTACCTTGTCGATTTCGATGTTTAAAGCTTGATTCATAAATTCACAAAAAATTTTAGTACCACATCTTACTACCCGTTCGGGCTATAAACTTATGTACTAATTACGCTAATGTTTTTAGGGATTAGAAAGGTTATATTTAGAGGTAATATGCCCGCATTTGCGTGAAAGGAGAGTAGAAAACAATTTTGGATAAATCCCTCTCTGTATGCCTACATCAAACCGAGATTAGAACCTAGGTCTCCTCGTCATCGGCATTCTAGTCTTGTTTTTAGGGATTAGAAAGGTTATATTTAGAGGTAATATGCCCGCATTTACGTGGAAGAAGAGTAGAAAACAAGTTTGGATAAATCCCTCTCTGTATACCTACATCAAACCGAGATTAGAACCTAGGTCTCCTCGTCATCGGCATTCTAGTCTAACACGAGAGTTAGACCACGCAGCCACCGAAAATTGTGAGCAGAATAATCTGCTTGATTGGTGAAGCAATTCCACAGGATAGCAGATCACAAACTAGAAATAGCTGATTACCGAAATATTTCATTTTCTAGTGGATAATGGCCTGTCTACAACCAAACGCACCCGCTTGTCGGACTCGCAACTACGCAATAACGTGATTTTGACTGTTTACAATAGATTACGCGAACACAACAGTACGCCAAAACTGTCGGACCCGCTTGTCGGGAGGAGATGAACATTGTCCATCTCTTGCGTTTATGTAGTTACGTTGGCTTGCATTCAGCCAATAAAAAACCATTATGGATGGATTACTAAAATCAAATAATATGAAGTTATTTGGTATATGATAACAACGCTTGGAAATGTATAGTAGGCCTAATGAATACAGGATTTTCAGTTAAAATCATGTGTATTTAACCATTTAAATATTTTAAAAATATTTATTTCTTATTTGAAAACATCAATATGAATTTGACTTTTATAGTCATAATTAATGTTTGTTCCTATTGGTTGAAATTACGTCTTACGACTTCTCATTTTAGAAAGTCTATTTTGTATTTAGAAGAAGCGTAATTACGAGTGAATTTGGGATTGCGTAATTGCGAGTCCGACAAGCAGGTATGTTGGTTGTAGACGGGCCATAAACGAATATTAAAAAATATTATGATGAATGTGTTTTATATTATTGTGTTGTATCGTGAAACAAATCAAATCAGAGTAAGAACGCCGGTGACCTGGCGGTCTAGGGGTAAGGTATCAGACTTCTGTGCTGGCGGCCGGGGTTCAATCCTCGGTCCCGGCATAGATTTATCTGATTACCAAACCCTTCCTTCACCTCTGACAAGACATCTTGTGAATGTGGGGAATGCCAGGCCTCCACCGTGGTTCGGATTCCACGTTAAACTGTAGGTCCTCCATTTCATCTCACAATCACCCTACCATTACACATTAGCGTAAGTGCGTATAACCCGAAAGGGTAGTAAGACGCGGTGCTAATAATAATAATAATAATAATAATAATAATAATAATAATAGTAAGAACGACACACCCGCTTTCTCTTTAACAAGTTATTTCAAATCTCCTCACAACAGTAAATGTGGTCTGCTAAAATCTTGATTTGTAGGCGCATGCTCACTGATTGAATTGTTTGGTTTAGGTGCATGTGTACTAACTGCGATTTGGTTGGTTTTGGAATTTGAGTGGATATCCTACGCTGATTTCACGAAGAAAAGGGAATAGAAAAGCAAAAGGAAAGCTGAAGTTATTTCAACACAAGCTGAGCAGACAACGCCGACGAGACTAAACTCTTGTAATTGGGAGCAAGGCCACTGTTTTGCAATTTTTATATAAACATTTTTTTGGCCAAAAAAAAAAAATATTACTCCAAAAGAACCATTGAGTTTAATTTTTTCACATGATGACAAAAACAGTTGTTGAATATCTGTCATGAGCATAGCATCATTAGTTGATGAACTTTTTAAATGAAGCGAGAAAGTTATCATTAAATTCCAAGACACCCTTAACACATATTTAACAACTGTTGATACCTAATTGTAAATTGTGTATTATACGCTGTGCACTTTCAATCGCTAGCCACGCGATATACCTAAATATTGACTGTTAGAAGTCAGCTGTGAGCTGTCAGTCAGCACCAAAGAAGCCATGGGGCTACTATATATATTATTTTGCAGGCAGTGTCGCAATCTTTGTGGTTATTATAATATTTTATTTCTGAACAAATGCCTGCTCATTAGGCCTCTAAATTTATTAAACTCCAGTTAGAGAGTTGCTCCATTAATCTAAATGTTAGGGCTTCCTAGATGTCTTATTTTAATAATAATGAGTTCAGATATTGTTTGTCGTAGTGGGTTACCTATATTTTGTGTATATTGTTTGTTCTTTGTAAAGTAGGTGATCATAATGATCGGTTCTTTCCGTAGTCTACCTCGCAACTCTAGGCCATTAGAGAAATAATAACCAGTGTTGATACACTGAAAACATTTTGAAATTCCGAACATTTTCCATATTTTTTAAAACTAACAGATTTTATTCGCGAAGTTATTTTTTAATCTCGTTATTTTCATTATTTTCTATTAAATTCTTAATCCAAGATGATAATAATAATAATATTTAGCACAACGTCTTACTACCCGTTCGGGTTATACGCTTTAAGTACTAATTACTCTAATGGATTAGGAACTGGGAAGGTTGAATGAGAGGAAGTGAACCCACATTTGCGTGGAGGGATAGTGGAAAACCATTTAGGAAAAAAACTCAGTTCACCCGACCGAGATTCGAACCTCGATCTCCCCGTCCTCAGCGGTCGAGCTCAACACGACTAGCGCGTTAGCCAACTACGCCACCGAGGCGGGTCTTAATTAGAGAGTTATTGAAAAATACCAATGGTCTTCACAACACTAATAGTTTACACTGATTTTTTGCAAAAGATATATGAACCTGCCAGTGACTATTTTTTAATATTCCTGACGTCTATCTTACACAAAAACTCATTACTTTTCCAAGTTTTCTCGGGCGTTCTTAAACCCAGCTAATATAATGATGGATAAATTAGCTGCATCTACATATAGTATTATTTTAATTTAAAGATATAATCTGGACATGGGAATCGAATATAAGTTATAAAATAATACACAAAGTAAAAAAATCCTATGTTTAAGATGAAGGACAGCACTCTTTGCAACAATGTTTAAAAACGTAGAATTAGAATCATTAGGTTTTACCTTCTCATATAGATACATTGTATTCGTAAAAAATCCTACTTCGAGATTATGATTATTATTTCATATGCCCTTGAATTAAAACAAAAGTGGGTTTTTAATTGTTTCCTTATCTGCTGGGGCCTACAGACGGTGCTGTATGCTAGTTTACTAATGAATAATTTTTGGAAATTATAAATATTTCAAAACTGGCTTTAACAATTTTTCTTAGATAAACATTCATTCAATGATATCTGACTAGTGGTGGCTGATTCAAAAAAATATCAAACAGTAATGCGAAATCACAAACGAATGCTCTCCGGAAATATATTGGAGATTTTTAAATGAATTACAAACTAGAAATACTGGTAAGAACAGGAGTAGAGAGTTCTAGCTATGTAAGTAACAATGCCTTCTTGTATTAAATGCAAATGTTAGGGCCATTTAATGTGTCTTAGTACAAGTTTGGTTGACATCAAACGACATCCAACCTAGATTAAACTGGAAAAGAATCGAACCACGATCCAGTAGATATGCAGTAAACCCCTTTGTTCACCCATTCACGAAAGCTGACAAACAATTTTAGGTGAGCATACCAATTTTGTTTCGGCTAAGCCATACCGACAGGTGACGTAGACCCAGTCTAAGTCTTCTGCTACATTTAAAATAGAAAAGAAAGACCAAACATGAACACAGTTTGGTGTTCCATAAGGATATGGACAAGTGTGTTATTGTCAAGTTTAGTTTTCGGAGTACATTTTCCGTTCCAGAAGACGGAACCTTAAAGGATTTTGTCAACTGTGTTAAAAGTGTTCTAAAGAAATAAAAAAGGTCGAGGCTACAATGGAAGTGATTGAAAACTGGTGAGTCGTTTTATTTTTGGGGTAAAAAATTGTTATGTCTTAGTGGACAACTGTGTTGTACCAAATGATGTCAAGGCGCCGCAGTGAAGAGACAGACCCGTCTGTACCTTTTACAATAATTTTGTAAATATATCTGTGAAGGAATAATAGAGTCGCGTGCTCTTTTGAGAGGCTTAGAAAAAAAAACGAAAAGAGTAGTCAGTTCTCTATTAGTTGTAAAATGACAAAGGTGTGGTCAAGACTGGGATGAAAATATAAACAACTAAGGAATATAAACAAGGTGAGTAGTATTCCTTCTAAAAAAGAGTATGTAGGGCCTATATAATAATCTTATCTTTTCTTTAAGCAATGCCGTATTACTACCCTTTCGAGCTATACTTATATGCACTAATTATGCTTATAAGCTAGGGAAGAGGCAAGTTAAATTTGAGGAGTATCCGCATTTGTATCGATGGAGAATGTAAAACCATTTAAGAGAAACCAGCAGTCGTCATCGACAGTCTAGTATATTGCGAGAGTGACGCCTTAGACCATTCGACCAGCAAAGCGGGTTAATTTTATCGGAAAGTATAGACCCCTGTAGTATATGCGTATTGTATAATAAAACTACTAACAAAGAGAGGAAATGATACTAGCTTCTTTATTCAGAGGGCAATGTTTCTAATTGTAAGGACATCTCGTTGAAAGAAGAAAAAGTAGCTAACCCAAAATAATTCCTAGGAAAAACCTATTTTAAAGTAAACTTTTTTTAAGAAATTTAAAGCCCTTATTTTTATAAATTCAACTAGGAACATAATATGTGTTTGAAATGTGAAATGTCTCTAAAGTTAACTAAAATTCTTCCAAAAAAAAAAGAGACGATTCAGATTTTATTCGGATTCGTTCTCAAAACCATTCGATGAAACTTTTTTTTTCTCCTTGTGTGTGTATTTCTTCAGTACAAACATAGAGTTTAATTTTCTTCACATGATGACGTCAACAATTGTCGAATATTCGTCAAGGGTGTCCTGAAATTTAATGAACACTTTTTCTCCTAATTTAAAAAGTGTGTCATCTAATGTCGCTATGCTCATGACAGATATTCAACAACTGTTGAGATCATCATGCGAATAAAACTAAATATGTTTCTACAAAAGCAATGTTTTATTTATTTTGGCAAATAAAAAAAGTTTAATATAAAAATTGCAAAAACATTGCCTTCCCGTTCACCCCATTTTGTGGTAAAAAAAAAGCCTTCCTTATGGTTATTTGTAAGAAAACCGGGCTATAGTTTCCTCGTGGTTCACGATACACGACGAATCATCCAATCTTCTGTCCGACCCGACCCTCTTCCACTAAACTTGGTGGTGGCCGTGAAATTCAAATCGCACAGTGCGACAGCCATGCGGGTAGAGGTTATTTTCCGCACCGTCGGTTCGGATGGTATTTTAGAGGGGTAGGTGGGACGGCCGTCGCGACGCTATTAAATGCACCGCGTCATTCTGCCGAGAAGACACCCTACCCTACTAGAGGGGACGCTACATCTTCATTTCTGCCATCGTGTCATCCAACTAGTATTAACGTACTGTGGCCTGTTTAGTAAAATAAGGGACACCAACGTTCTATCAGTGACAAACTATCTAAATTAAGATAATATAATATGGAAGATCAATTTTAGCGAGAATGTACAGTTCTAAAAATAAGTTTCGAGGTAGCCTACATACTTTGTACGAAAGTCTCAATCAGTCATAAAGGAATCATGAATGCAAATATCAAACAATAACAAACATTTTCGATATAAAAACGATAAATTATTATTACTCACTTCGCGTCTTACTGCCCGTCCGGAGTGTCCGCATATTTATACTAACGGGGTAGAGATGAAGTGGTCATATTTCAGAGTAAATGTATCCAAATTTACGTGAAAGGAATATGGAAAGTCGTTAAATAAAAACACCCCTAGTAAATTCAGACGGGGTTTGAACCCTGACCACATAGTTACTGGGGAATCTGACCAGACAATAATGATGACTTAATCCACTTGCCCATTGTTACAGGCCAACCTTTGGTTGGATTCATCAACAAAGAGGAACCTCTACAGCAATAGCTACTGATTGCTACTGATGATGAGGCTAGGGTTTAAATCCCAGCTGGTTATATTAGGATCATTTATCACATGTGATTTCCCTTCCAATATTAAGACAAATGGGGGGCGCATTGCTTAAAGGCTACAGTCGTTTTACCTACTCCCTTTGATTAAATCGTTAAGATTACCTGTGTTTTGTATTTTTTACATAATATACTTCTACTCGGCCGTGCTATTAACACAAGCATTTAAAGGAAGTATTGGATTTAAATTTTTTTTTAAATCACCCTTAGTTCACCCAACCGAAATTCGAACCCAGCCTCCCTCTCATTAGAAATCAAGTATATTATGAGAGTGATGTAATCCTGTGTTAAACTTACAATCCGATTCTGTTAGGAATAAACCTTTTTTGACAACTACAAAAGTTACTAAAATAGTCTTAATAAATCCATACATCTAATCATGTAATCTTAAGATGTCGTGTTTAATACTTAATATCAATAAGCCTATCTGTAAAATAAAACTAATAATATAATAAAATATTACAAGTGCACACCACCAAAAAAATAGGTCTATGTTTGTATTTTATTAAAAGTTTCTTCCTACCAAGATCTTACTATACAAAAGGAACTCTGAGAGAATTTCAAGCCTTATGGAGAAAAAGTTACTATAGTAGACCCATGGCTTCTTTGGTGATGACTGACAGTTGACGGCTTTGAAAAGTTACCGAACCAAATTATGTATCCCTACTCCGAACCAGATGATCTGCAAAATCATGTGTTTAGCAGCTGTCAGTTCTGACAGTCAAAATTTAGGTATATACCTAAATGTTGACTGTCAGATGTCAGCTGTGAACTGTCAGTCAGCACCAAAGAAGCTATGAGGCTACTGTAGCAACATCGACTAAAATTTGTCTTATATATATATAAGGGAATATTGACCACATGCAAACAAGAGAACAACAGTGTCCTAATTGTAACCATTCAGTCCCCTCATAGAGGATATTTCAGTATAGCGTTGTTCCCAGAAAAAGGTATGGTCATACCTTACTTCATATTTCTTCTCACTAATTCCTTTCCCAGTAGCATATCCTCCATGGAAGTAGTAACATTGTCATTCATAAGACCGCGCATCACTGAGCACCCTAGAGGTCCGAACAAGAGAGAGACGGAAGTCATCTCATCTTCTCGTTTCGCGGAGTGATCTCTCTAACACTTGCACTAACACGTGATTCACGCGCATCTATTGTTGCTTACTCGCACTACATCTGTCATCCAATCTACCCGCCAATCCGTGAAGAAGACGGCTGAGGAGGGAGGAAGCTGGTGCTACCGAAGAGTTACGTTTTCCGCCTCGGTGGATTTTTATTAGATCATTGTTTTTAGGAGTTGGATAAATAGAAAAGGCTGTCATGTGCAAAATTACTCCAATGTTCGGATATGCACACCGAGAAGAGTGCATGGAGATGTCAGGTCAAGATCTTGATAGCCCTGGTTCGAATTCTTGAATTAGTATTTGTATAAATTTTATTCTTTATAGGCAATACATTATTAGGGTATTCAAATATCAAAGTGGATGGGTCATGCAGCGGGAATGGAAGAATCTAGAACAGTTTTCAGAGTATTGACTAGCAAACCCAAAGGTAAGAGAATATATGGAATCAAACCAGGGTCCTTAAAACAAGTCTAATTATCAAGAACCTGAATAGTTTTTCACAATGACTGACCAAATTGAGCTACAATAAGACCTAAAAAAATTTACTATCTTTTTAAACCCAAGGCACACTGAAAGGCACTAAAATTGTCAAGGAACACCATCACATTTTTAAGGATATATTTTATCCTTAAAATAATAACAAATTAGATTGTGTTTTAAGAGTTAAATAGTTAAAATTCTAATAATTGTATTATTTTTTAATGGATTTAAGTAAAAATATTTTTTTTTTATCTCCCCACAAAATCCCACGGCACACCAGTTGAAAAAGCCACCTAACAACATCAAACTTACAGAGGAAGGAAACCAGATCCAACAGGAAGTTCAAATTAATGCATTTGGTCATTGAATAACTATTATCTATCAACTTCAGCAAATACCCCCATTTCTCTCTTCACCTGTCGTCGCGTCCCCCGCAAGTCATGTCATCAGAACCCACCAATACTGATAGAGTACCTTTGGCCGGAGGGAGGGGGAAGAGCGGCGCGGACATCAAAGAGATTGAGGCCACGCCCTCTCGCCACACCAAGAAACCCCGCCCGAGCTAGAGTAATCAGTGGCCTCATTAGTAATTAGTTAGCGATAATGATGTATGTGTCCCAAGGAGGAGGTAATGGCCGCCGCCCAGGTCCGCCTCCTTTTGACTCGGGAGTCGGGGCAGTCTGGATACTACACGGTTCCTAGATTGGGATGTTTGGTGAATAATGTTGGTTGCTTGGTTTTAGGTTCGTTTCTTCTTCGTGCGTTGAAGTTACTCCCGTATAGTGTGAGTGACATAATATGATAAGTTACTGACTTTTTATCCATGATATTAGGTTACTCTTGTATAATTTGAGTGACATGATATATGATAAGTGACTTTTTATCTGTGCTTTGTAGTTACTCTCGTATAGTATGAATGACATGATATAAAATTAATTGACTTTTAATCCGTGCTTTGAAGTTAGTCGAGTATATTGTTAGTGACATAATAAGATAAGTAGCTGACAGTTTTTATGCGTGCTTTTAAGTACCATTTGTAAATTGCGTATTTCATTCAATCGTGTGTATTTAACCTAGTGTTTGTTCATAATTTGAAGTCATATTTTTTTTACAATTTTTAAGTGTTTTTTCTCATTTATAAGTTAATTAAAAAAATCATGCGATCAAAGTCCAGTTCCTGGTCATAATAATGGTTTGAATGTATGAACCATTGCAATATTTCGCTTCCCTCTCTCATACTCTGATGTATTACACATCTCTAATATACTCTTTATATTTCCCTCCATTTCTCCATTATTATCTTCTCCTTCTCCCTCGTGAGACTCTCTCCGCAGAGTCCTATATTGCCATTGGTTCAGTCTGTAACAAGAGAAACCTCTTCTCTATGGTTAAAACACTCGTCTTCATGCTTCATAGGAACTTCATTTTTTTATTTTTCAAAAGTTCCCTTTTTTTTCTTCTTACCCCTTTTTACCATATCTTGTTTATAGTTCTGTCGGGGCTGCATCTTTACAAAAGGGAGATCGGGTTTTGTTGAGCCTTCATGAAAAGAAATGGAGAGAGAGAGAGCGAGAGAGAAAGAAAACCTGCCCTATTAATATCATCCTTTCAAACTAGTCGGCGTCTTTTGATCTGATTTCTCTTTCTCTCTCTCTCAAGAGTATTGAGGAAGGAGATACATATTTTTTTTTATAAAACTTTTTTTTTCTAATGATTACTCCACGGGGAAGAATCAAAACTAAATAGGATATTATAAATCTCAAGTATATGACTTACGTCAACAGTTGAAGAACTTACTAATATCACAAACTGCTGTATTATTTTACCAGGCGTTTCAAAAATAAATTCTTGGAAGTCAAAGGCAGTTCTAAATTTCCTTTTCATACATTTCTTGCTGAACTCATATTATAAGAAGTTATTTGAACAGTGAACTTGCTCCCTTCATTCAAAAATACCTAGTACATCATGTTGAAAATGATTTCTCTTTGGATTTCCAGTTGAAATAATAGGGCCTATATCAAATAATTTATTCTTGGATTTGATGTTAATATTTTACCTTAGTGATAAAATCCTTCTTTAGCACCACGTCTTAGGTCAACTATCCATTCGGGTTATAAGCTTATGTACTAATTACGCTAATGAATTTAGAGATAAGGAAGTCTATACTTAGAGGAAGTGTACCTGCATTTGCGTAGAGAGTGGAAAACCATCCTCAGTTCACCCGATGGAGATTCAAACCTCCATCTCCCCGTCATCGACAGTCTAGAGGACCCTAATCTACTGCGATAGTAGCGCGTTTGACCACGCGGCCACCGAAGAGGGTAATGAGATCAAATAATACAGAAAACAAATATATAATATATTAAATTATAATATTTATAGAAAATCATCGTATTCGCCAGTGAAACTTTCAAGTATTAAATCAAGAATAACGTTTTCTCATAGAGACCGCCACAAAATAGAAATAAAGCCAGCATACCGCGTGCTCTGTCGGCGGTTAACAGGAACTACCCTTCCCTTCCAGTTAACAACGTTTTAACAACCACAAACACTACGTGAATGGAACAAAATCGACACAAGAAGATTCTGAACGTCCAAACGGGTTAGCGCTTCGTCTTTCATTGTTATCCTTTACGGGCCGAAAACTCTTAAAAACATGTTAAATGAAACGAAAAGAATTGGGATCACATTATAATAAATAAATAAAAACGCATGGAAAGCGTATTTGACACCACTGCATAATACCCCTTTACACGGGTATTTTTATGTACTGAATTAAGTATAAGACAGTATTACAGTGTGAACAAACAACTTTCATAGAGACTATAAGCAAAACAAGTAGATATCATGACAATTTCCACGTACAGTAGCCCCATGGCTTCTTTGGTGCTGACTGACAGCTCACAGCTGACAACTGACAGCTTTGAAAAGTTACCAGACCAAATTACGTATCGCTACGTGGAATCAGATGATCTGAAAAAACATGTGTTTAGCAGCTGTCACATTTGACAGTCAAAATTTAGGTATATACCTAAATGTTGACTGTCAGAAGTCAGCTGTGAGATGTCAGTCAGCACCAAGGAAGCCATGGGGCTACTGTAGCTTGGTATTAGGTAGCATTGTACAGGTTTTCAGATGTTTAAATATAATCGTATTTAAAGAATAAATACAACTAGTATTATATTATCAACTTTAATAATGACTATACCCACTCAATGGTCGCATGGTTTAAGGTAATGTTTCTCGAAATATGGTCCTTGAACCACTGGCGGTCTGCGGTGTCCACAGGATCACAATAAGTTGAGTAATAAAAAGTAATCAAATAATTTTGATCAAATTAATACAAAAATTCTAAAGTTTAAATATTAAAATACTCATACTAATCTGCATTTCTTTTCTCGGTATACACAAGAATGATACAATTATTTTTAAAAAAACTACTATTTACTCATTCGATGTAATTTTATAGCTTTTTTTTAGAATTACATTTAATAAATTAATTTTTTGCTTACAATTATAGTCTAAAAAGTGGAATTGTCTCAAAATAATGTTTTTTTAATAGTTTTTAACCTGCCCTCACCACCCACTCTCTCCCAGGGCCTCGGTGGTGAGTGGTTTTTCCTAACTGGTTTTCCAGTCTCCCTTCAGGTGAATGCGGGTAGACTTCCTCTATATTCAACCTTCCTCATCCATAACATACTGGCGTAATTAGTGCACGTGCATCTAACACAAAAGGGAGTCGAGATGCGTTGTCCTTTCAATCAAAAGTAAAACAAAACATCTATGCTTTGTTAGTTAGTTCGGGGGAAGTGGTTTTAATAAGTCAAATAAATAGAATAGCAAAATATTTCAAAATGTAAACTTAACTTTTAATTTCTAAATACACAAACCATTTCTTGAAAACTAATTATATTTTTGAGAGAAGGGAATTATTTTTTTGCAGTTTTTATAGCAAAACATTGTTTTGGCAAAAATATATTAAATATTGTTCCAGTAAAAACATAATTTGATTTTCTTGACGTGGTGATATCAGCAGTTAATGAATATTTGTCACGAGGATTGCAGCATCAGATGTGAAACATTTTAAATTAAGATAAAAAGTTGTCATAATATTTCAGGACACCCTTAATTGATGTTAAACAACTGTGGATATCATCATGTAAAGAAAGTTAAACTATATGTGTCTAATGGAGCAATATTTTTTTTTCCCCCAAATCAAGCTTTGCTATAAAAACTTAAAAAAAAAAAAACTCCCCTTAATTCACGGTCCCTACGCTCTTACATTAACAAGTAGAAATACAGTTCTGGATTCTATGAAATACGCCGAGTCGTGTCAAAGTGACAATCACTCAAAAATAATTGGATATAAGACAGAACTGGTTTACTTTTTCAAAGTGTCACTTTGCAAGTTTAGCTCATTATTGATCAAAGCCAGTTTTTTAATTTAAGATTATTTTATAGATAAAGAAAGTGAATACTTTTTTCCACCTGTTCTTTTAGATTGTCATCAAAGCAACAAGTTTCTAGTAGATTGACTTTGGAGCCGGACATTTTGAAACATGCACACACTTCGTCTTTGTAAACAAAACAAAGTCCACGTCGTGTCCGTCAAAATATCAGTTTACATAAGAACATGGCTGAAAGAAATAGGCCTCTAACTACGCCAAAGAAGAGCTATTTCTGGAGAAAGATTAATCAAGACTAAACAAGATAATTTCTCATTAACGGATAAAACTGAGCTTTCCATACACGCTCAAACTTCCTTTCGACAACGACCACTCGCTAGTCTGACGGCAAATTGGTTTGACATCAGACTGTCCACGCACGCACAAACTACGGTCTGTTGAGCTCAGTTGCCGTCAGCTACACTGGATATCATCGCTGAGGGTACTGGAAAACAGCGTTGTCATTATATCGTTCTTGTCTAGTCAATCTCCCCTTAAATATAAGACAGGTTTTACAACGCGCGCTGGTTAGTCGATGTTGCAAGTAGCTCCTTATTTCCCCACAACATCACATTAAGACATAACTGGGAGCGAGGAGATTTGGCAACAGTTAACCAAGAGAGAGCGAAGATAAAGCTTTTCTCCATGAAACCTGCAGTTCCTTCAGTAATAATATTAGTTGAAACCACAGAGATCATGGTGGTATTGTTGTGTCGTGACTATCTGCGTGCTATCAGAATAGTGCTATGTGTGTGGCAGTTATAAAATATTGCAAGGTTTGGTTACAAATTTAAAATAAAAGTTTAAAATTTTAAAAGGTATTTTGCGACAATGAATTAGGATAGAAAAAATTAGGCTTTTAGGTGCTTTAGCGGTTATATGCCTACTGAACTGACCCAAAAGGAAACCAAGGAAGTCCTGGACCTAACATTGGCTCCTACAACATGATAAATTCTCGCCTGCACGGTTAATAAAAGAGCTCCAGGAACAATGAACCGAATGCAGCGTGGGATTAGAAACACGCGATGAAGCGCACGCCTACACACGCGCGGCCTCAAATCTGTCAGACCGTCTTTCAAGAAAGAAAACAAACTCTTGATTATAGTAAAAATGGTCTGACATCAGTCAACGGTTTTCAATCCCCATCTGACGTACTTTGGTTTGACAAACATCATCATACTTTGGTCTGAAGACCCCACACACGCTCAGATTAAAGCAAAAATGACCTGACATCATCAGTCAACGGTTTTCAAACTCGATTTGACGAAAAGGATTCATCTATTTAAAAGTAAAATAAATGGTACGATGCATCGAAAAGATTTACCTTCTCTCTCTCTCTCTTATCTTAAAATTTAGACATTTACTAAAAACTATTAATATTTTGTAAAACAAAATAATATACATTATTACAGATACACTCTGCCAAAGAACATAAATGAAATAATATACACTGTTACATAAACAATGATAAAAGATCCGTCCTCCAAAGAGCATAGCAAATAATTTAAATTTTCAAAGTACCTCAATATCTATATGTACAGGCACACACACACACTCACACACCAGTTTTAATGCAGATGACTACACAAAAGGTGGTAAAGGGGGTCAGAGGAACCAACCACCTACGGAGAATATTCCGACAGCTAAAAACACAAACTAAACTGAAGTTTTAAACCAACCAACTGTATGTCTTAGAAAAAAAGTTAAAAAAATCATATTACAAAAACAACGACGACGTAATAACATTTCTTGTAATCACCGCCCCAAAGAAAAATCAGATCCCATTCCTGTCAGTCAACCGCGAGTCTTGGTAAGCGCCCAGCATTCAGGATGAACCAGGAACCATAGACGTAGCATCACACTTACAAGCTGTATTTAATTTTTAATTTACCAGCACGTCTTTATTATTTGCACCGCGTCTTACAACCCGTTCGGGTTGTACGCACTTACACTAATGTGTAATGGTACGGTGATTGTGAGATGAAATGGAGGACCTATAGTTAAACGTGGGATACGAACCACGGTGGAGGCTTGGCATTCCCCACATTCACAAGTTGTGATTAATACACGTCTTGTCAGAGGTGAAATAAGGGTTTGGTAACTAGATAATTCTGTGCCGGGACCGAGGATTGAACCTCTGATCGTCAGCACAGAAGTCCGACACCTTACCCCTAGACCGCCAGGTTACCTACCACCACATCTTACTACCTGTTCGGATTATACACATTTATGGTAACTACAGTAGCCCCATGGCTTCTTTGGTGCTGACTGACAGCTCACAACTGACTTCTGACAGTCAACATTTAGGTACATACCTAATATGACAGCTGCTAAACACATGTTTTTGCAGATCATATGGTTCGGCGTAGGGATACATAATTTGGTCTGGTAACTTTTCAAAATGGTCAGCTGTCAGTCAGCACCAAAGAAGCCATGGGGTTCCTGTACTATAAAAGGGTAGGGATGAGGAAATAAGTATTTTAGAGGTCTTATATCCGCATTTGTATGGTATGAGATTGGCCAAACATTTTAGGAAAAACAATTCTTAGTAGACCCGATCGGGATTCAAGTCCCGATCTCCCCATCATCAGCAGGTCAGTTCACCACGAGAGTAGGTCAGTTCACCACGAGAGTAACTCATTAGTGATTCAAGTCCCGATCTCCCCATCATCAGCAGGTCAGTTCACCACGAGAGTAGGTCAGTTCACCACGAGAGTGACTCATTAGATGCTCAGCTACTAAAGCGGGTTGCACGCTGAAATGCCACCATAACCGCAGACCTTCTAGGTGACTATGAAGGGATCGTAATTTAAGTTTCCATATTTTTGCAATTTTCTAAAAACAAAAACACTTTTTGTACTTAATAAAGTATTGCTTAAGTGGTTTATGTTTAGTTTAATTTGCTACAAATAGTAGTATCTACTGTTGTTTAAGGTAGGAGTGAAGGGAAAAATAAGTTAAGGGCAATATTTAATCAGTTTTTATAAGAATTCTTTTTTGTTCAAAATATATCAAATAATTCCCCAGTAGAAACATAAAGTTTAAGTTTCTTCACATGGTGACATACACACTCAGCAGTAGTTGTTGAATATCTGTCTAGGGTGTCCTGTGATTAAATGACTTTTTTTTCATTTAAAAGGTTTTGTCGTCTAATGCCGCTATGCCCATGACAGATATTGAACCACTGATGATATCCCGTATCCGACCGAGGCTCATTATTTTGGCCGAAGCCTAAGCCAAACTTCGTTTCCCTTTTCACCTTCAGCCGAAGCCAAAGAAATCGAATTTATTGTGAAAAATCGCTATTTTTAAGCTTGATACAATTTCTGTAGCATTTTAAATTTAAGATCATGTTTATTTAAATATCAAGTCACATTTTTTATTGCTGATAAAAATAAATGTATGACAACAATATAAATCACTTCTTCCGCTTAATATTTGGCTTTGAAAAAGTGACTAGATTATTTTTTATTACCATCCAGTCCCGTCCAAAAAATTAATCAGTTATATTTTATGTATATAATAATTAATTGTATTAGCCAAGGTTTGAGGGAAAAGGTCTTAATAAATGTGATAGTAACACTAGACTACAGTAAACACGGACCATGTGTCGTCACTAGGGGGGTCTACTGACTACTGACTAGTATACCGACCGGGCGGCTAAATCCGACATGCAATGACTTTTGAGTTGTCCCTTGTCACGTGACCGCTCCCGCACCCACAAGCGTATATTAGGTAAGGTAAGTTAAATGAACCTTCGGCTTCGGCGAAACCTTTGGTCTAATTTTAGCCGAAGCCGATTGTTTTGCCGGAGGTGCAATTTATGGCCGAAGCCAAAATCGAAGTCGAATGTTTGGTCGGACGCTATTGATATCATAATGTGAAGAAACTGGCCCCGTGGTGTAGTGGTCAGTGCACCTGACTACGAGTCTAGGAGGCTCGGGTTCGATTCCCAGCCAGTACATTAAGTATTTATCCCGAAACAGGAACTACCCCAGCGGTCACGAGGGTTTGGTTAATTAGTCTCGAGCTATATTCAAGTGTTTCCACTGATTCCACACCCTCATACTCACTTTCAACATCACATCATACTCATCGAAACACGGAAAAAATTAATGTACGATTAGTATATTCAAGCATCCCCTGGGAAACGGTACATTAGTACTGGTTAATATTTACACTACTAGGCTACGATTGATATAGCCCAGACTCGCAATATTTTTATATTATTATTATATATTAATTATTATAATACTATTTATTATTATTATTATTATATATTAATTATTATTACCATGCTAAGAAAATTAAATACCATTTTTCTACAGAAGCAATATTTTATTTTGGCAAAAAAAAAGTTTTACTATAGAAAGTGGAAGAACACTGGCCTTTGACTTGCACTACCCACACTCCCACCTTAACAATGGTCATGTACCTAGTGGAATCCGATCAAAAATTTTATAAATAAATTAAACAAAACGTATTTACTGAAGAATTTATTTTCAATTTTGGCCAAATACGAGAATGACGCCTTAGTCCATTTGGCCAATGAAATAAATGGCTTTTAGGTCCTGATATCCTGATACTTATTTACTCTATGGCAATAGGAACTTGAAAGTTCATTGCCGCCCTCACCAAAGTACGCCACTTATCCCTATCTTGAGCTAGTTCTATCCAGACCACCTCATTACACATTATATCTATCGTGAGATAGTTCTACCCAGTCCACCTCATTACACACTATCCCTATCTTGAGCTAGTTCCATTCAGTCCAGCTTATCTCTTTCCAATTTAATTTCTAATGTTACCCTCCCATTTTCATCTAAGTCTTCCCACTGGTCTTTTCCCTTTGGGTTTAGTGCTCAGTACCCTGAACAAGGTTCTGGAATCTCTCGATCACGCTGCATGTCCTGCTCATCGTAATCTACGAGACTTGATTATCCTAGCACTGATCAGTAATGAGTACAGGGTTTGAAACTCATCACTATATAACCTCCTACAATCCCCAGTAGCCTCATCCCTCTTTTACTAAATATCTTTCTAAGCACCTTATTTTCGAACACTCTAAATTTATTTTCGTCGTGTAATGTAAGCGACCAAGTTTCACACCTAAAGAGAACAACCGGTAATATTATTGTTTTGTATATTCTGGGTTTTACATTCCATGAAGGAAGGCGATACGTCAACAGCCTACTGACCGAAAAATAGCATAGATTTTCCGACACTATTTCCTCCCCCCCTCCCCCCACCCACCAAACCATAATTCCCACTTTAATAGCATTATTGCCAGTTAAAATTGTTCATAAATATTTCAACCTAATATCCCTGTCAAATTACTGTATATGATGTCAGAAGTAGTCTCTAAATTATTTGTGTTCTCTGTGTAGTCATATAGATAGTTTTTTTTCAGCGTTCACTTTTAAACCTTACTTGCCTCTGATAACATTTCTACATTTCTTGCCATAGCTTCCTTATTATCCTTCCTTATCCCAACAAAGCTAAGTTAGTTGCAATGTAGCATTTAATCTCAACCCTTCCCTACTCTCTTGCGTTACCCTAAGAGCATACTCTAAGGCTAGATTAAAAAGTAAAGGGGAAAGTGCACCCCCTTGTTTCGAATCATTATGTATTTCGAAAGTATCTGATAAGTGACAACCAACCCGTACCCTGTCACGCCTACAAGTCAAACATATCTCAATTCGCTTTACAGGTTTTTTTTTGGGAATCCCAAACTTAACTAAAATCGCGTATAATTTATTTATTTTTAGTGAATCGTAGTTTTTTTTAAAATCTATGTATTATTGATGAACCATTATGCTGTATTCCCATAGATTACGCGTATAAACCGAACGGGTAATAAGAAGTGGTGCTTAAAGGAAATGCATATATTTTAAACTAATTAATAAAATTAGACATAATTATATAATGCCAAATGTTGGGGACTTCTTATAAAATCATTGGTTTAGTAATGTTCTTTTGCACGTCTACACCAGGTCACTGTGTTAAGTGGAGCTGTCCTGTACCGCGAAGAGTCTGTCACCAGCCGTGTTATTAAAATATAGGAGTATAAGGAGGGAGGTGAGAGGGGGTGGGAGCACTTTGTTACGTGTAATTAACCTCGAGTCTAAGAGGGCGGGGTGGAGGCCCCCCCATCACATCACATCACATCAACCAGACAAACTGTTATTAAACTACCACGGCTGATAATTGTTTCAGATGGCTCTGACGAGAACTCTGAAACAGTCAAATAGAGTGAGACGCCCGCGCTTTTTCCCGTTTAGGAGAGCTACCCCTTTAGGGGGAAGCTTACCATGGTGAAGCTTTCGTCATGGGTATTAACTTACTGCAATTCTCGGCTGGTACCAATGGACTTTTCTCGAAAGGGGAATAATTCCCAAAGTCACCAGGGCTTGGTTAGTTAGGTTTAGGTTAAGTTATAAATAGGCTTTAATTCGTCATATTCACTACCATCATCGTTTTACCTCATAGGGACATGGAAAGAACCTCCACGGAAAGGATGTAAGATTAGTAGCACATTCGGGTGTCCCCAGGGCAACGGTACGCTAGTATTCTTCCACCAAATGAGCTATAGAATGATGTTGCCCATACACGCCATTATTGTTACTAATACTTTTTGAGCAACAATTAAGATCGAAGTTGATGTTTAAAGAAAAAAAAATATTGACGGTCTCTCTTGGCCTTATAATAATGGATCTAAAATAAAATCTATATAATAAAACTTAATATAAATTAACCCACCTCGGTGGCGTAGTTGGCTAACGCGCTAGTCGTGTTGAGCTCAACCGCTGAGGACGGGGAGATAAAGGTTCGAATCTCGGCCTGGTGGACTGGGAGGGGGGGCCTAAATGGTTTTCCACTCCCCCTCCACTCAAATGCGGGTTCACTTCCTCTAATTCATCCTTCCAAAATCCTAATCCATTAGCGTAATTAGTACTTAAAGCGTATAACCCGAACGGGTAGTAAGACGCGGTGCTAAATAATAATAATAATAAAGATTAAATGAAAAATAGCACATTGACACGGTGATCGAGCCCGGGATCTTTGGCTTAATGTGCTCTTGCTCCACCCATTATTATTATTATTATTATTATTATTATTTAGCGCCGCGTCTTACTACCCTTTAGGGTTATAGGCTACGCTTAAGTACTAATTACGCTAATGGATTAGGAAATAGAAAGGTTGAATTAGAGGAAGTGAACCCGCATTTGCGTGGAGGGGGAATGGAAAATCATTTAGGAAAAACCACCCCCAGTTCACCTGACCGAGATTCGAACCTCGATCTCCCCGTCCTCAGCAATCGAGCTCAACACGACTAGCGCGTTAGCCAACTACGCCACCGAGGCGGGTTGCTGCTCCACCCCTGACCTATCCAGGATTCATCCCGTGCCCAGGGTAATTCTTCACTAATAGTTGAATTCCGAGTCTGTGATGGACGTGGAGAAATCGTCAGTTACATTTGAGTGATCATTAGTATCGAGAGCTATCAGATAAAACAGCCATTCTGCGACCCATAAGCGCTTTTATACTGCCAAGTATACAAGATTGTAATTATAAAACCAATTTGAATAAATATCAATGCACGAGTTTGTATAACATTGTATTCACGGGAATGTTCACATGGAGGGGACCACAATTTTATTAATTTAAACACATCTGACAAGATGTGTATTAATCACAACTTGTGAATGTGTGGAATGCCAGGACTCCACCGTGGTTCGGATCTCACGTTAAACTGTAGGTCCTTCATTTCATCTCACAATCACCCTACCATTACACATTATCGTAAGTGTGTATAACCCAAACGGGTAGTAAGACGCGGTGATGATAATAATAATAATAATAATAATAAATTTAAATTAGTTTCAAGAATAAACCTGCACACTGGAAATGAACCCGGGACCTTTGGTTTAGCGCACCATTAATCTACCCCTAAGCTATCACGTGGCTTGAATTATTTATATAATTTTGGCCTATGCAAAGTGACATCTTGGTGAGAAAAATCCTTGTTCACAGGGGTAGATTATATTTATAGGGGAGGGAAGAGAGCCTTTTCAATTTCCCGAATGAAAATGGACTCATACTTGGGCTGGTTCTAAAATCCCGAGTAAAGGAGGCTTTCAAACAATTGTTACAACACGATTCCTATTATCTGTATTGCACTAGTTCTTCATAATATACAAGTTTGAAAAAGTAATATTTCACAAATTTTTATAATTTTTAGAGACCTCCTCGGGACCCTCAGGAATATCCTCTCGACCCGCAGTTGGGTCACGACTCAGGGTTTGGGAACCACTCCCTTAGACCATTCGGCCACCGAAACGGGTATATTTTCTCTTATTGAACAGTAAAAATGTTTAAATAATTTTTTCTGATATGGAAATACAAAGTGATCGAGTGTTTGAGATTTAGCTGTGCTTTAAAATCCACGCGCCGAAGCAACATTTCGTAAATGCACGGTAGTGTGTGTCTGGTCTGGTGATGGTTATTCAGTAGGGGAGGAGTTCTTAATCCTGGATCTTGACAGTGACGTTAACATCGCCCCTTGCTGTCTACATTACACGTCAGTCAACAACAAGACTAGCAATCACAGGCTTAGATCCAGCATACCCAACACACTAACAAGACTAACAAGACTAGCAATCACAGGCTTAGCTCCAGAATACACAACACACTAACAAGACTAGCAATCACAGGCTTAGCTCCAGCATACACAACACAATAACAAGACTAACAAGACTAGCAATCACAGGCTTAGATCCAGCATACCCAACACACTAACAAGACTAACAAGACTAGCAATCAAAACATAGCTCCAGCATACACAACACACTAACCAGACTAGCAATCACAGGCTTAGCTCCAACATACACTACACACTAACAAGACTACCAATCACAGGCTTAGCTCCAGCATACACAACACACTAACAAGACTATCAATCACAGACTTAGCTCCATCATACACAACATACTAACAAGACTAGCAATCACAGACTTTGCCCCAGCATACACAACACACTAACAAGACTAACAATCACAGACTCAGCTCCAACATATACAACACACTAACAAGACTAACAATCACAGACTCATACTAACAAGACTAACAATCACAGGCTTAGCCCCAGCATCCACAACACACTAACAAGACTAGCAATCACAGGCTTAGCCCCAGTATCCACAACACACTAACAAGACTAGCAATCACAGGCTTAGCCCCAGCATACACTACACACTAACAAGACTAGCAATAACAGGCTTAGCTCCAACATACACAACACACTAACAAGACTAGCACTCACAGGCTTAGCCCCAGCATACACAACACACCAACAAGACTAGCAATCACAGGCTTAGCTCCAGCATACACAACACACTAACAAGACAAGCAATCACAGGTTTAGCCCCAGCACACACTACACACTAACAAGACTAGCAATCACAGGCTTAGATCCAGCATACACAACACACTAACAAGACTAGCAATCACAGGTTTAGATCCAGCATACACAACACACTAACCAAACTAGCAATCACAGGCTTAGCTCCAGCATACACAACACACTAACAAGACTAGCAATCACAGGTTTAGCCCCAGCACACACTACACACTAACAAGACTAGCAATCACAGGTTTAGCCCCAGCACACACTACACACTAACAAGACTAACAATCACAGACTCAGCTCCAACATATACAACACACTAACAAGACTAACAATCACAGACTCAGCTCCAACATATACAACACACTAACAAGACTAACAATCACAGACTCAGCTCCAACATATACAACACACTAACAAGACTAACAATCACAGACTCAGCTCCAACATATACAACACACTAACAAGACTAACAATCACAGACTCAGCTCCAACATATACAACACACTAACAAGACTAACAATCACAGACTCAGCTCCAACATATACAACACACTAACAAGACTAACAATCACAGACTCAGCTCCAACATATACAACACACTAACAAGACTAACAATCACAGACTCAGCTCCAACATATACAACACACTAACAAGACTAACAATCACAGACTCAGCTCCAACATATACAACACACTAACAAGACTAACAATCACAGACTCAGCTCCAACATATACAACACACTAACAAGACTAACAATCACAGACTCAGCTCCAACATATACAACACACTAACAAGACTAACAATCACAGACTCAGCTCCAACATATACAACACACTAACAAGACTAACAATCACAGACTCAGCTCCAACATATACAACACACTAACAAGACTAACAATCACAGACTCAGCTCCAACATATACAACACACTAACAAGACTAACAATCACAGACTCAGCTCCAACATATACAACACACTAACAAGACTAACAATCACAGACTCAGCTCCAACATATACAACACACTAACAAGACTAACAATCACAGACTCAGCTCCATCATACACAATGTCTACAACACACTAATATGACTAACAATCTCAGACTCAGCTCCATCACACACATAATTCACAACACACTAACAAGAATAACAATCACAGAATCAGCCCCAGCATACATACACACTAACAATTAACTCAGTTGCATTGGTAGACATGTAAACTAAATGTCAGCTAGTCTAATCTGTTTTGACAATCACCAGGAAGTCGGGGTTCAAATACCAGCCGGTCTTACCACTATTTTTCGACTCAGTATATATTCTCTGAAAGTACTATCTTTCTCAATCTAGCCCCATAAGTGTATTTTAAAGCAGCTAGTCCAGACAGCTAGTAAGACGCGGTAGGGAAAATTAAACCACCTAGGATTCGAACAGAGGAATCTAGAAATTGAAAAATCATCAACCATAACAAGATCTTAGACAAGTTTTTTTTTTAAATAAGCTTTTCTATTATTTCTTTCAAGTAACCTGAAAGAATCATCCATTACTGCCCATTCTAGTGTCTCGTCCACATAAAATAGTCAACTTATGGCTACTTCTGGCTCTCCCCCCAAGCCCAATTTCCCTCGTGGAAGCCATTACCTGTGTTGTGTGACACGTTTATAGACCTAAACAAAGAAGACACTCATACTAGCTTTATGTCGAGAGTAGTAGACTATACAGCCTTTGAATATAGTCTGCATGAGATGCTTTCAAATGGCGGAGGGGCGGGTTCAATACTTTATTTATATAGCGAGTTTACAAGAACTAGATAGGACTATGAGTTTTAATCAAAATTCTTAGACCAGATTTAGGAGAAAATCGCTTTATTCGCCGTTTGCCTTTAAATAAACTACCCAAAAGTTTAGAGTTAGGTAGGTAATTACAAAAACTCCTTTGGGGAACACTATGAAAAAACTAGAACCAATTAGTATTACCCTGATTAGTAAAATGATTTCGATTCACTCCCAGAAATACAGATGGTATTGCAAAAAACAATTTTTCGGGTTCAGGTTACCATGGAACATCTATATCCATAAAAAACTTTCATTTGATTTTTTTTTACTACCACAATACTTTTCTTGATATTACGATAAAGTAAAAATCTTTAACTCAAACGTAAAAAGGAAGCTTATCGTTTAAATGCGGCCTCTCCAGAAGGTATCCTCCAGGCTTGGACCCTAGCAGCGACCGCCGGTAAAGTAGTGGGTGGGTGTGGATGTAGGGGGGTTGCTGGAAGGTGAAGCGATGTAGTGACCCCAAAGGGGGGTCTGTCTCTGGCGCCGGACAGGCCCATACCTTCCCTCCCCTTACCCCGTTCCAATTCATACGGGCACTCCAGAACTAGAGCAGTCATCGTCTGGCTCTAGTTTTTCAAGGTTTACACAACTTCACGCGGAATGAATTCTACAGGCAACGATAAAGACGGCATTTTTTCTTTGGCACAATGACACAAAATGGTCATTAGAGGATAATAAAGGAAACCTACTTGAGGGGACTTAGTTTTTCTTTAAATATGGAAATGTTTCAAACAGCAAGATTAGATCAACTAATGGATTCTTCATAATTAAGAGCCCATCGCATGGACAATTAAATTGGGGTATTATATACAAGCTTACTGTGTGGACTTCGGTAGTCTTGGGGTAAATATCTGTCTCACCTGCGGAACTGATGTGCGTGGTTTCAAACCCAGCCGGAGTCAACGAATTTTTCGAGAGCGATAAAACATCCGTAGCACAACTTCCTTCGGACTAGAATTAAGGCCATCGGTCCCATGCCGATAGTTGCGGCATGTCAAAGAACCCTGGAAGGTGTGTGAAAATACCTTCACCGGAAAAAATTGGTAGACCCTTTCACTCTCACTCGTAGAAATTTGTGTGTGGTAATATAATCATTCGGTTCAGAAAGTCCACGTTAAATACTTCAAATATATCATATCAAAGATGTTAACGAGACATTGTTTAGAAACGTCCAGTCGTGGCGCTCGTTTGTGCGGTCCTGAGACACAATCTGTGACACACGTGGTAAAGTGCATATCGGGTAGTCTGAGAGGAAATTCGAAGAGACAGTTGGATACATACACTTTCTTTCACATCCAATACAACTGGCCTCAAGTGAGCAGGCTGGTCGAGAAGATTGATTTCTAGTCTAGAGAGAAACAAATTAATTTAACACAAATACAAACCTCAAAATATAATCTTCATTTAAACTAAGAACGCTGAATTACGAAAATTGTAACAGTTAAAGTGGGATGGAAGGGGATGCGATAAAAATACAGTGTTTTTGCGGTTATTATGGAAACATTTTTTTTGCCAAAATAAATCAAATTTTGCTCCAATAAAAACATAGAATTAAATTTTCTTCACATGGTAACCTCAATATTACTTAAAGATTTGTCAAGGGTTTTCTGGAATTTAATGATAAATTTTTGTCAAAATTTATTTAAATAGTTTCTCATCTAATTCCGCTGAGCTAATGATGGATATTCAGGAACTGTTGCTATTCGCATGTGAAGAAATTTAAGCTCTACTATTTACTGGAGCAATATTTTAATTATTTTAGCCAAAAAATGTTTTGTAATAAAAACTGCAAAAATACTGGGTTTTTCTCGCGTACCCTTCCATACCACCTAACCCCTTTTTCCCACAGTGGTTTGATATTATGTGAGTGTGTTTTACCAACGCCTTAGCTCAACTGTCTGCATACTAAGCTAATGTTCCGTTCAGGTTATACGTCTATGTACTAAATATACTAATGTGTTAGGAATAAGAAAGGTTCCCTAAGAGGAAA
Organism: Timema poppense; assembly: GCA_902141375.1. Taxonomy (NCBI): domain Eukaryota; kingdom Metazoa; phylum Arthropoda; class Insecta; order Phasmatodea; family Timematidae; genus Timema; species Timema poppense. Next base: position 235,170 of record CABFOV010000174.1, on the reverse strand, counting down.
TGCGCCAGCATTTGCGTGAAGGGAGAGTGGAAAACCATTTAGGAAATAACCAGAGTGGGATAGAACCCCGACATCCCCGTCTTCGGCAGTCTATTATATTGTTAGAGAAACGCCTTAGAACATATGGCCACCGAAGAGGGTCAATAACTGTTGATATCACCACGTGAAGAAAATTAAGTTATTTGTTCCTCCTAATGGAAAAGTTTTTTCTTTTAACTGACCAAAAAAAGTTACAAAAAAACTGGAAAAACACTGTTCTTAGTTCGAGTCCCTAGATTCCCACCTTGACAATTAATATTTAAGATTCGTGTATGTAATTTCATGTGTCCCC
>CABFOV010000174.1:190893-218679 GCA_902141375.1 Timema poppense | reverse complement strand
TTTATCTATCAACTCACCACAAGTCTATTGTTTACATCCCACCGTTTATCTATCAACTCACCACAAGTCTATTGTTTACATCCCACCGTTTATCTATCAACTCAGCACAAGTCTATTGTTTACATCCCACCGTTTATCTATCAATTCGCCACAAGTCTATTGTTTACATCCCACCGTTTATCTATCAATTCACCACAAGTCTATTGTTTACATCCCACCGTTTATCTATCAACTCACCACAAGTCTATTGTTTACATCCCACCATTTATCTATCAACCCACTACAAGTATATTGTATACATCCCACTGTTTATCTATCAACTCACCACAAGTCTATTGTTTACATCCCACTGTTTATCTATCAACTCACAACAAGTCTATTGTTTACACCCCATTGTTTATTTAGAGGTAAGCATACACTTATATTATCTTTCTATCGCTTCCAATAGTTTCTAAGAGTTTCCAACTATATCAACTTCCTTAATCCCCTCGCCTAATCTAGAGCACAAATGAAACTCTACAACTAGTCGCATACATATCTATTACATCGACTACATACACAAACACAAGCACGCGAGTTAAAAAAGACAGTCTTGTACAGAAGTCGTTACCAAGCTAAGCCAAATTGGTATTTATTTAAAAGGGAAGACTCCGTTCACCTTTGGACCACAACTTGGTGAACCTGATAATGTCAATATTCCAACTTTCTCTAGCAGGGCCACTAAGAAAAAAAAGAAGAAATAAACTGTCATAATCGATAATATTTTACTATTTTAATTATTGTTATTTTATAGGCATTGATACTATGTAGCTATAATAAATGAAAACTGCAGATCACATGACTTGAAGTATGAACTCATGAAAGTAGAACTAGAAACATTTCTGGTTATTATTATAGATATCATAGTGAAGTTATTCATCTTTTAAATAACACTTATAACAACTTTAGCTCTATCTTTAAATTCTTTAAATTGAAAAATGACCCTGGACACGGGAATCGAACCCAAGACCTACATCTTAGTACGACAATGCTCTGACCATTGATCTATCTAGGAATCATACAATGATCAGGGTCATGCTTCACTCATATTTTATGGCAAAGTATTTATAGTTAAAATTTAAAAAGTTTTATTTAAGCTATGCAAATAGAAGAATTGATATCAAAATAGTAAGAATTTCTAATATTGGCACCGATCTCACGTAATTGGAATTTGCAGTTAAATATTGCCATTAACAATCTCTGAGGTTTGGTCTCAATTGAATAAATTATTATTATTATTATTATTAGCACCGCGTCTTACTACCCGTTCGGGTTATACGCACTTACGCTAATGTGTAATGGTAGGTTGATTGTGAGATGAAATGGAGGACCTACAGTTTAACGTGGAATCCGAACCACGGTGGAGGCCTGGCTTTCCCCACATTCACAAGATATCTTGTCAGAAGTGAAGGAAGGGTTTGGTAATCAGAAAATGAATAAAAATAGGGATAAGCAAATATCTTAAAACTATGTCGAAACTAATTGCGACTTTCCTACGAAAATTGTACTGTAGTTCAGAGGTCGATGTCGAGTTAAATCAAACATGAAGGTTGGTATTTATTTATCGGAGAAGAAAATACTAACCGGCCCGTTGGACCACAACTTGATGGCCGTCTTGTAGCCGGTTGATGCGTATCTCTTTCTACCGGGCCACCCAGCGCCCACGCAATACCGACTAGCGCTTGCAAGGAGATAGCCTGTAATTGCTATTGATGTTTTCCGTTCACAAATTGTATGTAATAGATTTTACACGAGCTTTATTTATCTACTATTTACATAGATTGAGCTACGATCCCCTCAATAACAATTTTCTTCCCTCCGGTTTAATAATACTTATGTAAGGTGAGATAAAAGTTTTGACAACGGAAAGGGGGAGGGGGGATTCCGATATTTATGGGGCGCGGGTTTTTAAATTCCAGTTTTATGTGAGGTTTGTGCGTGTTGTGCGGATGGACCGGACTTAAAAGAACTGCGTAAACCCCTCAAATAGTATTTTTTTAAAGGCGATATTAGCAGTCATTGAAAATATGTTTCACTATAAACGTAGTTGGGTTATTACAGATCAATCAGAAGAGTTCCAATAAAAATACACTCACAAGAGTGAATTACACATGAGTGCCGATGTGATTTTCATTGTGATAACCTATTACCTCCGTAATTCGTGAAATAGAAGTTTAATTTTAAATTTATTTCTAAACCTTCCCTATCCTGTTTCCTTAAATTATTTTTAAGTTCAGCACAAATGCAGCAATACAAGAAAATTGTGTTATGTTACACTTTTTGTGAGTAAGAGTGTTCAAAACAAGAGGAAAAATTATTTTATTTAACTGGTTATGTTTTTTGATTATTTTAATACTAACCCATCCACTTCGGTGGTCGTATGGTCTATGGCGATACTATCACAGTAGACTAGAATGCCGATGACGGGGAGATCGAGGTTCGAATCTTTGTCAAGTGTACTGAGGGTGTTTTTCCAAAATGGTTTTCCACTTTCCCTCCAAGTAAATGCGGGTACACTCCCTCCAGTTATAGCCTTCCTAGTTCCTAAGGCCATGAACGTATTTAATACATAAGCGTAAAATAACCCAAACGGGTAGTAAGACGCGGTGTTAAAAAATATTCATTTCGGTGTATTTTACAAAATTAACAATTATTGTTTGTTTGTGAAATACAAAAGAATCCACCCAATTAAATGTCAGAAGTAATATTAATTTGATATGAGATTATCTTAGTGTTTATATGAACCCCTAAAATAAATTCTCTAAATGATGCGGTGTACCGCAAAGACTTTCTCATTCCTTTAACTAAAAAAAGGAAATATTTATTCAGAAAACAAAAAGAAGAGAGAAAATAAGTAATATACAATGTTGCAAAAAAAGCTCTACCAAAGGGCGTATGAAATACTAAATACTGTTCCAGAAAAATATTGAGAAAAAAGTAATATCTTTTAACTCAGTTTAAAAAAAAATTGCCAATATATAATAAATTATTGATTTTATAAAAATATACTTCAAATAAAGTTTTTTTTTTTAAAATATTTAATAGAACAACTTTGTAATGATAAGTTATTTTGTGTCCCAAAGAGTTGAGGAGATATTATCAAAATTGGAAATTTACGCTTATGTATAGTAAATTAATATTCAAAAAGTAATTTTCATGAGAAAATGAGAGTTTCCACTTGTGTTTAATCTGAAACAATGCCTGGATACAAAATTTAATAAAAGCCCCTAGAAAAGAATTCGATAAAACTGATCCTCCCCCATTTCAGCCTTAAATAAAATACTCTTAATTTTAGGGTTAAATAGATAACTCCAAAAACCCATCGGAGGAACCTTACGAAAACTTTAAATACCAAATTTTAGGCTGATCGGTAAAATGGTTTCGGTCTAGTAACAATAAGAGAGAAACGGATAGTGTTGCAAGAAATACTTTTCCGGGTTCAGGGCGACAAGAAACGTCAACATTCATCAAAAACTAAAATTCGAATTTTTTTTACGATCAAAATAATGTTTCTACCCGAGGTATGAGATAAATAATAATTAAAAAAAACAAGACAAGCGAGTGATGTGAAGAGTGAATTTCAAGGAGTAACCCCGAGACGAAGAGGAGAATACTGTGTAGGTGGTAAAAGGTGCGTGCCCAGGTCGGGAGAAGACGCCAGGACCCGTCACATGGGAACCCTGCCCACTAATATCCGAGTGACTAGACTTGAGCTCGGGCCGAGCATCGCACGCAACCACCACCCCAATACCCCGCTGTCGTCATGAATATGCATTCTACTCAAATTATATTTTTTTTTACTCTTGTGAGACTCGTTGAGTTGTGGGAGTTAACAAACATAGCAGAGTAAAGTACTATAGGGGCAGTCTAGCTAAGGCAGAGTTTTTCAACCGTTGTGCCGCGGGAGTTTGGGGATTAAAAATGAATCGGGAATAAAATTATAGGAATACAAATAAAGCTTTTTAAATCTATGAACCACATTATTTTTTGAAAATAGCAAGGTAATCATTACAGTTTCAGTTATTGAACTTTCAAACAAAATTCATTAATACTAGTTTTTTTTAGGAGTGAATTTCTCTGTAAGAAACTGATGGTGTTCATTGACAATTTTAGAGCCTTGTTCAGTTAGCCGCAAGTTGGAAAAGGTGGAAAATCGTTTAACTAAAACATTAATTGGTCAAGCATGCGTAATCTATTACAGTTTCAATCCAGTAAGGTATTGAATGCGCATCCTGTCCAGAGACATCACATTAGAACATCGACCAACCGGACTAATTAGGACCTACATTAGATCATATATTCGAAAATACGGATATTTTTTTAGCATGACGTATTACTACCCTTTTGGGTTATACGCTTACGTACTAATTACGCTAATGATTTTAGAGATGCAAGCACATACGCATGAACGTGGTTTGTACTACGTTATCACCAGCCTTCATTTCATCTAATTCGTCACCTTAATTTGTGAAGAGAACGCAGCTTTTTAGAAGCTCTCATTTGTAAGGCATTTTTTTAAGTAAACTACAGACGCCGCTTCAACAAAAAAGAAACATTCAAACGGTTATATTTATAAGTTATTGTTTCAATAATTTAGAAACACTTAAAATAAAACAAACTAAAAATTAAAAACAAATGGTTTCTTGAGAACGTTTATACTGCCCAAAGTGACAGCAAATCAACATACGGTCTTGTAAATCGTATGGCTTGGCGAATGGATACATAGAGATGGTCTGCCACACTCCTATGGATGGACTATGAATAAGGTATTGATTGCCCTCACCTTGTCAGACAACTAGTCAACTCAGTCTCAATCTTCTTTAAACCTGATCCTCGTGCTAGTATAACTGTTCTGAGGTTGCACAACAGTTTCTAGTCAAAACCAGTCACAATTTATCCGCGAAATATGTTATAACCGCTCAAGGCACGTTCAATAAAGCTCGATTCACACTTTCACCGAAAACATACAGTAGCTCCATGGCTTCTTTGGTGCTGATTGACAGCGCACAGCGTACTTATGACAGTCAACATTTAGGTACATAACTAAATTTTGACTCTCAGAAGTGACAGCTGCTAAAAAATGTGTTTGCAGATCATATGGTTCGGCGTAGGGATACATAATTTGGTCTGATAACTTTTCAAAGCCATCGGCTGTGAGCTATTAGTCAGCACCAAAGAAGCCATGGGGCTACTGTAGAGCAAAATCTTCTTGTGTGGCGCAGCAATTCACACACTTATGCTGACCCATGATGCATTGCAACGAAAACTTAAAACAGTTGACTGTAAATATAGTTTATTTTATTGTGGATAAACATATATTTTAGATCATTGTCGAACATGGCGTTGTGTCGTGGCAAAATCCAATAAATCGATACACACGCTTTCTAGAGATGAGTTGAACTTCAATAGAACAGCTCGCGCCGATGAGGCGGAAATCTTGTGGTTGGCTTAGAGCTATTCACGTGACCTCGTGCAACTATGATTTACCCTAGCCCGATATAATTATGAAAGAATCTGTGAGTGTAAGTAATCATGTATTCTCCTAATGCTATCTGCAATCTGCTATAGATAAAACACGACAGTTAGCATGGCTATGATCGAAAGTCATCTCACCAGAGAACGACTTCATTTGCCGAGAAAGAGAGAATTACTGTGGTATCCAACAAGCTAATAAAAAAACACACGCACGCCATAGAATCGTTAAGTCCTAATTGGCTCACCATAGTTATAGCCTTATCTCAGAGTTCATAAAGCTACAAGATCTATTTCATGTATATTTACGCCAAGCCATGTGCTTTTTTTTTAGCTGCAACTTCGACTAATGTGGTATCTTCTAAAAAAAAAGTTCTTCCCATAGTGATTTCACTATACTTCACAGAGACCAGTTATTATTTATTGTCATGTTTATACTCTGTGGTTTACTTTAATTTGTTCAACTTTTATTTTTTTTAAATAAAACGTGTTATTTACTGATGAACCTAACTACAAGCGAAGAGCTATCAGCGGTATATCTTTATTGCTTATTGTTTACACTACACCTCATACTTGTGTTAAAATATTTTGAAACGAGAAGGGTGAATTTGTAAAAAAACCAAAACAAACAAAAAGGAATCAAGGTTACGTATAGCTGTCCTATGTAACCATGTATCCTATCCTACAGGTTTAAAACCTACTCATATTTCACACGGATAGCTCCACTTCTTCCCTCTTTCAGACGATGGTTTAACACGGACGTTTATACTCAATAATTTACTTTTAAAAGGTTGTAACTACAACGTGAAATCCGCATCTCTGAAATGTACGTTGAACGGCGCTAGAGAGACACGAATCTCGTTAGCGTTGGACCGATGAGCCGAGCTAATAATTTATAGACGTTAGAGAGAGGCCGGATCTGATGTTAGAGTAAGGTTCGTGGTCAGGTCACACACAACCTGTTCTGTCCTGGAAGACTGCACGGGACGTTAATATAACTCCCGACGAGGATAAGTACAATCTTAAGTCAAATGCGAGAAGAGGAGGCGTAACATGCATTAAGAACGTATCTCGAAGAACAACTATCTCATGGATTTATTTTGCTAACAAGTTGTGGTTTTTTATCGAGAGGACGCGAGTAATAATGATAAATTATCAGGATTTAGATGGTAAAATTTAACTTAACAATATATCATCATTCGCCTGAAAGGATCTGCACCTGCACTTTCCGTGGATATTATTATTATTAGTATTATTATTAGCACCACGTCTTACTAACCGTTCGGGTTATACGCATTTACGCTAATGTGTAATGGTAGGGTGAGTGTGAGATAAAATGGAGGACCTTCAGTTTAACGTGGAATCCGAACCACGGTGGAGGCCTGGCGTTCCCCCATATTCACAAGTTGTGATTAATACACGTCTTGTCAGAGGTGAAGGAAGGGTTTGGTAATCAGATAAATCTGTGCCGGGATCGGGGATTGAATCCTGGATCCCCAGCACAGAAGTTTAACCCCTTACCCATAGACCACCAGACCACCAAGTGGATGTTATCGATACCTATATGACAATAATAATATAGAGTAATAAAATATTATCAGTTTTGTTCGTATTCTTTAAAAGTTCTTTTCTACCAAAATCCTACTGTTAACGCTCTACTCTAGCTCAAATAATGTAATATTCACACCCAGTAGCCCACACAGTTTAAGCGCCAACCGGTAATGAGCTACTGTCCTCTAGACTTGGAGTAGATCAATGTAAATAGAATAGAAAGGTAGCGCGGCTTGGAGGAATTTGATTATGTCATTGCTTACGTCATCCAGTACACAGCAGTTATATTTAAATAAATATTTTAAAAACAAGATATTAATGAAGTTAATTAAACAATGGTGTGGATTTTAAAAATATATATTATTTAAAGTTTCAAAATGTGATCTGATTTTAACAACCATGTTTATCTACCATATAGCTTTGAGTATATAACGTGCTGAATTGTGTACTGAGTGACGTCACAATATCAGCCAATAAGACGCATTTCTCCATCTGGCGCTACATTCTATTATTTTTAAATTGGAGTAAATTTACTTTATCCCCACGGTTACGCTTACTAGATATGTGATGACGTAAGGAATACATTTAAGGCGATCGATTTTCTTCTAAAGGGGTAGTCAGTGGTTTTAAGGTTAGCAACATACTACTGTAGCATTTTTTAATGAACCATTATTACCTTTATATTTTTCTAGGCCCAGCGATATTGTGCATTTAATAAAATATAATAGTATAAATATTTAAGGATTTTTTTATATGCGTTGGCCAGTGAAAAATGGTTGTGATTCGCTTTACGGCGGTGATCTGAAACAGTGGCGTAGTCGTAATTCTAGCAGTGCCGGAACGCAAGGCCGTAACCNCCCCCCCCCTCCCTCCAAGTTGAAAGGGTTGTGTTGTGGGGCGTCGCTGGAGGGGGGAAAATTTCACAAACATAAATGCCTCTGGAAGCTATTTGAAGCATTTTTAATGGTTACCAAGGCAGAAACTTACTTAGCGCACTTCCCCTAAAATTCCAAGAATTCGCATAGAGCACAGTAGAATTCATGAGGATTTATTGATTAATATTATGAAAAAAAAAGTTTAAATAAATATTGATATAAAATCAATTAGTTAGCTAAAAGTTGCACACTAAAAACTTTTCTAAAAAAGATTATTATTTTTAAGATTTTTTAACACAAGAACATTTTAATACTCGGCTCGGCATAGTGAAATATAATATTTTCTCACAAAAAGCAGTACCGGAACGGCGTTCCCGCACCACTACACCCCTGACCAGAAACTTAGCGCGCTGTTTTAGCGAGGTATGCCTGTAATCAATAGAAACATAAACGAGTTACTAATTTTTTTTAGCACTTTGTCTTAGGCCTACTAGTTGTCCAGGTTATACACATATGTAGGTCCTAATAATCACGTTAAGGAGTTAGGTATGAGGAAGGTTGAATTTATAGAAAGTGTACCCGCATTTGCGTGGAGGGAAGAAAATAAAACCATTTAGGGGTAAAAAAAGCCTCAGTACATCCGACCAGAATTCGAACCCTAATCTCACTGTTATCAGCAGTCTAGTTTATTGCGAGAGTGATGCCTTGAGCCATAGGGCCACTGAAGCAGATAACAAAGGACAATCGCGTATACCAAGCGTGTAGACCTTGTTTTGATCGTCCTAATAAAAATGCAAGGCTTAAAGAACATGAGGACATAAGTAGTTTTGCCGTTCACCCAAACATACATTCTCCCCCATTGTTATCCGAGTGGGCTGCTCGCCCGCCCCGTGCGTTGCTCGCCACGTATCGCTCTCATCTGCTGCCAGTAATCGTGTAATTACAGGTTGCTAACTTCAACAAGAACCCCGAAATTAACTGGATACAGGAATAGGTAAGAGAGACGGGCATGCAAACCAGCCTGTCCATCAAAAGTCAGAGCGGGCTAGGAGAAACTGGTGGAGGAAACGACTCACAAAGCTTAGAGGAAACATCACGGAGAACTTTTAGTTAAAAAAAAACAACATATAGTTTAATGGTGCATTACTCTTGAACAGGAGAAAGGCTTAGAAGAACTGGTGGAGGAAATGTAATTCGTCTTGATTTGAACGAATCGTTACGGATCAGTTTATGTTTAAAAACTTTTTTATACACAGGATATCTTCTTTGAGGAAACTGAATGGCTACTATTGGGAAACAGCGTTGTCAAACTCGTTTTCGTTTGGTCAATCTGCGCTGCGCTGGTTAGTCGAGGTTGCCAGAAGCTACTTTTACCCCAGAACACCGGCTTCCAACATAACTGAAAGCGAGGAGATTTAGCAACAGCTAACCAAAAGAGAGAGAGAGAAACAAATATTGTCTCCATAAGACCTGCAGTTTCCTCAGTGATGATATTGAGTTTAGTGATCTACTCACTCAGAAGGAACTGGTGCGGGAAATGAAAACCAACCACGCTTGGAGAGAAATCATTACGGAGGAGCTTTAGTTTAAAAGTGACCTTAAATATGACCTTTTTGGAAAATATATAAAATATCTGTAGATTAACCAAAATTATCTTTATTTTAAAGTTGTTATAATGTACATCATCTGTCAAAGAACCAGTTGCCGACCTCAAGGAGTGGCATGAATTCACAAATAAATTAACAATCATATACATTATTTTTAAGGCGATCAAACAAATAATATATGTACATATAAAAATCTTTGAGTCTTACTACCTGTTCAGGTTGTACGCATATATTATACTTACTTTAATAGGGTAGGCATGAGGAACGAAGCAGTTTCTACCCACACTTGCGTAGAAGGAGAGTGGAAAACCATGTAGGGAAAGCTACCCTCAGTAGATCCGACTGGGGTTAGAACCCCAATCTCCCCGTTATCAGTAGACCAGTCTAATACGAGAGTAACACCTCCGACCATCCAGTGAAGCGGGTTTATAATTTATATTATAGTCTACCCCCAAACATCCTTCCGTGCTCCGCGCCTTACTACCCGACCGAGCTATTCGCAAGTTTGTTCAAATAAGATGAGAATCAGAACAATATACGTTAATAAAAATGTACCCACATTTGGGTTGCAAAATAGTGAGCGCCCGTTTAGGGAAATATCTCGATACACCCACTAAGGTTTTGATCCTCGTCCTCCCATTGAGAGGAAGACAGGACGACTGACTGACCACCGGTAAATATTTAAGCTAAATTCAAATTGAAGGCGAACTTTGGTACCTATCACCGGCAAGCTTAAGGTGACGTGAAATGTAATGACAAGGTATCTTAAAAGGAAGGACTCTTTGGAAAAAAAGTACAACCTGTCACGAAACCCTTAAGGCGGGTATTACGAACCATTATTTCAGTGTCAAACTGGCAGATACCGTGCCATGAGTCCTCCTGGGTCGGATCTGTCACTCGAGCTGCGGTGTTGGCCAGAGAGAAGATTCCCACATTAGCAGTTGGAAACACTATCACTTAAGGTGGAAATGTAGGGAACGCGAGAAAAGGTCAGTGTTTTTTTAAAGTTCTTATAGTAAAATTGTTTTTGGCCAAAATAAATAAAATATTGCTCCAGTAGAAATATAGTCTAATTTTCTTCACAAGGTGATATCAGCAGGTGTTGAATCTGTCACTCATAAGCATAGTGGCATTAGATGACAAACTTTTTGACTAAAAAGTACCTAACTAAATTCCAGAACATCCTTGACAAATATTCAAATGTGTTTATATCACCAAATGAAGAAAATTAAACTATGTTTCTACCAGAGAAATATTTGATTTGTTTTATATAAAAACTGAAAAACACCTTTTCTCGCATCCCCTACATCCCTACCTTAAGAAAGGTACAGGTGGTCAGAGCTATCACTAATACTGCTATTGTTTGCTAGAAGATTCCCATACAAGAAGTTGAAAACAATATCACTTAAGCGTTGGCATAATTAATTTAAAAAATAATTAATATGTAGTTTGCATACGCTGATCCCTACCCACTCGCCCAATAGCCCAATCCCAATTACTACCACAGCCAAACTACTATTTTATTTTAGACTAGTCGATCTTTGTGTTCTTGAGGTAAAGTGCTCGCCTCAGGATCCGATATACGTGGGTTCAAATCCATCCGGAATCGACATATTTTTCATGCACTATAAAAATCAGTAGCACAACTTCCTTCGGAGGGAAAGAAGATGGCGGCCACTCGGTCGGTATGGCTCGATTGAGGAGAGCGACGTCATGGAGTATTATTTGTCTTAATAATGTAGGTCTAATAGTTCTACGTTCACACTTTGACATACTGATTAAAAGTTCCTTAATGCTTCACTAAGAATCAAGTTGGACACATAGCTAGGCCCTAAATTAAAATATAGTGATTATATCAGTAGCGAATGGGTGCTGAAGGAGTCCAGTTTGAAATGGAATCCAATAAGGCAATGCGAAAGAAGTGCCTTACGTTGGTTTGGGGGTTTGATTGTTGAGAAGATGAGTGTGGATCGAGCGACGAAGAAAATATATGGAGGTAGAGTTTGTGGATCAAAAGGAAGGTGCAGGCGATGTAAGACGTGGCTAAATGTTGTGTACGAATGTGTGAATAAGAGAAACATTAAGAGTTTTAAGAATGAAAGAGCACGTATGACTCGGAGTATCCAAGGATAGGGAAGTGTAGAGAAAGTTAGTGAGGATGGATTAAGTACGGAGTTGTTGTGTTTTAGCTATAGGCCTAAATTCTTGCCTACCCCGTAAGGGAACGCCGTGATTAGGTATTTGTGTATATATTTTTTAATGATTTAGTTTTTAAAATAAGAACAATTCCAACATAGTCCAAAAGTGATATTTATTTTTACCAAAAAGTACAAACATGCTAAGAAGATGAAATATAATCACCATTTTTATCCATGAAGAACTCATAGAAATATTATATTCAAATATAATTTTCAGTTTATTCTTTCAATACCGATACCTATTGTCAACAGTATTTTTTTTTCCCAATAATATGAATTTAAGTGAAAAGTACTTAGTACCCATTGTCACACATGTAGCCGAAACATGGACATGGATTTAAGAGAGACAAGGAAAGTGGAGACCATGGGAATGGAGTTTGTGAGGAGCATGTTAGCCGTCACGACGCGAAACAAGATTAGGAATGAAGTTATCCGGGAAAGAGTAGGAGTACAAGTAGTACATGAGGTGGTAGAGGAATCAAAACTGAAATGTTATGAGCAACTTATGAGGGTGTAAACGGAGATAATATCAAAGAGAGAGATGGATAGGAAGTGTGTAGGAAAAATACCGCAAGAGAAACCAAGAAATAGGTGGGAGGAGCAGATAACAAAACACGTGGAAGTGAGAGGAGAAGAATGGAAACGATTAGAGGAGGAAGAATGGTGGAAGGATAGAGGTAGATGAAAAAATTGTACTTGGGTTGCCAAAACTTGTTAAAGATCGCTGTTTGGTTATAAATGTAAAGATGTTTAATTACCTGTTATATATTACATTTTAAATAGCGTAAACTTAAGTTTTCTCAAACAGTTTTATTTTTTTAAATCATTTCTTTTTATCCAACTTGAAACAATATTTTAAACATAGTTAAAAGTACTTATTTTCATCAACTGCGTGTCTGCATAGTTGTAAACAACTTGTTTACCGTCATGTTCAACCATATGATTTAAATTCGTCAGTCGCCATTTTGAAGTTATGTACGTTAGAAGTTTTTGTGAAAGTGGTGTGAATATATTTTTTAAGTGGAATAAAACGATAAATAAACTTTGTGTCCGTCTTCAAATAAATATAGAAATAATATTGGCCTAAATTAAAGTGGTTAACTATCACATTAATATATTACCGTCTGTTTTCATAACAGTCATCCAAAGTGATAGATGTCAGCTGTTGGCGTAGTGATATATTAGGGACTACTTCTAGTAACATTTTGAGCTGTCATACAAGTAAAATTAGATCGTGAATGAATTATAGCGACAGTATTTTTTCCGTTTTTAGAGCAATATTTTTTTCGTAAATTATTATTATTATTATTAGCACCGCGTCTTACTACCCGTTCGGGTTATACGCACTTACGCTAATGTGTAATGATAGGGTGACTGTGAGATGAAAATGAAGGACCTACAGTTTAACGTGGAATCCGAACCACGGTAGAGGCCTGGCATTCCCCACATTCACAAGATGTCTTGTCAGAGGTGAAGGAAGGGTTTGGTAATCATATAGATCTATGCCGGGACCGATTTTTCGTAAAAAATAAATAAATATTGTTCATTATATAGGTTTTGTTTATATTATTTTAGTATTCTCGACGGTAGATGCATATTTGTCAAGGAAATCCTAGAATTTGATGATAACTATTTATCTTCATTTAAAAAGTTTCTCATCAAATTCCATTATGTTTATGACAAATATTCAATCGCTAATTTTGATTATAGTATATTAATAAATTCAAAACTGAGCGTATCTACTCAAGCAATATTCGATTAATATTCGTAAAAAAATAATTTCAAAAACTGAAAACTTCGTATTATATCTACTCTCACCACGTTAAACCTTGGGCTTGCCAGAATTTAAAGAATTGAGTGCTTGAGAATAACAATAAATACTGCAAGTTGTGCGCCAGATTAAAATACGAACCAAGGAGACCTGGGTGGCCGGTAAGAACACGAACACTCGCTTCGTTGGCCACGTGGTCTAACGTACTAATCTCGCAGTTAACTAGACTGCCGATCAAGGCCGTAGCCAGTCAATAATTTCAGGGGGGACGGGGGTTGTTGGGCACATTCCCCGATTGCCGGAGGCCAGGAAAAAATTCTAAATGATGAACACCTCTAGAAGCTACCTGAAGTGTTTTTATTTATGGATATAACCCCCTAACTGCCCAAGGCTAGGAAACATTCTAAATAGTGAACACCTCTAGAAACTATCTGAAGTGTTTTTATTTATGGATATAACCCCCTAACTGCCCAAGGCTAGGAAACATTCTAAATATTGAACACCTCTAGAAACTATCTGAAGTGTTTTTATTTATGGATATAACCCCCTAACTGCCCAAGGCTAGGAAACATTCTAAATATTGAACACCTCTAGAAACTATCTGAAGTGTTTATATACGGCAACATAGCCCGCTAACTGCCGAAGGCTAGGAAAAATTCTAGATACTAAACACCTCTAGAAGCAATCTAAAGTTTTTTCTCACGGCAACATAACTCCCTAACGGGCGAAGTCAAGGAGAAATTATAAATATTAAACACCTCTAGAAGCTCTCTGAAGTGCTTTTTACGGTAACGCAACCCCCTAATTTGTACATTTAGTCTACCTTAATTATGATATAATTTGAACCATCAATAAAAACATATATTAGCCTATTTTGTTAATATAATTTTGGGGGGCTTGGACCCCAACCCACCCTGACTACGGGCTTGCTACCGATGACAGGGAGATCGGGGTTAGGTTAGGTGGTTTACTAAAGTAATTGTCTTCTCTCCCTCCACACAAATGCGGGTACACTTCCTATAAACATATTCTTCCTAATCTGCGTATACTCCACAAGATTGTAATACGTGGTGCTAGAAAAAAAGAAAAGAACACGAACCACGCAGAGTTGGAAGCCCGAATAGAACACGAGCCCTCCCTAGTGATCGCGGTCGGCGGAAAAGTGAGCCAGCCTGCAGGTCTAAAGTCATCCGCTCATCACTCGCACTATTGACAGCGGAGGCGGGGGAGGGTCCCGAGTGTTACACGCGGAGTGATAAATGATAGGTTGTGAATAGTTGTGGCAGTTGAAGACCGATCTCCCCTTACTGACCCGCCTTCCAACTCTTCAACACATTTAACAAGCGAGTAATGACTAGCCTTCATTGCCGTGAAAACTTGCCAACTCACGGATAAAGCAGGCAGTTCCGATAGCGCAGACAAGACCCTAGTGGAAGACGGAGATACCTCAGTACCGTTGAAAAAAATATGTTTTAATGGGTATTTAACGTCCATTTTCTATACGTATGCTTATAGCTAAATCAGTAAATCACTTGCAAAATTAGCTTAATTTAGTTTTTGTTATATGCTTGTAATAGGCTACTAACAAATTATTCTAAACTGTCCAGCAAACACCCTCAAAATTAGTACTAAAATCTTATAAGATAGACTGTACAGCCAGAAAATCTCACACCAGCCGTTTTGCGTTTTGTGAAAGGGTATGAGCTAAATTAAAAATACTTACAATTTCGGTCTTGACATAAAGACAACTTAGACGTCAGAAAACTCAGCTTAGAGCAGAAAATTAAACAGTAAAGAAAACACATTCAACACTAAACAATAAATACAGCACACTCAACATTAAACAACAAATACAGCACACTCAACATTAAACCCCAAATACAGCACACTCACTACTAAACAACAAATACAGCGCACTCAATATCAAACAACAAATACAGCGCACTCAACACTAAACAACAAATACAGCACACTCAATATTAAACAACAAATATAACACACTCAACATTAAACAACAAATACAGCATATTCAATACTAAACAATATATACAAAGCGTTCAACATTAAGCAACAAATATAACGCACTCAACATTAAATAACAAACACAACACACTCAACATTAAATAACAAACACAACACACTCAACATTAAATAACAAACACAACACACTCAACACTAAACAACAAATACAGCACACTCAACGTTAAATAACAAATACCTATTGATAGCGTCAAAACTAAGTTACCTGAGAAATATTATAACATAATAATTACTAATTAATGTTACTTATACTAAGTTGATTTAGTTGCCCTTTGAAGAAGGATTGTCTTGATCTATAACGCAAGAGAGGGTTAAGGAAAGTAAAAGAATATCTCGGTGCTTCATATTCTTGGTTCGAATCTTGGCTGGAGATGTTGAATGGAAACAGGATGGGTAGTAATATTAGTTCAGAGTTCTTAACGTTATATAGGTAGGCCTACTGGAGGATACGGTAGCTAAGTGGTTAGAGTAGTTAACCACAATTCTAGAAGACCGTGGTTAAAATTCAGCTAATTCTCACAAGTATATTTAAGCCTATTACTTGAAATGGGAGAATGNGGGGGGGGGGGGGGGGGGGGGGGAGGGGGTAGTTCCATTTTAACCTAAATTGAGTTAGTGCTGCTATCTGTCAGACCAGTGTTTCTCAAACTGTGGTATGCGAGCGAGCTTCAGAGGGTACAATACAAGAGGAGCTCTCGAGGGAAAATTGTTAAATTCACAAAAGAACAAACGTGTTAGGGAGTTTTCTAGGCGACTGAGGGAAATTTTCTCCTTCGATTGATTATATGATATTTGTCATTTGGAGAAAATGTATCGTGGGGGTACATTATAAATTTTGTCATGACCAAGAGGTACAACCTAAAAATAAAATTTGAGAACTACCGTGTTTGAGAATCATAATTTCTGGTGTTTATAAAGTGGACACCTCTTTTCCCGAAAAGTTAGCAAGTTCGTCTTGTTTGTTTTCACCGTAGTAGCCAACAGATGAATGGGTCATAGTGGAACCTGTAATGATTATATTTTATACATCCTTTTAATTACCTAGTAGATATAATAAGATCCAATCTAATACAATATTCAAAACTTATTTAACTAGCAACATCTTTAGCAGTGAATGTGTATATGCGGTGCAACATCCTTCTATCTCTCTCTATCAGCTACCCTGGAAAAATCTTCTCGGAAGACAGGGCAGGAGGGACAAAAGAGAGCTGCATCCTGTTACTAAGAGAATGTTCTAAAGGTTAAGTTTTCGTAAACAAACCTTTTGGCAAGCACGGGGTGTCATAATTCGCTTGGTAGTCTCCGAGCGGTTCGGTCCTACGTCCTTCAAGACAAAACATATGTTTTCTTTGAAATCACCGAATTCTAACCGGGATCGTAAATATTCCACGCCGGGCTCAGTAGAAGGTCAAAATTGATCTAATCCAATTTTAGTAATCATTGTTCCCTAAAAAGTGAACTAGTATCACGTATGATATCGGATCACGTAATCACTTTGTTCATTGCAGTAATAACGTTAAATAAATACTTCATTAGAATGACAGTTGATTTAAACTCTAGCCTGATAATAAATCACAGCAACATAATCCTTATAGTATGGCCATTCAAAAGTGGCATCAAATTTCAACAACGAACAATTCCCGGATAGAGTGTGATCAAGACATCTGCTTCCAATATTTAGCCACGAAGATCCTACATAAACCCATCAAGGTAGAACTGTAAGATTTTATCAAAAAACATATCTAGATTTAGTCTTACTAATCCTACCCTAGCAATATAAAAGGTCTGTCAATTTTTCCATAACAAAATTAACCGTTTTGTGTATGGTTTTACAAATTGTTTTAGTCCAACCAAATATGTTGTTAGTTTAATATAAAATAAATATTCAAAACTTACAAAGCTAGATTTAATTTATGAAGTTCGGTACAATTAGACACGTTTTTGGCTAAGGCACGTTTGCAGATAATCAGTAAAAAAAAAATGCACAGGGTGTAAAGTGTCAGGATTTCCTGTGAGAGGGAGTTAGAGATTTGTAGCTCAGACGGGCGAGTGTTAAAGGTACACCATTGAAACAAAAACCGCATCTATTTAATTAATATTTCTAAACTTAGTCTTTCATTCTCAAATAATTTTTGACATTGTAATTTTTTGTAAACATACTTCTTTAAATATTATACAACTTAAGCTGTTTGGTCTATCCACGGAAATTTATAATAGGAATCTTCCCACCGGGATGTAGATTAAAAATGTCCGCGGAGGCAAACTGTAGAACGAGTGTTTATACTCGTCATCGGAAGAGGGGGGAATGTTATCAACAACTAAACAAGGGGCCTTGCAGGGTGATATTCTAATTTTCTTCCCCCCCTCATTTATATAAAACATTTGAGTCTTAAGTGTGATGGTGCTTAAGTGCGTAAAGATCAGATTCGACCCATCCCGCTAAATATCTTTCAATTCCTCAAGTATGCAACGTCCTTAAAATACTGTTTAAGGTCGTTAAGGTCATTCAACAATAAATTTTACTGCACTATTTTAACAAGTGTATAATTTAGAGATGGAAAATTCGATTCCTCGATACCTATCGACTCTTAAAGTTATCAAGAGGATCGAAAATCGAGAAAATAATTCGATTTTTGATGCCTTGATTCCTAAAGAAACGTGCAAATGATCATGAATGTTTCATTCAAGAGATTAATTATATTTGAAAACTTAAAAATTGATGTTTTGCTTCAATATGTAAAAATATTTACCGTGGTAAATACTGTATTAAGGAAAAAACACACATAAAACTCCATATTAACAGATACCAGCCCTGTGTTCATAAATATATTACGAATGCTTTGAAAATTTATTGTCACAAATTAAATAATAATAATAAAAAATTTAAAGCCAAAATTAAAATCATGACTGTAATTTGTAGAGGCAAAATTGTTTTAAAAGTCTAATTAATATTTAATAGACGTTTACCAAAATTTCCAGAATTAAATCAAATTGGTTATAAAAGGTTTAGCCTACCTATCGCGGCAGCCAGCCATATTGGTTTCTATTAACATAAACCAATATGGGTGTTCTCACTTCATTTCAGGCCTATTCCAGTAAGAACCGAGGTAAAAATTTAAGAATCGGAATCGAGAAACTGGTGTCCCATCGCTAGTATAATTATAAGCTATAAATAGTGATTCAATTATTTCAACTCATTAAAGCTCACGAGTTAAAAAGGGTCAAACTTGTTAGTTATGCTTTTTACATATCATTATTAAGTGAAAGTAATTAATGTATGGGGCGGAAAGTTAGTTTAGCTATACATGCATAAATAGGTGTGGGCGTTATTAGTGGAATAATATTATGTTAAGGAAAAATAGTTTATTATATTTATAAGAGCTTTAAAAGTGGTAAAATTACATAATAATTTTAATTATATTTTGAATTATATTATATTTAAATAATATTCTTAATAAAGTAGCTCCTCACGTTAATTTGATTGTGTCCGAATTCATAATTGGAAATATAAATTTGAAATGTCTTGTTTTGACTGTATTGATTGTAGAGACAACAGTAACTTGCAGAGCATAATATGCCAGGACGAGGCAAAGGATTTGTCTCAACTAATGACACACCTAGGTAAAGCGGACACTGTCTTCCTACCTCTGGTCAGTATTGCTGAAATGGACTGATACATTTCTACTTGTTATCTTTTCCAAGATAGCCCCATTACCCCCACTTACGTCAAATTCCCTGCCAAAATGTTGCAAACTCTAAATATCTTAGTGTTAACATTATCGGATGACCTTAATAGCCCGGGACTGGCAGAAAATAAATCATCCCAACTTAATGTAAATGCTACTTTTCCAACGGATTTATACCAATGTTGCAGCGACCCAAATAAGAAGGGCCCGAAGTTTGCCGGAGGCTCCCGAAGGAGGAGCCGAGCACGGCGGGTGGGCGCGCCCTACCCTTCGTATGTGGATAGTCCGAACAAACCAAACAGCTGCCCTTCTCTATTTTGTACTCTTACCACGCGCGCCTCCGGGATGAGTCGAGGATGGGCGAGGGAATTAAACAACCGGCCTAATACACGGAGAAAGGGGGAGGGGTGGCATTTAAACCATGTTAAACCCCCTTCTCGGTTTTGAAATATACTCTTCTTTGTAGCCCATGACATAAATAGGGCTTGGAGGAAGCTATACGATATGCTTGGATGACTAGGTCTATTGTAAGAGTAAGGTACTTCTTGGATGGTATAGTTCATTTTTTATAGGAAGGGCCTTTAAGAAAATATTTTTTTTCAGCGAAAATTGATAACACTAGTGGGTCGTTGCAGCGATGGCTGCAAATTTTTGCACTAAAATGTATTTTAAACTTTTTATTGGGAAAGGAATTGTAAAATAAGCCCTCACTCACTTTTTAGTTAAAAGTTTACTCGTCAAAGGCTATCAGCATTAACATTATTCAAGATCATTTAATCGTTTTTGAGCTTATAATACATACCTGAATATATTTAAACATTATTTTACTATGCGCGAAACAAAACATAGACAGTATTTTTACGAACATTAATAACATAAAACTTTTAATTTTCGAATTATGCTCAATATTATTAATTTAAATGTGAATTATCGATAGCAACATTCCAATAAAAAAACAAATGCTTCCCAAATTTAGGAATCTCAATTAAGATGTGTTAGGACCAGCATCCAAAGATAAAAGTGTGATGTGTTCGGACCAAAAAATAAAGATCGATTTATCATTTTTTACCCCAAGAAATATTTTATTTGGAGATTTACAGCCATGCAGCCAATAACGTTTTCCATGGTGACTAAACAAAGAATGAAAACTGAAAATTCTCTGTGAAAATTGGGTTTTCGTGGAAAACTACTATTTTTCCCGACATCCTGGATTTCTACCTGTTAAAATGAGTGTTCGTTTGTCAAAATCTGTCAAGTCATTTCCTCGTAGTTTCTATTACCGGAAACAGGCTTTTCAAATTATATATAAGATTTTATTATTTTATCACAGCTATTTTGTAGGTATTTATACTATCCATCAACAATGACAGCTGCGGATTACATGACTTAGGTATGTATACGTTAAAGTAGATCTAGTAGATTTTCTAGTTAACAGGTAATAAAAGCTCATCTTATATAAATTGGTAAGAAAGTAACTTCGACATTAAAATGGTGAGAACATATAAAGGGTCAACGCGCTAAAATGTTCAAGAATAATTATTGAATTATACATACGGAGGATTAGCAAGATAAATTGAAAGCCCTTGGGTCGAACCTGATTCTCGGCTCTTTGTATTAATTTGAAATATAAATAGGTCCATAAATATTTTTATTTTAGTGTTTTCTCTCCTTCAACAAAGCTTTCCTAAAATGCGCCGAGACAAATAATAAGAATGAATATATTTTCCTTTAAATCGGGTACTAAGCTTGATCAATAAATAGCACGAAACATTAAATTTTAATATTAAGTTAAAATTTTAGTGACTATAGTGGGTTTAGTTAAGGAATTTTTGCATTTTTTATTTCAAACATTTATGATTAAAAAATAATTTAGCTAGGTAGCAATTTTAGCTTTCGTTATTTTTTCAAGAGCAAATATTTTCTATTAGTGTAACTGTGGGCCTACATTATTTTAATATTAGCCAAGAAGCGATAATTCATGCCTTATTTTAAAAGCCTGTTTACTTTCTTTTTGACCAAGTAAACTGTTCCATATTTTTTATTTAAAGTAGTTTAAATCAACCCAAAATGTATGCCATTCAAGAGTCAAGGATAACACATCAATTTTAAAAAGTCAGCGACGGAAATACCTTCAAGATTGACAACCTTCGAAGACAATCTGAATCCAACCCAGAAAGAATCGAACCATAGTATCAGTGGTGCCGACTTCAAATCATTTTTGAGAACGGCATGATTAATTGGTAACTGCCAACATTTTCGGAATGTGGACTCTCCTCCGCCTTCTTGCTCTTTCCTCTAATCACAAATGTGTCCATTGTTTCGGGAATTTGCGAATTATAAATAAAAGGGCTGATTATTTATTTATGCTATTAATTGTGACACAACGACAGACCTGGAAAGTGACTGATTCAGACACTGCACGACATCTACAATAGAAGGTAGAATAAAGTGAAAGCTCTTATAATGGGAATTTGAACAATGACTTCAGCGCTCGGGGCGGTTGTTAAGCTAATATTATTGAGTATCGACTGCTGAGTCGATCGATACCCTGATAGTACTCAAAAGCAGCGTTCGATTTCGGGCACTTAGAGATTGTGCTGCTCATGAACGTATACTACAGCTATCTATGTGCAAACCAGGCAACTTCCAAGTGTTAAGCTACTTATAAGGAAGATTCCATAAACTGATCAAAATGCAAATTATTATTAAAAACTAAGAAACACTTGTATCTTGTAACACATGTGTCAACAAATTGTTGCACACATGAATAAAATACAGAAGTATGTAATTTGGGGAGAGGGAGGTATGGGAAGGGGGAGGACAAAATGACACTATGTTCCTTCTGGGGCAGTGGTTCCCAATTACCTACCAGTCAAGGAATGCCCAAGAGGCTCTTTGAGATAGGCGAACCCCCCATTTTTTCTAATCATTAGAATTTAATATATTCTATGTATAGAGACTAGTACCCCTCCTCCCCATATTAATAACTCATGTTATAAAACCTACAAAACTGGGAGTTTGGCACAGTAAATCCGAGTCAAATGTGTTTTTACATACTTTTATTTTTACACTAACTATAGTTGTAATAATAATAAATATAATAGTATTAGTTTACACAAAAAAATAGTTAGTTGGGCCTACATGAAAATATGTTAGTTATGAAAAAGTTCAAATTTATTCATTTGGGTCTAGTATTAGTGAGGTAAGTGAAACCTCTTCTTTTTCCCCATCACTTCTTGAAGATCAGGTTGTAGGCTGGACACTTTGGCTCTAAAATCCGAATGCATGTCAAGTCTATTAATTATATATACTTGTTTTTCATGTCACACCGTGTTGAAAAAGCTTGTCCACGCTGGCAAGTTGTACAAAAAGTTAGCAAATGTTTCAATGCTTTATCGGCTATCTTATTTTGATCATCTTGATTTATTTGGTTAAGTTTTGGCGGTTGTCGCGGGGCCCCTAGGAACAGCTCGCTGACCCCCTTTTGGGAACCACTGTTCTACGGTATTTTTGGGTGGGCAAAAATCACCTTGCCCTCCCGAAGACGGCGCCAGTACATACCATCACAAAGAATGAAAGCTTGACATCAAACTGTTCGCCTAATCTCCATAAGCACAAATTCACTGGCCTTACGTTAGCGAAGAGAGGATAAAGTAACAGAGTGGACCACCCAAGAAGACGATGGTACATGAGTGAATCCCATCACAGCTTCTCTCAACTTCTCCATCAACCGTCATCCACTCCTCGATAAACCATCATCAACTCCTCCATCAACCACTGCCACAATGTGCAAACGCGTTGTGTATTCGAAAACATGACCAATAGACAGTTCATTGAGATCGTCATTCCTGAATTCGTCCAAGCAAGGAAGCTACTAGAATGAGATAGAGGAAGGATTGGGGTGGGGATTAAAGTGGCAATGACAAGATTGAGGTGGAAAAAACAGCAGTTAGGCGAGCGTTTAGCCCTCCTGATGGACCATAAGGGACAGCGTTATGTTCCTATCTGCCGCACCGTATACGACCAGAAGTCACTTGCCTAAAAAAAATACAACTGATGGTTCTTCATGTGGGAGGGTAAGTAACACGAGTTAAGGGTCGTAATTTTACAGTTTTTATAAAAAAAAAATTTTTGGGAGAGATATAATAAATCAAATAAATATCGAGCAGAAAAATAGAGTTTAATTTTTTCCACATGGTGACCTCAACAGTTGTTGAATATCTGTCAAGGTGTCGTGGAATTTAATGACTACTTTTCCTCTTTATTTAAAATGTTCTTATCCAATGTCGCTATGCTCATGATATTAACATATTCAACTAATGTTGATATCACCTTGTTAAGAAAATTAGATTCTCTTTTTCTACTGAAGTAATATTTGATCAAATTTTGGCAAAAAAAAAAAAGTATTGCAATAAAACTGCCCTTAACTCGCGTTCCCTACAATCCCCTTCTATTAAGGATTATCTACCCTCCAAACGAGCTAGTGTCCCTCGGAAGGCCACAAAGTTTCTTCTTTCCTTTTTCTCTTCCCTATCAACTAACAGGTGATCTTGAACGAATGAATATATAACTTTATGACCACTTCACCCTTCAATTACACCTAAGCGTTTTATATCGTTAATAAATTAATTGAACCAATTTTTAAATTTCAAATAATCGTGTTAATTTCTGACAATTTTCTATAGTGAAATTTGACTTTATACATTCAAAGACCGCACCATGTTCGACACAATTTATATTATATGTCCTCTTTACTAACAAATTTTTGTGTCCACCCATTGGCCCATTCACGACTTAAGGAGTCCGTTTCACTCCAAGGAAATCACATAGCTTAAATAATACTGCACTTACCGGATGTAACAACGTAATAGTTTATTTTATGTATTTTACTCTATAAATAAATGGAATTGAACTAAGAGAAAACAGATTTATCATATTTAAAAATCATTTAAAAAAATAATTGAAAAATAATTATTTTCAAATTTAAAAAATCTTAAAACTGATCAAATTTTCCTGTCGTTAAGAGAATTATGCAGAAAACCATGTTGGATACAGTTTTTGGTTCGAGCACAATCGTGTATCTCGACCTAATCTGGTTTCAAACCAGTTTCTCTCACATGTCAGTGAGGCTCCAACGTTTCCGATCCCCCTCCTTATTCATGAAACAAAACGCAAAGATTGGTATCTAGTTTTTTTTTTTAAATACTCTGTTGTTACAACTTAAGACACACTGCCCCACGTCGAGAAGGTGATTTATCGGCGAGTATCCCAACAAATGAACATCGTCGGCCGGCTAGTTCAAAGAGAAAATATGATTCAAACAATGATTTAATATATGGTTCAGTAATAAATCCAGAGCCGGGTACACACGACACAATTTCTTGTACAAAATTGTGTGTAAGAAATTGTAAAAGATCTTAGTTACCTACATTGATTGCACACAAGTTTTACCTAGACAGTGTCCACACAGCATACACGATTGCACACAATATTTGAATAATACGATGATATGATGATGCTCTTTTTATGGTTTAATACTCAACGAGTAATTTAAAAAAAAAACTGTATTCACAATAAATATATATCTGATCATCTCTGAACACTGCATATAATTACAGGATTTTTTTAATTGTACTTTTTCTGTCCAAAGAGTAGAAAACCTCTATATTTGGGGTTCGAATTCCTATAATTTTAATATATACTGTATTTGGTTTAAATTAGTTGTCTTTTAATATACAATCATTCATCAAAAAAGTAAATATTTATATGACAAGGTTATTCTTATGTTTACAACTCTAAACCAGTATGGTAAAAATGAAGGATATAAGACTTTTTTTTTTACTATAAGGTAAAATATGTTGCATTTATTGAATTGTGTAAAGCAGTTTGTACAGTCTTGGGTGTCCACACGGCCCAAGCTTGTGGCCACATCTTGTACAATCTTGGGTGTTCATATCGCACAATCTTGTGGCCTTATCTTGTACAATATTATTATGTGTCCCCACGGCAAAATCTTAAGGCCACAACCTCTTGTAAAAATAAATTATATCGTGTGCACCGAGCTTAAAGCTCTTATGAAATGTTTGGTGACTTCATGTATCAAAGAAACAGTATAGACGATGGAATAATATTCTACAACGAACACCTTTAAAGAAAACGACAATAAAACTTTCACAATATTAAACCCACATCAATTATGAAGTAGTATCAGGAAGTGTACTTGAACAAGATTAACGACAAGGTGAAATATAGTATTAAACACAAACCACATTTCAGAATCAACTTAAGATACTTCTGTCTAATTATGCCTATTAGGGTTGATATTCTAATTATTTATTCGTCCTTACCCTGCCATTATATTTCGACTTCTAAGTGGGTTATTTGCATAGTTGCTCAACCCGTTGTGAAATAATTGGCCAATTTATAATTTTAAGTTCAAGAGCAAATTCATAGTAAAATCAATAAAAATTGTAATAGTTTATTCAAATATACGCTTATTATTTTAATATATAAACTAGAGCAAACATATTTTTTTTATTATATAAGTTTAAAACTAAAGTCTAACTAATTAACGATTTACGGCCAAGTAGGGTTTGCCAAATTGTGGTACGTGTACTACTAGTGCAACGTAAGAGATTTAAGGGGTACGCAACACTCCGAGTTTTATTGATCAAGATTTTTTTATATAAAAGACAAGATAAAATGGGCTTTCCTTCTAAAAGAGCTTTGTTTAGATTACCACTAAATAGTACAGCGGCCGTTTATACTTTACAAGATGGTGTATATTAAATATAACGTCAAAGTTTAAAGATAAGTATAATTCATTCACGACTTAAGTTTACCTGGATGACAGCTCGAAATGTTACTAGAAGTAGTCCCTAATATATCACTACGCCAACAGCTGACATCTATCACTTTGGATGACTGTAATGAAAACAGTTGGTAATATATTAATGTGATAGTTAACCACAGTAATTAAGGCCAATATTATTTATATATTTATTTGAGGACGGACACAAAGTTTATTTATCGTTTTATTCCACTTAATGATGCAGACACGCAGTTGATGAAAATATTTTATTCAGTTACACAATTCAAAACAAAATAAAATAATTATAAAATCATTTATTGTATGTACAAAAAATGACAACAATTTTCTCTTTTCCAAGTAAATACGATGCCTGTATTAAAATGTATTAATGTGTGCACTATATTACACAAAATCAATAACGTTACAAAACGAAGAATAAGTTCAATTAATTATCTTTAGACACGCCTCGGTGGCGTAGTTGGCTAACGCGCTAGTTGTGTTGAGCTCGACTGCTGAGGACGGGGAGATCGAGGTTCGAATCTCGGTCGGGTTAACTTGGGGTGGTTCTTCCTAAACGGTTTTCCACTCTCCCTCCACACAAATGCGGGTTCACTTCCTCTAATTCAACCTTCACAATTCCTAATCCATTAGCGTAATTAGTACTTAAAGCGTATAACCCGAACGGGTAGTAAGACGCGGTGCTAAATAATAAAATATTATGTTTAAAATAGTGTTTCGAGTTGGATATAAAGAAATTATATTTAAAAAAATATTATGAGTAAACTTAAGTTTACGTTATTTGAAATGTAATATATGAAAGGTAATTAAAGATCTTTACATTTATAACGAAACAGTGATCTTTTACAAGTGTTGGCAACCCAAAACCTAAACATATGATTTTCGAACTGCCATCCAGGTAAAAACCTATCGTGAATGGACTTTATCATAAGAGTTTATATTGACTTTATTTAAATGAAAATAAGAAAAACGCATGGGTGGTTGCATAGCCCAACGCTTTACTTCCGTGTTGGACTAGATTGCCGGTGACGGGGGAAATCGAAGTTTGAATCTTGGTCGGGTATAAAATAGGGTATTTTATTCCTAAATAGTTTCTCAATCTTCCTCCACACAAATGGGGGTACATTTCCTCTAAAATTCTACCTTCTTCATCTCTATCCCACAAGCGTAGTTAATTCAAGACCCAGACTTTGACCTAAATATTTTAAAAACAATTACCTCAAATTCCCAAAAAATATCTAAAAACATGAACAAAAACTCATAATGAATCCACAGGACTAAACTAAACACGTACTTTACAAATATAAAATAAAAATATAAATGCAATATAAAACCTTTAAAAACTAAACTCTTGCAGTCTGCTAAATATCATATCAATGTTTCAGAAAAAAAAAGCTATTACCTCTCAACGTAACCTTCTTCAGCTTAGTTACAGCACCGCACCAGGAGTAATATGTATTTTCCTAATATAATTACAATAAAGAAGATACCAAGTCCATTGCCAATTTTGTCTTATTCCAATGAGTGTGTGATTAAAAAAATGTGTGTTTGAGTACTTGTGCATTTATAAAATATCGATGATTTTTAAAATATAGACTACCTATTCAACAATAATGTCCAAGAATTAATTAAAAATGCCCAAAAATATGACTTAAGAATCCAAAATGACCAAATATCCCCTATCAAAAAACATTTCCACAACCAGGGAGGTGGGGGGG
>CABFOV010000174.1:164243-190436 GCA_902141375.1 Timema poppense | reverse complement strand
TTTTTTTTTTTCGACCGAGGACCGATACACAAGAGAAGATCGAGTTTAGCCTATAAAATAAAAACCAGGAGGGAATTGGTCTTTAAGTTTGGGTGGAATTTGGAAGGAGAAAAGACCACTGTTTGTTTTTTTCAAAATTAATAAATAACTCTCTAGTAGAAAAATAGAGTTTAATTTCCTTTACATAATGATATCAACAGTAAATGTCAAATATATGTCATGACATAGCAGCATTTGATGAGAGATATTTTAAATTAAACAAAAGCGTTGTCATTAAATTCCAGGGTACCCTTGATAGATATTCAAGAACTGTTGGTATCACCCCGTGAAAAAAATTATACTTTTATGTTTCAAATGGAGTGATATTTTAATTATTTTTTTTAAAAAAAGTTTATTATAAAAATCGTAAAAATACTGCCGTTAACTCGCGTTACCCCCACCCCCCCATCCTAGATACCCAGTGGGCTTATAACGTTACTGGTTGGAGCTGTCCAGCAGTAGGAGAACAGGGGAGGAGGAAAAAGGAAAACACAAAATATAATACAATAAGTGTCATGACTCCTCTTATTATATAACATCAATTCACAAAGATCCATTCTACAGTCCTAAATCAGTTTCCCTTCATTTCCCGGGAAGTTAAAATTTAATGATCAACCGAAATAAATGAGTTTTAGGGATTTTTAAAATCAAATACTCAAACTTTTAAACTTTGTATACAAGCCTATACATAACAGTGTAGGGTCATAGAAAATAGTTTCGAGTTTAATCCAATAAATCTGCTTAGCAATACACATCTCAGATACAGTAGCCCCATGGATTATTTGGTGCTGACTAACAGCTGACAGCTTTGAAAAGTTACCAGACCAAATTATATTTCCCTACGCCAAACCATATGATCTGCGAAAACATGTGTTTAGCAGCTGTCACTTCTGACGGTCAAAATGTAGGTATATACCTAAATGTTGACTGTCAGTAGTCAACTCTAAGCTGTCAATCAGCACCAAAGAAGCCATGGCCGCAGTAGCGGATTTAGGTTTGAGGACGCCCTAGGCCCGAGACGATATGGCGCCCTTTTTTTTTGTAACAGTATATATATATATATATAAACATATATATACATATATGTGTGTGTGTGTATAAAATAATGAAAATAATAACAATAATAATAAGAAATCTAATTCAGGTATAAATTAAACATTTATTTTTTTAACATAACAATTAAATATAGAATTAATAATAAATTGCTTGTAATTAAAATATAAATTATTTCAATTAAAGATTTTGGCGCCCCTCAAAATTTGCCGCCCTAGGCCCGGGCCTAAGCCTAAATCCGCTACTGGCAATGGGGCTACTGTATCTAGGCAGTTCCCTTAATATTTCTATATAGAAGACATTATTGAATATTTAAGATGATTGGTGTCCATTTTTTAAAAATCATTGATAATTTAAAAACTCGGGGAGGGGTGGAGGGGGGGGGGTGATGTTATGTAAGAACATATAATTTATCAAAAAATTATGTCAACTATTTTATCATGTATTTGATAGAAAAACATGTTTTTCTTTTTTTTATATAAGAAATTTGACAAAGTAATTAATACCGCCCTGGATGTAGGAACGCTACGCGTCGAGGCCACGCACGGCTGTCCCTGTGTGAACGAGGCCTAGCTATTCCACCGGAGTTATCACGTCCGATCAAAAGAGAGAAAGAGAGAGAAAAAGATCCCCCGCTTCAAAATTTCTCTAGCTAATTGATTATCTCCCTGGCTCTTCTTACAGCCAGACACGGATCTTCCCTTCCTCTCCCTCCCCCTTAGAAAAGAGGAGGAGGTAAGAGGGGAGGAAAAACAAACAGTGCTGGGGACCCCCTGAGGTGGGCGCCCCCCCCTCCCATTCCCAGGCCCCAAGCCAATTATGTGACCCCCCGCCGGACCTAGACTCCACACTGGCGGGCCGCGCCCCGGAATTTTCGGGGGCCAACTTTTAGAAGGGGGTAGGTGGAGGAGGGGGATGAGTATCCAATACATCCACGGCGCTATACACGGTACAAGAGGAAGATAGGGGAGGGGGGGAGGATATGATTTGTGACTGTTAACTCCAAAATGACCTAAGTGAGGTTTGTTTTATATAATTTATTTCCTTGTTTTCGGATAGGTTCCCCCACAAACATTAAATAACTATTTACAGTCCAGTGTACAACGTTGAAGAAACACGCGAGGCCTTGTTTTTTCCCATCACACGGAGAGATTATGGTCCGTCTATCTGGTGGAGCTGGCTAGCAGGGTGGATGTAGTCTACCACGGTATTTTTATAGTTTGATTAAATATGTTCCGGAAACACAAGATTGCTCTCGTAGCGAATTCAAACACAAAAATGTTTTAAGGTGGGATGAAAGCTTAAGGTAATTGGGTTTTTTTCCCAGTTTTTAGCCAATATAAATGAAATATTTCACAAAAAGAAACATAAAGAGTTTACTTTTCATCACATAGTAATCTCGAAGCCTGCTTCGGTGGTCACATGGTCTAATTTTTAAGGTGTCACTCTCGCTATAGACTAAAATGCCGATGACAGAAAGATCAGGTTTCGAATACAAGTCGGCTGTACCGAGGGTGGTTTTACTATATGGTTTTACATTCTCCCTCCACGCAAATTCGGACACACTCTCTTAACTTGAACCTCCATCATCCCCAACTCTCTAGCGCAATTAGCGTATAAACCGAACAGGTAGTAAGAAAGAAATGAATTAAGAAATCTTGAATATCTTGCATGAGCATAGTGAGTGGTATTAGAAAAACTTTTTAAATAAAGA
Source organism: Timema poppense (assembly GCA_902141375.1). NCBI lineage: Eukaryota > Metazoa > Arthropoda > Insecta > Phasmatodea > Timematidae > Timema > Timema poppense. The sequence continues at coordinate 187,630 of CABFOV010000174.1, read as the reverse complement.
TAAAAAAAAAATCTAATCAAAGTTTAGAACTGATGGGATTACTATGCGAATAAAATTAAACTATGTTTTTACTGAAGAAATATTTTACTTATTTTGATGATTATTTTCTTTCTTTCTATAAAACTAGCGAGAATATTGTCCTTAGCTTGCATTTCTACCATCCCACCTCAAGAGTCCATCTCATGCCCGATTAACCGGGACATAAGATACAAGATCATGCATTAACCAGATATAGTTTTTAGTTGTTTTAAAATTAGATTCATTTAATATTCTGAAACTGTTTCAATGGTCTCAATTTCACTCTTTTTTAAAGTAGAATACAGAAAACCGCAACATAATGCTATGACTGGTTCGATCTGTATTACCTTCCTAAGTTAGCCTAGATACTATCAAACCAACAGATAACATCCAATTTAGGTAAGTAATACAACTCAAACCAGACGTCACATTGTGGTGCATTTTTCTGTATTATACTTAAAAAAAAGTGGAATTGAAATAGTTTTACCATAAAAAAATATCAACATTTAAAAGAAACTATTAAACTTATCCCGATTCCGCTGTTGTCAAATTAAATATGACGCGCGCACTGTTGTAACTAATTTTTAAGTTTTTTGGTGGTGAGGCATGCTCTTAAATATTGACCAAGATGAATGATATTGGCTTATATTTTAGCATTTTTTAAATTATTCCCAATTTTCGTTTAAAAAAATTTATAAATACATCAATGTCAAAGTCGTTAATAGCTCGTTCTCAAATATTTAAAAGTCCTTTTTTAATTTGACGAATACATTAAGGCAACAAAAATATATCCAAGTAAAATAAAATGGATGTAAAAATCGCTTTTTTGAATGTGAATTTTTTTCTGTTAAACTAAAACCCTTTAATCTAAAACTGTAAATACGAGCGGGTCTTAGGGTATTCACGCCACTTGTGTCTGTCTTGCACGTGGCGATCACACACCAAACATACTGCAGATGGCTGATCATTAGTATCGATCACTTAATGCGATCTTACGTAAACATGACACTTAAAGGACCCGTGTAGGTATCCAAAGCGAGTTACGCAGGTTCGGTTAAAAAGTGTTTCTTTTTTACTCACCGAGTCAGACACGTTTCATAGAGTAAACAGTAAACGGTAAGCTGTAAGTTTTAAATAGAAGAATATTTCACATGCCATGTAACTAGGGGTGTGCGGGATTCCCCTTCCCGACCAGATTGTCGGAAGAGAGATTTCGAGATTTCGGGAATTGTTCTTTAATTCCTGAATAAAGAAAACATTGGGTAACTCAACAAGTGTTTATGTTTGCTACTATAATTTGATATGTGATATATTTTTTTTTAAATTATATTGGTTAGTTGATTTATTTTACATCTCACTTTGGGTACATTCATTTAAAAAATTAAATACTGCACAGTGTTTTAAGATAGTATAAAAATAATTCATTTTACATTTCTAATTTCCGTTCTCGTCCCAAAGTAAGGGATTCTAAGATTCTCGTTCCCGGTCTAGTCTCGGTTGTTTGAGTCTCGTTCTCGATCTCGTCTCGGTTGTTGAGTCTCGTTCCCGGTCTCGTCTAGGTTGTTGAGTCTCGTTCCCGGTCTAGTCTCGGTTCTTGAGTCTCGTTCCCGGTCTCGTCTAGGTTGTTGAGTCCCTTTCCCGATCTCGTCTCGGTTATTGAGTCTCGTTCCCGGTTTCATCTCGGTTGTTGAGTCTCGTTCCCGGTCTTGTCTGAGTTGTTGAGTCTCGTTCCCGGTCTCGTCTAGGTTGTTGAGTCTCGTTCCCGGTCTCGTCTCGAACTAACAAACTCAATCTCGCACACCACTATGTAAAACGCCTGTAAGTTTACACTAGTAGACCCTGGTTATGGGAACAGTAGACATCGCCTCCTAAATTCAAAAAATGCTAAGTACATTATGTTTGTTATGTCATGTTCTTATCGTTATTAGAGTCTTAAGATTTGTTTTTAGAGAAATTTCTCTTTGGATTTAATGTTGATTAGTAATATAAGTTAGTACTATATTCGATGGTACATAATCCTACAACTTAACTCAGTCAGTAGAGTATCTGTATATTGAGCAAATGGACTATGGTTCGATCCATTGCATGGTTTAAAAATGTAACATTGGTGAAATGTGGGTTTATCCTTTGACAGTGATGAATTAACGGCCGGGGACTGGATGTTGTGTCTGTTCTAGATTTAAGTTAGTTTATGAGTTGTGTTCTGATTTAATCAGTCGGTTCGGCAAATGCACGATAAATACCTCAAATAATGTTTCAAACATTATATTAATAGAGATTAATAGTGGTTCAAAGTCTAAAATCCCACAATTTATGTCAAAGTTCTTAAAATATAAACCTTGGAAACTCGATAGATTTCTTATAATTTTATATTCAAATCACTTGAGATAAGCTATTAAACGATAAACCTAGTAAGCTGCTGCCATATTTAAACATTTAACCAGATCAAAACACAATGTACATACTTTGTTTGGCCTAGCTTCAAAGAATATCACTGCTAATTTCAATTGAAATTGGTCCAAGTACATGACAGTTTACGCGGAACAAAGATACCGAAAGACGAAAGGCCAAATAATCAAGTTAAAACAGAATCTTGCAACACCCGGCCTCCTATTAAATCGTATCTAGCCTTATTAACGGCATATTCAGGGTGACTTTCCTATGCAAAACAACTGCAACAATCACGGCAGATTCAGGGTGACTTTCCTATGCAAAACACCTGCAACATTCACGGCAGATTCAGGGTGACTTTCCTATGCAAAACACCTGCAACATTCACGGCAGATTCACGGTGACTTTCCTATGCAAAACAACTTCAACATTCACGGCAGATTCACGGTGACTTTCCTATGCAAAACACCTGCAACATTCACGGCAGATTCAGGGTAACTTTTCTATGCAAAACACCTGCAACATTCACGGCAGATTCAGGGTAACTTTTCTATGCAAAACACCTGCAACATGCACGGCAGATTCAGGATAAATTTTCTATGCAAAACAACTTCAACATTCACGGCAGATTCAATGTGACTTTCCTATGCAAAACGCCTGCAACATTTACGGTATATTCACGGTGACTTTCCTATATTAAACAACTGCAAAATTCACGGCATGTTCATGGTGATCTCCCGCTTGAGCCAATAAACGAACTGAAATGTTTACTAATGCGTAGTCCAATACGCCATATGTCACAACATGGGATCAAACGAGCTACCATTTAACAAAGCTAAGTCAAAATATAGAGAGAAAAAAAAACAGAAAAAGTTAAACTCGGTAGACATATTTGTTTGGGGGGAAGGGAAAAAGGGGAGGGGAGCTTGGCCCCACACAAAGAGTAACGTTATGCATCTCAAGGAATAATAACCCACACAAAGTCAGTCGGAATATCAAATTAGGAGCATTAAATAAGTTCCACGACCCCTAAATCTGCCCCTCCCCCTGCCTAAACCTCCTTCAGGGGGTCTCACCAAGAGGGTTGACCGGTTGACAACACCCCAGTGGGGACAGCCACAAAAACAAACGACCCCTGCGGCGGGAGGGATGGAATTTAGACTCCTGGAAGATAAAACAACAATTTTTTTTGTTTATTTATTTTGTTGGTTTTTTATACCACCCTAAAAGAATGTTTTGTCCTTTCCTTCTAATAAAAAATCAATTTCCCTCGCAGCGTAAGTATTTCCATAACGAGGTAGGATCGTGCTAGGGTATGGATGAAGATCCTGTCAGATGATAGAGATAGGTTTTGACGGGGTTGGGAGGGGTTGGGGGTGGAAGAGGGGATGGGGCATTGGGCGCAGGGGAGGAGGGAGAGGCACAAAATAAGCGCCAGCGATTGAAAGAGCCTCTGCAGTGTTGCCAGCTTAATTCTTTATCCGCTAGAGCTAGTTTTTTTTAGAGTGGGTATGGTGGCTAAAATATTTAAATAGAGACAAGCTCGTTTTTTTCTTCTTTTTGCTTATTTTTTATTAAAAATCTTACTTTATATTTTTCCTAGAACAAAAAAAAACTATTTGAGATCTTTATTGTTTCCTTGATTTTCAAAGTAATCTAGAGGCGACCTGCTTTGGTGGCTGCATGATCTAATGCGTTTCTCTTGCAATAGATTGGACTGTCTATGATCGCGAGATCAGGGTTCGAATCCCGGTCAGATGTATTGAGGGTGGTTTTCCACTCTTACCTCCACGAAAATGCAGGTAAACTTCCTTTAAATTTAACCTTATTCATCCCTAGCACATTAGCGTAGTTAGTAAGTATGCGTATAGCCCAAACTGGTTGTAAAACGCGGTTCTAAGAAAAAAAATAGTTTTTGTTTTTGTTACCGCGTCTTACTACCTGTTCGTACTATACACATACATGATAATTACGCTAATGTGTTAGGGATGAAGAAGATTAAATTCAAACAAAGTGTATCCGCATTTGCGGGGAGATAGATTGGGAAACCATTTAGGAAAATCCACCCTCAATACACCCGTCCGGTATTCGAACCTCAATCTCCCCATCATCGGCAGTTCAGTATATTGCGAGAATAACGCCTTAGATCATTAAACCACCGAAGCGGCTCTCTGTCTTAATTGATTATAGTGTTTACAATCCTAATTTGCAACAGTATTTAATATTTATTTTGTGTCGGGTACTCTGGTAACAGTACGTCATTACATTTTCTCTAACAAGATTACTTACCCCTTATCTTTGAACATGAATAAAAAAACAGTTAAAAATCAAGTGGGAAATTAAATCATTTTGTTCACTTCTGGTGGGACTTTGTTAATATGAGTTGGCAACACTGGTTGCAGACAAGACATGAGAAAATATCCACCTATAAAGCAAACAGAAGAACTAAAAAGAGTAGAATATAAGAATAATGATGGCCACCCCTTATATAACTTAGCATTAACTTTTTTTTTATAAAATAAAGAAAGGAATATTAAAAGATTACTATTTTTTTTCTAGACTAAGCGGGGAAAGCGAATCTTAAATCTACAGTACTATTTCAAATCTTCGCAGGTTTACCAATTCAGTCTCAAGTTATGACATAAGCTACATTTCTGGTCAAAACGGATGCACATATTTCCCCCGTTTATTGTTATTAATGGAGCAGGTGGTTTACCATTGTTGTCATAAAAATGTTCACTTTGTGATAGGATATACGTTAACCTGTGAATCGTTCTGCCTGTAGTATGATTTGGTAGGAAGAACAGTAGAAGTTAATTACTAAAGTTCCTAAAACAATTTTAACATATTCATACATCAAGTCTGCAACTGTCATTTTTGATAGATAATATCAATACTTATAGAATAACACGAATAATATTTTAACATCTTATCAATGTTGGACAAAAATAAATTGGTTTGAATTTTTTCTTTCGTTCTTCCGACCAAAATCAGGGTATTATAACATAGATTTAGAGGTCACACACACTCTTTGTCTTGTCTAGAAATAAACGCATATCATAATTTTACAATCACGAATAACTTTATCTGATACCTAGAAAAAGTAATTTTACGTATTCATAAGTCAAGTTACGTAGATGTGCAGCAGTAGCAGTCCCTTTTAATTTATTAGCGGTATGTGATGTGCAATTTCTGAACCGATTGATTACATCAGCACATCAGATTTTATATCAGCGAGAGCGAAAGGTTTTACCAATTTTGCCGGGAAAGGTAGTTTCACAAACCTTCCAGGTTCTTTTAACGTGCCACAATCAACATGGGACTGACGGCTTTACTTTCCCTCCGAAGGAAGTTGTGCTACAGATTGTTATCTCTCAAAGAAAATCCATCGACTTCCGCTGGGTTTGAACCCACGAACACCGGGTCATGAGGCGAGCACTTTATCCCGAGACCACCAAGGTCAATTTCTGTCACTTTTTATACATAGTATAAATACTTATAAATAGCACTAATATTAGTATGATACCCTACCTCAGTCGGTAGCGTGTCTAACGACTGAGCTAAGGGTTCCGGGTTCGATTACCGCTTTGACCCGAATTTTTATAATTTGGTATATTATGAGTATGGTATAGTTTCACAATAATGAATTAATATCCCGGGGGGAAGGGGGGCTGTATGTGGTGCCTGTTCTAGATTTAAGTTATATTAATACCCAACTCATAACTTAGGGTCCATTCCTCATAGGAGTGGAGGTAACTGACAGCTAAGTGAAGATATAGAAACAGTTAAAAAAAATTATAATAAATAAAAAAAAAGTTTATTGTGAAAGTTTTAACTCCCAAAAGTAGCAACAAATCAATATGTGGTCTTGTAGATAACATGGTATGGCGAATTAATATATGAAAGTTATCTGGTAGCTTTTAATAGCCTTCATCATCACCACTCTTATGGTGATTGGACTATAAGATGGGTAGACTTACTGGTATAATCAACCGGTTTAGAAAGTGCACGTTAAATACCACAAATAACATTGCACTAATAGTAAATAAAAATATAATAAAAATAATAATTGTGAAACGCTAAAAACGTGTATTTTATAAAAAGCTCTTTCTATGAAAAGTGGACTTTATAAACAAACAAACACATTCAGGAAGACATTAATAGGACAACTGCTTCAGCCAAGCTCCTACACAGAATTCAAACCCCATTGCCTTTGAGTTTTTTTAGCTGATTTTCCTGCTCAAAGGAATAGAACACAATATTTGGAGGTTCAAGACCAGGGGTGTCAAACATACGGCCCGCGGGAATGTTTAAACCAGCCCTACCAGAGTTTTACTCGAAGTATTTAGGTGATAAATATCCCACAATCAAAATGAAAGCAGCTAAAATACTATCAATGTTTGGAAGTACATACATTTGTGAACAATTTTTCTCCCTTTTAAAATTGAATAAATCGAAGTTAAGAAGTCGGTTTACAGTTGAACATTATTAGCACAATAAGGATTGCTTAAAGTCAAAATATTTCTCCGGGATTTTGATAATTTAGTAAGTGGGAAGCGATGCCAGATTTCCAACAAACAATAGATAGATAAACTACTATCCTGATATTTTGTTTTTAAATTAAAAATATTTGAATTTTGAACTAAGTTTATTTATTATTACTGTCTTTGTCATAACTATTTATTTTTTATTTTAGCAATTTTAATATTGTAAATTGACCATTAAAAATGTTTGTTTTAATCTGTCTTTTGCGTCCGCAATTTAAAGAAAATATGTTTATAGAAATCAGTGTACTTTAAGAAGAAAACGGGCCAAGGGGGCGGGGGGAAGGAGTGTTTTTAAATTCCGTATAAACATTTAAAATGCATAAGATAATAAATAAAAGTCCTATGTGCAGCTCGCAATGCCCCCTTAATGATATAATGCGGCCATCACACCTGTTTGAACTTGAGACCCCTGTTCTAGACAATTGTGTTGAGTTTTTTTTGTACCCATCTAAAACAATTTGTAATACTTTTAATCCCAACACTTATTTTCCACAACATACTAACGCTTATGTAATAATTAAGTTAATGGGATTAAGGATTAGGAAGGTTATATTTCAAGGAAGTATACCCAGAAAACAATTGGAAAACAATTTTTGGAAAAACTACCCTTAATAAACCCGATTAAGATTAGAACCTCGATCTCTACATCATCAGCAGTCTATTCTACTGGTGAGATTAGCGCCTTAGACCATATAGCCACCGAATCGGATAATATAACGTGTTATTCCACAACACGACCAAAATTTAATTTTAGTTCCATCACAATATTATTAAATTTGTTAACGCGAATAATATCTTGTTATATGGCCTCAAAAATACTTTGTAGGCCTAAAAGTGAGGTCCTTAAAGAATCCGTTCAAGTCATTCAAGCTAGAGGCGCTGAACGTAACACAAGAAAGTTTTCAAAACAAAAATGCATGCTTCACTATGAACACTGAATAGAATGACTCAGTCGCACACTTCTAACTCACTCCAAGACCTAAGGAAAGTCACACTCTTGTGTTGTTTTATTTTGAGTTTAACTTTTTATTTTTTAACCCAATTAGGTGGTCGAAATGTCTAAGGCAGGGATGGCAGAACTATGGCACAAGTGCCACGCGAATAGAATTCGGGAGACCCGCCGACATGCTACAAATCAACATAAATTTAAACTTTTACCAAACGTGATATGTTTTTTTTAAAGTCAATATTTCGACAGCCGTGTCATTCAATTTCATGCCTCAATGAACTTTATTTAAAGTCAATGGTTTAAAATAATCTTAGCTCAGATCTAAGTGAATCTAGATAGAGTCCCGGCAACGTGAGTCGCGGTAGGATAGAGTCCCGGCAACGTGAGTCGCGGTGGGAGGTAGGATAGAGTCCCTGGCAACGTGAGTCGCGGTGGGAGGTAGGATAGAGTCCTGGCAACGCGAGTCGCGGTGGGAGGTAGGATAGAGTCCCGGTAACGTGAGTCACGGTGTGGGTAGGATAGAGTCCCGGCAACGTGAGTTACGGTGAGAGGTAGGATAGAGTCCCGGCCCTGTGAGTCGCGGTGGGAGGTAGGATAGAGTCCCGAGGGGGAAATCGTCACGGACGGCTAAGAGAATATGGACTGTGGCGCGGTCCAGGCAGTAGAGGGGGTGGGTGGCGTGGCCTGTGCAAGTGCGGAGGAAAGATACAAGGGCCGACTGAACAGTGAGGAACAACAACTAGACTGGAATTTAGTGTAGGTCAGGTTTTGAATCCTGGTCAAGTGTAATGAAGATTTTATCTTAAATGGTTCTACACTTTCTATTCATGAAAATAAGGGTAAACTTCCTCAAAAATTAAACTTTCCTCATATCTAGCATACTACATCCAAATGAGTAGTAGGCAGTGAAAAAGGAAAAAAGTAACAAAGTTAAAAAAAATATATCATACCAATTTGATAATTAATATAGTTTGAATTTTTTTTTTGTTACTTGAAATGGACGAAGGAACAAATATTAATTGCTTCAACTATTCATGACATAATGAAGACCCTCTAACATGGAGCTAGAATTTTGTCTGTGTGATGGTGTGTCGGCATCAGGGTGTAACGAGACCTGGATGTGTCCGTGCCAGAGTTTGTTAGTGTCGGTATGTCTCTTGTCAGTGTGTATTGAGAGTGGGGAGAGTCGTTGTTGAGACGTGTCAGATTTGGGGTGTACTAGCATATTGGCGTGTCTGTATCAGAGTGTATCAACTACAAGGTGTGTTGGTGTCAAGGTGTGTCAGTGACAGGGTTTGCCGCAGTCTGGGTGTGTCCACGTCAGGCTGCGTCAGTCTATGGGCTTGCCTACGTCACAGTGTCATTGTTGGGGTGTGCCGGCGACAGGATAAGCCTGGTGTCTGGAAATGTCCACATAGGGGTGCGTCAGCGTTTGGGTGTGTCTGTGTCAGAGTGCATCAGTGTCGAGGTGTGTCGGCAACAATATGCGTCGGTTTCAGCGTGTTTCTGTGTTGGGGTGCGTTGGAGACAGGGTTTTCCAGTGTCTTTGAGTGTGTCCATGTTGGAGTGCATTAGTGTCGGGGTATGTTGACTAAAGGGTGTGTCTTGGAGTATGTCAATATATGAGCATGTTGTTCTGGAGGGAGATGACAATATGAAGAGTTGTATGTAATTGGGGGAGCCACTATTTTTTTTGTGATGGATTGGTGTGTTTAGTCATCATTGCGCGTTAGCATGGAGGTGTGATCGAATGTGGAGTGTCGGTATAGTTATTCCATTTCAAAGCTGGGTTTAACTCAACATTGTATTTACAAACAACGTAGCAAACATTAACGATGATGAGCATGCTGCAATTATATTTTTCAAATAAAAATATTTAGCGTTATCGGCAATTCTATTCTCAGATCATGATGCTCCCCCGATCAGGATGCCCCCCTCCCCTCCTCATTCCTAAAACCACTTGCCGCGTTAGTAAATCACGCAGTGGGCCCTCTCCAATCCCACACGCTGGACGACATGCAAAACACAGTTTAAAAATCAATTACTGCAGCTCAACTCAAGCCTTCATCCACAAACTGGGTTTTTCTAGTCAGTGCCACTCAATCCTGGGATACTCAAAGTCAGATACAAGTAGACCATCACACTGTACCTCTCTAAACTAGTCGGCGGTACTCAATATTGTACACTCGGAAACAGATAAAAGTAGAGACCATCTCAATATGTATCTCTAAACTGGTCTTACTAGTTCGCCAACTCAATATGTAGCACTCAGAAACAGATGAAAGTAGATCATCTCAATATACCGCACCAAATAGATCTTACTAAACTTTTATACTAAAACAGAGATATTTGGATGAAATCAATCTAGCTCAATATAAACCCTACTTCTCCTAACATAACACACCCAGTAAGATTTCTCCTGTTATTTCCTAAATGTAAGGTTATCTTGATTTAAAATAGAAAATTACTATCTTGAGAGTTATGTTCTTAGATACATCCTGCACAAAGGATTATGACAAGCATTTAATAAAAACTGTTCATGGATTGTTGATATGCATATGTGTGATGTGTGAGACAGCATCAGATGTTCACAATCAACAACACCATCATATTAATAACCATCACAGTATGCCACAGTCAATTTAATGTTGGTGTCCAATAGCTGATTGATGATAAACCTAATAAATGATATAGTAATGTAAGATCAATTAAAATGTTACCTTCTTCAGTGGCTGTATGACCTAACACATTACTATCGCAATAGACTAAACTTATAGTGACAGGGAGTATGAGGTTCAAATCTTGGTTGGGTGTAATGAGGTTGGTTTAAAAAAAATGGTTTTCCACTCTCCCTCCACGAAAATGGGGGTACACTTCTTTTAAACATAGCATTTCTAATCCATAAAACTATTAGCCTAATTTGTACATAAGCATTTAACCCAAACTGGTAGTAAAACACATTGCTAAAAAATAAAAAAAATCCAGTTTTATTTTGTTTCAAGTTTCTTACCTCTCTTCACCTAAGCACACATTTTACTAACTATTCGGGCTATACGTGAAAAATACAATAAATTAATGTTTAGGCCCAGTTTCATAGTCAAATCTACTACGCTTCAAGTGCAGCGCTACACTAAGTACACGATGACACCTACCTAAATCAGAATGGAATGGGCCAGTTTCCTATGCGAGAACGGCCCATTCCATTCGAGTTTAGGTAGGTGTCGTCTTGTATTTAGTGTAGCGCCGCACTTGAGGCGTACTAAATTTGACTATGAAACTGGGCCTTAGTCTGTGTTAGTTGTGTGTACTTACAGTATCCCCGTGGCTTCTTTGGTGCTGACTGAGAATTCACAGCTGTCACTTATGACAGTCAACATTTAGGTATAAACCTAAATTTTGACTGTCAGAAGTGACAGCTAATAAACACATGTTTTTGCAGATCATATGTTTCGGCGTGGGGATACATAATTTGGTGTGGTAACTTTTCAAAGCCGTCAGCTATCAGTCAGCACCAAAGAAGCCATGGGGCTACCGTACCTATTATATGACATTAGGAACTCAAAAGTTCATTGCCGCACTTACAAATGTACACCATCTCTCCCTATCTTGAGCTAGTTGCAACTGGTTGTTTGTATGTAGATGAAAAATAAAAGTGGCTTATTTTTTTTATACTAAATGGGAATAATAATATAAATAATTAGGGGTGTGATAAGTCCACTCTTTTAATTTCAAGCAAATTTGAATTTAATGTATTAAATATTCTTGAAGCCAAATCAAAGTTTGAATATTTTTTGTAAGTTGTTCTATGCTTTTAAAAAATATTGTTATTTATACATCTTTATATCCTAAAATTACTTGTAAAATTTTCTAGGCCTATTTAAAAATATTTGTAATATTTTATTTTATTCTGATAACTCGAGTTGCTATATCACAGCTTTGAATTAAAATACTTTAGATATTTTGTAAGTATATTAAGTTTTAACCACTCAAAATGGCAATAATAGAGCATAGATTGAGTAATGTAACTGTTAATATCTTTATTGACAAAGGTTTGTAATTGGGAAAGCCGGAATTTTTTTCAAAGTAAGGTCGAGACTATTATTTGTTTCTAAGCTTCGCTCCCCTCCATAAATAGTAAAAAACATTAAATATCACTATTGAGTTTGTTACAATCTTTACAAAAACATTTTGAACTTTCCTAGTAAAAGGGTTTGGAATTCATGACTTAATAACACTTTTTAACTAATGTATAGAGAAATTCGTGACATATCAGCCACTTTGTATGCTATCTAAAATGGAATAATGTAAGTCTACAATAACACAACTATCTCTCTTAATCAACGCTGAACTTGCTAAATAAAACTATAAATATGTCATCACTTAGCGGAGTGGAAGTTGTTTCTTGGCCCGTGTCCAAATGTGACTGGCCAAACCAACTCGATCTCAAGCTAACTCTATTTGAAACACATCGGCATTCATTACCTAACATTCCACTTCAGCTGTCCTCCCTAGTGGCTACCAAGAAGGTGTCCCGCTCCCCTGGTAGGAGCTTGCGAATAACTAGATGAGAAACGACAGGCAAGGTACAAAGGAAACACCTAGTTAGACCATCAATAATGAAGGTTTGTTATTGTGGGATGGAAAGAGCAAGTATTTTGGTACTTTTTATTTAAAAATTATTTTTTTGACCAAGTAAAATAGTCCTTCGGTAGATATGTTTAGTTTAATTTCCTATATATGAACAGATTTTTAATAGTTGTCATGAACACAAATAAAATTTGATGAGAAGGCTTTTAAATTAAGAGATAAATAGCGCCACAAATTCTGCAACTTCCATGACAAACACTCAAGAATTGTTTGAGATTATTGAATGTCGTACATATGTGAAATGTAACAAAGTTAAATGTTTTGTGAAATTTATTAATTGGCCTTTGCAAATAATGTAGTAAATTATGACAATTTTAACATGAATTAACAATATCTAGGCCCCCAACATTTTTATTTTGTAATAGGTAGACAAAATCATTTTTTGACTGAAATTGATGGAATAAATAGTACAAACGACACCATTTTTATTATCTTCTTAATATTCATGTAACAAATTTAAGTTTCCAGCCCAGAAAAAAATATTTCCCTACACCAAAGAAAGTGAAAGTAAAATGTGTGTTTGGTCTGGCTTTAATGACAGCCTAATTGTGACCAAAGGCGAATATTTAAAATTTAAGAATTTGAAATTTACTCAGGAGGAAATGCGAGTTAAAGCCTCTATTTTTTACTATTTTTATAAAATAAAACCATTTTGGACTAAGCAAAATAAGATTTTGCTCAAATAGCTAAATTTATTTATATATATAATCAACATATTGTTGTCTAAAATGTTCTTGAATATTTGTCATAGGCACTGCGGAATTCAACCTAAAATTTGAGGAGAAATTCCTGATCAAATTACATTATGCCCATGAAAAATATTAAAGAAAGGTTAAGAACATTATGTGTAGAAATTGGAATGTATTAACAAAAATAATATTATATCTATTTTGGCTATAATAACAATGCAAATTCAACACGGGTGTAGGGAGGGGGGGGGGGAGGTTTAATACTCCAAATGGCTTGTATATGCATGTAAAAAAATCCAATCAAAGACCACTCCAATTAGCTTTTAAAGGCATTCAATTGAAACAAATGTCTTGGGGGTGCCCAATATCAAAAGCTTCTAAAGGCATCTAATTTTTAAAAAAAATCTAGGGGAGGACCATTTCAAATGGTTTCTAAGGGCATTTAATTTTTTTTAAATGTGTTAGTGGAAGACCACTTTTCAAATAACTTTTAGAGGAATTTAATTTAAGGGGGGAAAAAAACCATTCTAGATTGGTTCTAGGGCATTCCAAATTTAAAAAAAAAATGGGTGAAGACCATTTCAAATAGCTTATAGGGAATATAATTCATAAAATATTTTTGTGAGCACTTCTTAAAATAGTTTACTCCAAATAGCTTCTAGGCTCTAGAAGAGAGGTGGGCAACATGCTTTTCAATGTAACCTCGATGTGGTGAATGAAAAGTGAAATTCGCCAACACATGTACAAAAGTGTAGTGCAGTGGCGTCACGACAGGGCAAACAAGGCAAGCACTACTTGCCTTTGATTGAAGATTTGTGATTATTTTGTATAATGTTTGCAAAAATATTCTCCTGGTAGTCTTTTAAATGTTATTCAAACATCAGTGGACTTGAAAAAAAAATCCCCCACATGGCAGTGACCGTAAAATGCACGCAAGACGTGCACTAGTCCATCTAATGGTGGTTGAAGCTCAGTATTTGACCGACTTTCATCCCATTACTCTAACTACTGTAGTTATTATTTGTGACTTCATAGATTTCAGAGGGAAGAAAATGGAGAGAGCTGCGAATGTCAGGTAGAAATGCAAGCAGACAAGCTACAACTTCTCTTGTCCGAAAGGTGACGACAAGAATCAAAGTCATTACCCCTTTCTTCCCCTTTCAAAACATAGAGGGATGGTATGAAATTCAAGGGGAAATTAATATATTGTCAAGGTACTGACCCCATGCCTACACATCTTTAAGCCTGGTACACATGAGACAACGTTTTGTACATAAAGTTGTACAAGAAGTTGCAGACTGAAGATGGCGTTGTGTAAACACCAAAACTTGTACAAGATCTGGTTTGCACAACTTATTGAATACAATTTCAGGAAATATAACGCGTCCTATATCAGCCATTTTTAATGTACAACTTTTGGTTTGTAAACACGAAAAAATTGTCTGCTAGAGAGTTTTTTTTTTTTAAAAGCGTTATTGTAAGAAAAACAACGAAAGGTATGAAAACAAACAAATAATTATAATTGAAGGAGGTTAAACCCCAAATATAAAGGTTTTCAACTGTTTTAAAAATATATTAAGAGATTGAAAAAAATTATGTTTTTATTTTATTAATATTTAGGAATGAATAAGAAATTATGTACATTAAGTAACAATATTTTCCAAATCATTCAATCATTATTTTTCCATTAAAAGGGCATAAACGACGTGTGTTTTTCAACTATTGTATGCAATCTCAAATGCCGTGTGAACAGTCACTGGCTAAAATTTGTATGCAATCCATGTGACCAGGATAATGTACAATTTCTTGCACAACTTTTTATTATATTTGGAAGAAGGTATAGGAAAGGTGGATAGAAACATATAAAAGGGGGACGAACACAATATGGCCTTTACAATGAAAAGAAGAACACAGTTCACACTTTACAATGCTGCCAATGGACAAAGAGGTAATGGTTGCCTCTTAAAGAAAATTGATCGTCACCACCCAATCTCCCGACCTAGGTTTCATGCTATTAGATCTCATCAGAGAAGAGTGTGAAACGCGCAACGCAACTTCCTAAAATAGAAAACCAAAAAACACAAAAGGGGAGAAAAAGAAAAATGTTAAAGAATGATAGAACACATAGATAGGAACAAATAAAAGTTCCTATCTATGTGTTCTATCATTCTTTAACATTTTTCTTTTTCTCCCCGTTTGTGTTTTTTGGTTTTTTCTTTTAGGAAGTTGCGTTGCGCGTTTCACACTCCTCCCTGATGAGTTCCGATAGAATGAAACCTAGGTCGGGGAATTGGGCGGTGGCGATCAATTTTCTTTAAGAGGCAACCATTACCTCTTTGTCCATTGGCAGCATTGTAAAGTGTGAACTGTGTTCTTCTTTTCATTGTAAAGGCCATATTGTGTTTGTCCCCCTTTTATATGTTTTTATCCACCTTTCCTATACCTTCTTCCAAATATAATACAACTACCTCATAAAGCGAAAAAAGGTTTTCCTTATAGAGTTATATCACAATTAAAATTAAAATTTAGGTTAAAAATCAAATGAAAATACATATTTTCATACAACATTGTGACAGCCTAATGAGTGTTAAAGAACAAGTGGAGTTCCCTACCTCTGAATCTATCTTCTTAAACTCTGGGTCGTCCTCATCAACCTCGAAGTAGAGCTCAGTGGATGTGATGGATACCATCCCTGGAGCCACAATTCCTGGGGCTACTAGTCGGGCCTTGGTGCTGATGTTTACCGGGCCTAGATCACACATATTTACATCGTTATACAAATTTCATCGACATTAAAGCACACATTTAATCAACAGCATCACACATATTCCATCAACATCATTAAACACATTACATCAACACCAACACATATCACACCCTCTTCGGTGGCCACATGATCTAAGGCATAATTCTCACAATAGACTAGAATGCTGATGACATGATGACAAGGATATTGGTGATCAAATTCCGCGATCAGGTATACTGAGGGCAGTTTTTCCAAAAGTTATTTTCCACTCACTCCACTCAAATGTGAATGCGTCTTCCTCTAACTTATACCTTCCTAATCCCTAGACCACTAGCATAATTAGTTCATAGTCATACAGCTCTAATATGTAGTAAGACACAGTGCTAAAAAAATATGATTAAAAATTTAAAGGGAAAAGAATCCTCAAATTAGAAAACTCATATTTTCTTGAAATTATCATATGGTTAAAAACCTCAAGGATTCGAAGTATTTTAGGATCCCATTCCTTGTTTTATGTGGATTGAAACTTATAACAAATAAAAATAATCTTTAGCACCTCATCTTACTACTTGTTCGGGTTGCACACATACTGTATGATATACGCTAATGTGTTAATGATAAGGAACAGTGAATTAAGAGGAAGTGTAACCAAGTTAGTGTGGAGGGAGAAAGGTGAACAATTTTTAGAAACACTACCCTTCGAACACCCGGCGAAGTCATTACTATTTCAGTCTACTATGAGAGTTGCACCTTGGTTTAGACTATGCAGTCACCGAAGCAAGTTGAAATAAGATAGTATGGGCACTTTGTTAAGTCCCAGATAAATTGGGGATATTTTGCAGGGTTAATTTCCAATAGTAATTTTTTCCTGTCCTTTATAGACATAGTCTTGTTATTACTCTTAGTTTTGTATTTGACTAATAATAATTATTTTTTTCATGAGATTATACCTACATACCTTTAAAGAATACATATCCACTATCCAAAATTTAAATTATCATAATTATTGATGAAGATTTATAAAAAGATTGACAAATCCAAATGCATTCGTTGAGAACTACTTTTTTTTGCTGCTGCTGTTGTTGTTGTTGTTGTTGTACATGTTATAAAATAAATAAATATATTAGAATATTAGAAAATGAAGCCCATACAAAAGTTAAAATAAAAACACATATTTACAAATGCTTCCATATTCCAATAAATTTGGTTGTGTAATATACATACAAAAAAATAAAATAAAAAAACAATTATTTAAAAATGTTGAGGTGAAAGAAAATTATAGTGATAAAGAATTGACACAGTTTTGTTGATATAAGTTTATGTTTTTCTTTAAGATTACATCAAATATATAAACTAACATTTTTTTTATTATTGTGTCTTACTAGCTGTTCAAGTTATGTACGATGATTACTCTAATGGGGTAGGGGTGAGAAAAGAAGCATTTTACTAATCTAACCACATTTGAGTGATAGAATAGTGGGAAACGATTTAGGAAAACACACCATCAGTAGATACGACTGGGATTTGAGCCTCTATCTCCCCGTTTTCAGAAGGCTGTCTAACATTAGTGTGACGCCTTTGACCATTCGGCTACTGAAGTGGGTGACTGAACACTAAAAAGGGCAAATCATCTAACCTGTTAAATCAACATCCAGGTCCCTGTCATCAGCCAACAGTTCACTGTCATCCATGAGGTCAGTGGACTGCATCTGTTGCTGCTGCTGGGAGCTTCGAGACGCAGCCAAGTGGGCATGGAACTCTTCGCGAGCCTAGGGCCATAATCGTGAGTGATGTCAATACAACTGTTTACAACATTTTTATCAATTTCAAATCCAGAGTTGGGCAAAGGTCACTTTTTAAATTGGAAGCAAAGATTTAAACACAGGGCCAGATTAAGATTTTGGAGGCCCCTTGGCTACAGGTATTGTGGAGGCCTCCAGTTGTATTTAAAAGAAAAACCAAAAGTTTAAGAAAATGTATGTTTAATTTTTTTAAATGGATGTAGTATATTAAATGTATACAGCATGTTAAATGACAGGCGCATTAAGTCGATGTAAGCAATGAAAACACTGTTTGCCAAATTTAATTGAAATAAAATTTTATTTCATTTTTACAAAAATCTTTTAAATCCCAACCCAATATAGTTAATAATTTTGACAGCATCTTTATTTTGAGCTTTATATTGTATTTGTCAAGTGTGACTGTAGCTGTCTGCCTTTGCCATGAGTACCTACTAGAAGTCAAATCAAACTTGCTTCTAAAGCATTCAAATGGCACAAGATGTGAAAGGGAGGGAAAGAAAATAACATGCATGTGTGTCCGTAGAAAAAAATTAAGCAAAATTTGAACTTCCTCTCGATAAAATGGAGTATTTTTGCCAATGAAATGAGAGATTAGTAAAATATCTACTGCGTTCAAGTGTTTTTTTAAAAATCTTTTGTGTTCTGCACCATATTATTTTCATTAAGGATATTTTTATCTACTCAACATGATAATTAGATACATTTTAAGACATTAAAATTAGTTAAATAAAGAATTTAAAGCCCAAAGACATAAGAATTGGTAAATATTTACTCCCGACTACACATCCAAATATGCTTGCGCCCTATCCATCAAACACCACAGTTAAATGAACCTTTTTTAAATAGATAATATTTATAATACTTATACTTTGTTTCAAAATTCAAAAATTAAATAACTTTCCACTTAATCTCTGCCTGACCTGCTCGCAGAGGTCTCTAGGCTGTAGCTCCTATAGCTCACGCTTTAATCTGGCCCTGTTTAAACATGTGAAGCAAGTTCAAGTTGAAGGTATTAGCTTTGACTTCAACTTTGACTTGGTTTTATGTCGTTGTCACATAACAATACTTTTAATTTCTAATTTACCCAATAAATGTATCTAGATAAAGGCTTAAATAAAACAACAGAGCACATCAAAATTCTTCTATGCTTACATATCAGTGAGTATTAATTATTCAATTATATATGTCAATTAACCATTTTTTGGTGTTAAAATATTGTGTAGTGGCTGTTATAAAAAAGTATATGTTGAAAACTGTCATATTTGGTGAGCTATTTCAAATCTGTTCATAAGATATGGACGTTTTCTTCTTCCTTTGAAATGTTGCAAAGATGCAAAGGTTATATGGGGTGTTTAAATTGAATCAAAGGATTTTGGTCTTTGACTTCGGCAATTTAAAGCCTCACACATATTCAAATATTTGAGAAGCATATAACAAATATACTAAGTTCAATGTAATGCACTCTTCAAACATATTGAGACAGTGTATACGACAAAGAAGTGAATTAAGGGATGGCAAACAAACCTGCAGTATGGCATCTTCAGGTGCTCCGTGCTCCAAGGCGGCCTTCAAAGTCGCTTCAGGATGGCTGGATCCAAGTGGGTTGTGAACAAACCTCTTCCTTCTACGAGCATCGTCTTCCCAAGCGTCGAGTTTCCAGAACTCACTAAGTCTGGTGAGTGACCAGCACAGTGAATTATTTAATATTATTGTGTATTATATAGTGGCTATTAGTGACTTAAATATAAGGGATAGATATGGGGAAGTTTGAGAGAAAATGCACCAACATTTGCACAGGGAGGATGGGTAAACCACAATGATGAGTCACTTGTGGAAAACCTCCTTTTGTGCGCCTCGCTAAGATTCTAATCTTGACTTTCTCACTATCGGCAACTAAATCTATCACAAGAGCCTCTACTGTCTGGCTATCGAGTAAATTAGAAACAAAAGTTTTAACCTGACATTGTATTTAAGTGCGATACTACACAGTTTTCCCTATACAAACAGAAAGGTATTATTTGAACAGTTGATTTTATAATTCACTAATATTTTTTGAATTATTATTATTTAGAGCTGTATAATATTTAATATTGTCTGATGAAAAATGCATGAATTGGTTGAAATAGCCGATTGAAGACAGATGTATTTGAAATTAACCTTTATCTTTGAGATGCTGCTAAAGTCTGTTCACGGTAGGAATTGATTTCTGAAAGGCCTTTTTCCCAACCAGAAATATATTATATAGTAGGATATTGGTAAGAAAAAAGACCTTTCAGAGAGTAATTCCTACCGTGAATGGATTATAGGTGACCTGGCGGTCTAGGGGTAAGGTGTCAGACTTCCGTGCTGGCGGCCGGGGTTCAATCCTCGGTCCCGGCACAGATTTATCTGATTGCCAAAACCTTCCTTCACCTCTGACAAGACGTGTATTAATTACAACTTGTGAATGTGTGGAATGCCAGACCTCCACCATGGTTCGGATTCCACGTTAAACTGTAGGTCCTCCATTTCATCTCACAATGACCCTACCATTACACATTAGCGTAAGTGCGTACAACCCGAAGGGTAGTAAGACGCGCTGCTAATAATAATAATAAAGATGCTGCTACACTTTTAAAGATGTGAGTCACAGATTAGGGTTAATTGGATATGCATGCTCCCGTTTAATCAATGGGTTAAATAAAATACATTCTTATCATTTGTATATATCAAGAGGGGGAAATATAATTTAAAAAAATTATGAAGCATTTAGGCACTCCTTCCTTACATTGTCACAAAGGTTAACAATAATGCTGTGAGAAGATGCACTAGTTACCTGGCCCCATGGGGGTCCTTGTAGCCCCAGGCACCGTGCTTGTTGGAGAGGATGTTGCGGACTTTCTCCAACAGCCTGCTGGCTATGACATTGTCTCTCCGTCTGGCCGCTGTTATCAGGTGATCACACATCCTCTCCTCTTCTCGACGATCCAGGAGGGTTTGGGCGCATTGG
The DNA here is from genome assembly GCA_902141375.1 of Timema poppense. Lineage (NCBI taxonomy): Eukaryota > Metazoa > Arthropoda > Insecta > Phasmatodea > Timematidae > Timema > Timema poppense. Next base: position 166,852 of record CABFOV010000174.1, on the reverse strand, counting down.
GACTAGGAAAGAGAGAGAAAGAGAATTAATTTTTAATGATCAATAATATATATAAATATACACATAAAGAGAGAGTAGGATTTTGGTAGGAATAAACTTTTAGAAATTATAAAATTATTTTTTGTGGTTAACATTGATAACATTTTACTATATTACAAACATTATAAAGGTATGGATAGTATCAATCAAAAGTAACAGCTGTAGATCACATGACCTTATGTATAACTACGTAAAATCAAATCTAAGCAGATCTAGTAACTTTTCAAGATGACAGAAAAGGCTCTTATGAAAATAGAACTCACACAACTTGCAAAGAGAGTTGAGTCAAATCTACTATTTTATTAATCCAAATCTTTATTTTATATAAAAATCGTGAATCTCAAATTTGAATCCGAATATTTGGAGAAATAAAGCGGGGTAGGGGGGGAATGACATGAATTCATGTTACCAAGAGCACTAAAAAATTTGGAAAATAGTGCAATAGCTCAATGGGGTAATGGTCACTGAATGTTCATAAGTTAGTTTTTTAATTCAAAATAAACTAATGGGGTAGTGATACGCAATACAAGTTATCAATTTTTATTTTAAATAAATCCTGCTACACTTATGATATAAAGTGAAATAATTATTTTTAATTTAAAACTTTAAAAATAAACAATTTTTTGTAATATATCTAATATTGATGACAAACGTGGGTATAGGTTGTCATATAAATATATATATAATAGCATCTGTATTGTGTTTTCCGTCAATTCTAATTCAAAAGGGTTAAATATTTACCAAGTACATTAGAGATGGAAGAAAGTAACACGTATATACGAGCGATAAAGCTTGGGGGATGAATGACTATAATTACGGACATGAGACGTATCTCAATCATAGTCAAGAGACATTGAAAAATGACACCTGGAGACAGGATTACAACACAGGCCCTTTGGCTTAACATATCAATTTTCTATCATTGAGCCCGCCAGGGATAGTCCCTTGCTCAGAGTCATTCTTGACTCATATTTTAAGGAATATACATTACACTAATTTCCACCCAATTACCTCAAAGTCTGCGTGTTTTAACACATCATCAGCTCTCATTCGGTTCAGGATGAATTCTGCCTCATTAGCTACTCTTACTATGTGGTCTTTCATTGCATGGGATAAGAGTCTGAAACAAAAATAAAAGCATAAGTGTAACAATGTGTTCTGTGAATGATTGTGTCATATTTTAATTTAATGTACCATAGTTAAAACCTTTTTTTCATTGAGGTCTGTTTGATGCTGCATTTAACTTATTTTGATCCAAAAAGCAGTAATAATTATATGTATTTTTAATTATGTCAATAAATGTTTATCATGAGCATTGCGCAATACTAATGCAGGCGGAGGTCTTAAAGTTTAATAAATCAGTAACCCCCTTGCAAAAACATGTGCTTCTCAAAGCCGGAATTTTAAAATTTTAACTAGATTTGTTTAAATTAGTTAAAAACCGAGCTAGGGAGCAAAAAGGCCAAGGGAAAAGCAGGACTAGAAAGGAACCAACTTTAAAGTTACCTTCCACGTAGTCATCAAACTAAAAATATTTCTCCTGGGCAGCTAGTGTATGTATAGTTCTTGTCAAAAATTAACTTTAACTCTTATCATCAAAATTAAAATTGTTTTACAAAATTCATCTTCTATTATGGTTTGCTGATGACCAGGAGGTTGTAGTTTGAATCTTGGCAGTGTGTAATGAGGGTGGTTTTTCCTAAATGGTTTCCCACTCGGTACATTCCATCAAAATTCTCCCTCTTTCCCACTCTGTTAGCATATGAAAACAACACAATATTTATTCGCCTTACCTTCCTTCATTGATGAGCTCAATAAAAGCCAGCCCAGCATGTTTCTGTAATGAGTTCTGCCACTCTTGCGAACAAAGCAACATGACCAACTCAACAACAGAGTTGCTGTTCTTGAAGGTGGTCAGACCTGAACAAGTATTTTTCATCATCGTAACAAATCAAAATCAACTATTTACTAATTAATATATGACTAAATTATGAACTGTCACAGATATTTGAGTTTTGCTAACATATTTTTTTATATAAGTATTTATATCTTTAACTGGCTCACTGAACCAGCAGCACAAGTTTGGATTCTCGGCCACTTTACTTGGTGTGTGGGTGTGTATTTGTTAGGAGTTGCGTACACATATACACAACTCCTAATAAACAAAAACACCTTGAATACAGTCTTTTTATCAAATAAACCCTATTATTTAAAAACATAAAAACTCAGGTTAATACAATGGTGGGAAAATTATTATAATTGGGAAGTTATATTCTAAGTTAGTACTTAGTAATGTAAAGATAAATTATAAACTAATCCAAAAAGAGGTCTAATTGGAAGCTTTTAATAAATTTTTAGAGTAACTTTATAATTAATAATATATTTCTATAAATAAAACTTCTTTTCACACTAATAATTAATAAATCAGATTAGACATATTCCTAGAATGACAAATCTTAGTGAATTTCAATAAATATTGGTGGTTGAAAGTGGGTTTTATGTGTATATATGTGTTTACTTTATATATATATATATATATATATATATATATATATATATATATATATATA
>CABFOV010000174.1:150012-161529 GCA_902141375.1 Timema poppense | reverse complement strand
CCCCCATCATCTATTTAAATAGTATTTTTAATTGTAGAGCCTCTATATAACCCTTTTGTTGAAACGTCTTCAAACGTATTCACCAACCTCAAAGATCAAAGTCGATGAGTCATTTGTTGTTTGTTTATGAGTGAGGACAGTTGGGGTTTATTAACACAGAACACTGTCCCATGTTTAAATGTAATGTGATGTCATGCATTATCTGACGCCCCGATATGCATACATAAGTGTATGGACAGCCTCTATGTACTTAAAACAACTCACACAACTAAAGACAAAAGATGGTGTTGGCGAATGTTTAAGAAAATACACTACAATTCACCTATCGAGGTTCGGGGGTCAGCCAATGGACCATTAGACCTGAAGTTTTTGCTATTCATATAATGGGAGATTGGTTGACATAGAAAACTAGACTATAAATAGTGTCCTCAGTCAATGCAATCTTGTTACACAATATATAGCATTATGAAGTGGTTAAAATCCCCAACTCTGGTTTGGGTGCGTGGGTTTAAATCCTGGACGAGTGATGTTTTTAACTATTGTATTTATTTTCATTATACAAGTGAATGTTTGTGAATTTTCTTAAAATTTTAATTTTACCGTGCTGTGGTTTTTGATTGAATAGTGTATAATGCAGATATAATAAATTGACAATAAGGGGCATAGCCCTAGATAATAGTGTTGTCATAGTTACAGTTTCTACCTTGGCTTAAGAGTCTGTACAACTACATGAATAGCACCTAGCTTAGGTAGGTAATACAGATTATGTGGTCTACTTTAGAAAATAGTGGATTTGAGAGTATTGAAACACCAAAATGCAACAAAACTTTAAAAATATATTATAAAGTGAAAAAAAAAAAGATTATTAAAATGATCCAAATTTCACCATTTTCAGGTGTAGAATAGAAAAAACCAAACGCTGATATATTTCCGGTTTGTGTGTAATGGTTATATAATAATCCAGTTAATCCGCCATGAAATGGGTTCTTTAAAGAGATGTTGCACACAAAGACCAACATGTTTTGGGCTTTGTAAGGACCTTTATAGTTTAAAATGGTAAATCATCCAAGGGAGTTTTCTTCTTCTTTTATTACTGTGTCTTACCACCTGTTCAGGTTATAGACAATTTGATAATTACTCTAATTATATATTTCTATAAGGAAAACCACTTTTTGCCTTATGAGGTAATATATTATAATTGGAAGTAGGTATAGGAAAGGTCTTATATAACATTATTTCTTTTGCATGTTCTTATCTAGGTGTCCTACCATTATTTACAAATTACCCTTTTCTCTCTTTTGTATTTTTGGTTTCCTCTTTAGGAGGTAGTGTTTTGAATTTAACACTCCCTACTTGAGTTTCTATAGAATGAAACTTAGGTCATGGATTGGGCATTAAAGATAACTTATGTTCTTCTTTTCACTGTAAACACCACATTGTGTTTGTTCCATTTATATGTTTCTATCCATCTTAGCCTTACTTTCTTCCAAATATAATATAATGACTCTAAAGAGGTAGAGAGAGATGAGGAAGGAAGCATTTTAGAGGTAATCTGTCCACATTTGCGTGGAAGAAGAGTGGGAAACCATTTAAGAAAAACCATCCTCAGTAGACTTGCTCATGGTTCGAGCTCTGATCTGGCTACCATCAGCAGACCAGTCTAACACGAGAGTAACGCCTTATACCAGTTGACCACTGAAGCAGGTCAGTTTCATCTTAAAATGTGTCAAGTTGTTGGTTCTTGCAAACCCAACAGGATTCAACGGATCACAAGGGATTTAAAGAGCCTGTCCGTAGTTTGAACCCACCTTGTTGGAGTGTAGGTTTGGCATGGACGTTCTGACATAAGCTTGCACCGACTCTGATTGGTCAACCTCATATGGGTGGTTGATGGAAGAGGCGTGAGAAGAAACCCGCGATCTTGTACTACCCTAGAGGTTCCGGTTAGTGAGAGATATCAAGAGAATAGAAGTTAGAAGAAGAAGAAGAACAAAAAAAATACCATTTGTTAGTTTGCAAGGTAATTATAAAGAATAAATGAACCGAATCAGCCAAATGCCACAAACATTAATTAACAAAGAAAACTATTCTGGGAGTATATACAGGCTATACCATTGCATGTGGGACCCACTCCAACAGTGAACAGGAGACACAAAAACAATGAAAAGAGTGCCATTTGACCTTGTTTCCTAGTTACAGTCGTGATTCCACTAAACTGTTTTTATATCATACTCAATTTTACTACCCAGTTGACTAGGTATGTTTGATGGGTCATTCCAAACACTTGGTGTTTTGGAAAGACTGTAGCATTCTACGACACAATGACTGCAGGCTTGCATTCAGGCCGAAGTTGGCCATTTTTGGCAGTTCCTATGATGTTAAGCAGCTACACATTACTCGAGTACAAACCAGACTATACTTTTGAAGCACGGTCAAATGGGAAACATATTTATATAAGGTTTATTCCATTGTTTTTGTGTCTTCTTTCACCGCTCAAGTGAGTACCAGATGTTACGGTATACCCTGTATATTATTTCATGCAAGAAAGTGACAAAATCTATATTTTTTTGGTTACAAAATAGGAAATATATTATGTTAAGGAAAAATGAAAATCAAAATACCATATGGAGTTATTTTTAATAATATAGTTGTCCGTCATAATTTATAAACACCTTTAGTTACTTAAGCCATCACCAAGAAATGAGAGAGTTATTATTATGTAGGTATGATACATACAATCCGGTTTTTTATAGGAAGCCTGTTGTTTGAAAAATGAAAACTCATGTTGCCATGATGGTGGAAATAAAAATATTACAATAACTATTTGAATTTGTAGTTGGTTTGATTAATAATGTAAAGAGGAATTTTACAGTAATGCATATGGAAATATTATTGAAAGATTTTGATAAATTTCTAAATGATTTTTTAAGTTTTTTTTAGCACCGAGTCTTACTTCCCGTTCAAGTTATACAACTATGTACCAATTACACTGATGGTTTTAGGGACTGAGAAGATTATATTTAGAAGATGTGTACCCACATTTCCATGGTGGGAAAGTGGGAAGCCATTTTGTAAAAAAAACACCCTCAGTACACCTGATGAGGATTCAAACCTCCATCTCCCCACTATCAGCAATCTAGTCTAACACAAGAGCAGTGCGTTAGAACATGTGGCCACTGAAGAAGTTTTTCTTAAATTAATCAATCAAATAAGACATTTCTAAAATATAACAATTTTAATGAATTTCAAATTAATTTTGATGGTAGCTAGTGTGCTTCCCATAAAAATCAGAGTTTAAGATACTATGGAAAGTTTCAAAACTACTCCCACTATTATAGGTAGAGTGAGACATTTCTATGACCACATCTTGTCAGCAACATAATATTGTTTCAGGATAAAGTCTTCAACGTATGGTTTTGTCTCTCCTTTACAAGCATATTATGTTGATAAAAACATTCTTCCTCAATTTGTTCCACTTAAATTGTTTCAGTTTAGGTGTTAGTCACCAGTACGATAGTCTAAAGAGCAGTGGTTCCCAAAATTTTTAGGGCCTTGTCCCACTTATCTCCATAAAATCATCCCCAATACCTTCTACCCTAAGCTATAAAATCATTATTCAGATTACCACCTTACGTGACCTACTAAATAAGATAATATAACAATATTTTTATTCAAAACATTGATATTTAACAATGAATTTATCAGCAGCGGTTGGTGGCCTCAGGAGCTAGGAAAGCAACTTTAGATATATAGTCCCGGGTAAAAATGTTCCAAGGCATGTTTTTATCTTTTGAACTTTAGATTCTTTATTTATACAATTTTGGTGGTATAAAATGTGTTTAATTATCATGTTAACTACATGAATTATCTTAGTTAAAATAAAACTGACAAGGAGAGTAAAGGATTTAAAAAAAAAACACTTGAATAGTGTTAATCAAGATAATATGTTACATCAGTCCTAATGAACACACAAGCTTGAGAATCGTAACGACCTAATTGTTGGGAGGGATGGTCATTAACTTTGTACAAAAGAGTTGCTCTCTCAACCTCTCCCCATCCTACTTTCTTTATTCATTGTACAAAAAAAAGATGTTCAAAGTAATGTTATCCTATATGGATAAGTGGGGCAAACCAATAACAGAGAAAACACAAAATTCTTATAATAAACTGAAGAGTACAAACGTAGCATGTAATATCATTTTATAACAAAACTAACTATGATGTGAGGCTCTCAGCTTAGTGGATTATTCTCAAGATGTGTGATACTGTATCTATATAAAGTTCATTTGTCATCGGTCAGCTAGTAAGTGTAGAGTCAAGTATCTGAAATGTGAGATATTTCCTGTGCAATCTGCACATTGGTACATAACTGCTGATTCCAGTGGGAGATCAGTGAGTCTGTGAGAAGCGATGTTCAAGCATCAAGTGCTTTTGGGTTACATGGATGTAGGTCATTGATGGGTGCTTAATGTCGTCATTGGAATCTCCTGGTTGGCAGATTCTAGCTAGTGTGCGTATCTTAGAGCAGAGCTCTGGACAGTTGGTTCATACAGTTGGTCCTAGACAGTTGCCAAGTGTGTATTAAGATGAGTTCATTTAGCAACAGCATGCCATGAGTGTAACGATGATTAAGACATTGGTTGGATATTGGTTGGACAATGGTTAAGACAGTGGTTAGAGAATTGTGATCCCACTGCTGCCAAGGGAAGTGAGAGAACTTAAGCCATAACTGTAAGATAATGGTGACTGGGGATGGGTGAACGACATTCATCAGAACGGTTGGTGAGTTCAACAGCAATGTATGAGGGCAGATTTTTTTATTAAATAAACCTAATGTAGTGTGATGAGTCTGACTTTATTTTAAGTTACCTGTTTAGACCTCTCACTTACAGAATGATAGCCAGCAGTCTTTTATACTTTGTGTCATATAGTGGAATAATGTCGGTATATCTAACCTTACATTTTGGTGTAGAAGTGGAATAGTAAGCCTGTAACCTTTACATTTTAGTGTAAGAATGGGATGATTATGTATGGAAAATGAGGCATCACTTTACAATATGCTAATAAATAAGAAAAAACAAGAAACTGTCCTTCACCTCCCCATTTGAAACGCCCGTGACACAAGTGATGTAAAACTGATATTGTGCATGCACCAACATTGACCAAAACACTTGGTGGATTGTGTACTATTCTATTCTTTCATTGGCCAAAATATTCCGCAGTAGTTTATAGGCATTTCAAATTTTACTTATTTTTCCTTTATGGACACACATTCACCTCACGCTCTTTCCCTTCCTTTTATACCTCATGAAATTTGAATTATTTAAAAGCAAGTTTGAGACGGCCCATGTGGCGAGGACAGACACACAGTAACACTTGACAAATATGAATCAAAAACCAGGATGCTGCCAAAATGATCAAATATATTAGGTTTGTAATTTAAAACAAAAAGGAAAGTAGTATTTCACTGAGAGCTTCATTGATTACATGGACCGACCGAATATGTCGATTGTTCATATTACTATTAAAACTTTTTTGTTTAGTGAATTTAACAAACTTGATAATATACCCTACAATAAAAGCTTATTATTGTTTGATAGTTAAATAGCAAGTCTCTTAAATATTACATCTATTAACTACTACACTGTCTTAGCATGTGAATTGACTTGATGAAGTGATTCCAGTTTACCAATGTTTGATTTAAAATCACTTAACATGAGACTAGTCTAGCTCCTTCCACACCCTTAACTCTTAGATAATTCCACTGCCCCTCAAGGAGTGATATATCCCACTTTGGGAACCATTGCTCAAAAGTATAGTGATATTATGTTTATAATTAGTTTTATAGGGGTTTATGAGTTGAGTAGAAACCATTTCATTCCTTTAGATACACATAAATACCCAGACAAACAAAATACACTACAAATTACAGATTTAGCATCTTCACATCAAGAGATATAGTCAAATGAATAACCTTGAGGGAGGGTGGACCACTTGAGTGAATATCGTGGTCAGCCAGGACCGAAGAGTTGTTCTCGTCGACTACAATAACCTCGTACTCGCCATCTTCCTGGGACAGTTGCTGGCAGATTCCTCGGGTCTGTGCTGCTAAAACAATAGCATGCATTGTTATACAAATCCACATATAAGCACTATAATTAATAGCGTCAGTCACACCATTTTATGTAAGCCCATAGTCGAGAGATTAAAAATATACAAAGTGTCTTACCTTAAACTTTGGTTATCTGAAACTTACAATGACCAAGAACAAAATAAGGTTCATTATAGGAAATGAATCTCTAGTTCTGTTCTATCCAACCTGAAAGGTACCAGTCTTACATTGATGAATTAGGCGATATCCTGCGTGAGCAAACGAAAGCGAGCGGCGTGGATGAAGCTATGCTAAGAGAAAATATCAAATGCACAATTGGCATGGAAGTCGTAAAGACGAAGAGGCTCGGGCAGATTCCAAGCAATTGAGGCAATAAAATATTTTGATATTTTCACACAAACCATATACAGTGAGCTTCATAGCTCTTGTGCCTAGCATTAATACAAAGGGCGTGATTGTATTAACAAATTATGTTTTACTATCATCCATAGGCATTTTTTACTGAGAGTATTTTGGTTGGGTTAAATTAGTGTGGTGATCAAAATGTCAGAATTCACTGAATCAGTGAAGTAAAAAGTGTGTGCTTTGTGATGAGGAAAATAAAAACTACTCTAACCAATTGCTTGGTAGAGAAAATGGACCCAGCTCTATGAAAGTGCCGAAATAACTACTTTTTTTTCTGTTCAAAATTACGATACATTATTTTTATTTTGGAAAATGTGAATTTAAAACCTTATCAGATATTTATTCTAAGCAATGAAGGTGTATGGAGAAACAAGAATTATTACCCCCTTTTAATTATTTTAATGATCAGTGTTTTTTAGCATTGCGTCCTACTACCCTTTCAGGTTATACACTTATGTACTAGTTACGCTAATAGTTTTAGGGATGAGGAAGACTGTATTTATAAGAAATGTACCCAAATATGTGCGGAGGGAAAGTGGAAACCTTTTTTTTCTTGTAAAACCACCCAAGTTCACCCAACTTGAGATTCAAATCTTGATCTCCTCATCATCGGTAGTCTAATCTACTGCAAGAGTGCTGCCTTACACCATGTGACCATCAAAGTGGGTAATGTGTTTTTTCTTCATATAAATGGTCAAATTCAATGTAGGAATCCCTTTCCAAGAAGTTAATATTTGTTTGAGATATTTCCATTTAGGTTTTTATAGTTTATTAACAAGTGACTGATCCCCTCTTCAGGGGCTGCATGATCTAAGGTGCTACACTTGCAAGATACTGAGCTGCCGAATACGGGGAGATCAATGTTCAATCCCGGTCGGGTGTACTAAGGGTAGTTTTCCTCCACCCCTTCACACAAATATGGGTACACTTCTTCCATATTCAGCCTTTCTAATCCCTGACACATTGGTGTAATTTGTAGATATGTGTGTAACCCAAAGCAGCTAAGACAAGGTGCTAATATAAAATATAAAACATTGACCGAGTTCACGTTTCTTTGATGACTATATTATGGTTATTGATTTGAATGCTTGTTGCTTGCTTCTTGTATTCACTCCAATTCACACGTTTGGCTGTTTTGTCCTGCGTGGCTCACTTTCGTTCGCTCATGTAGGAAAGTGCCTTACACTCATGTGTAGCTTATAAGATAAGGTCATTGTGTGATCTATCAAGGTAGGACTTTCAGGACAAACAAAGTGTACCTGGCCAAGATTTGAGCCAAATCCTGGATAACACTCTGACAGTCATGCTGATAACATTGGAATAGGTCTTCAACTTCTGTGACACTGATTTATGTTCAACTCCCCCACATATATATTTACGTTATGTCAACTGGTTCGAATTTTGGCCTAATGCCTCTATATTTATGTTGTCTGTTAGTCCTTTACATAAAATATTCATACATTTTGAACCCAGTTGGAACTTACATCTACAATCTATATTAATTTAAATAGCCTAATCACAGACACCAAAACCTTTACCTGATTTTCTGTAAGAAATAGACATTTTAAAATAGATTTTTAAATATTTCAGAGTTAATTTATTACAATACACCATTTTAAATTGTTTTTTGAAAATACAAAGCTAGTTACAATCAAAATAATAATGCTAATAAAACTCTATAAAATAAAACACCAAAACAGCTGCCTGCCATTAATAAATATTATTTTGGTATATCATATATACTAGGACCTCCATGTATCGAAATTATCTATATACCAAAGTCTTGGTGAATCCCTGTGACATTATATAGAAAAAAATATCTATATACACATTTTTTTCTAAACAAATTGGGATTCCCCCCTCCCCCTGTGATGATGATGATGTTATAAGTAAAAAGTGAGAAAAAATAAAATGAAAATGTCATGAGAAGAAGATGGAAGTTCTTTGACATCAAAGAAGAAGAATTGTTTCAGAATACCTGACTATATATGTACAGCATTGACTCTTTTTTTATGAAACCATCAACTTCGATATATTGAGGTCCCAATGTGCTTGGTACTTTGTATTAAGAATAAAATACATAAGTAACATTCATATAACTAGTTTAATGGAATATTGATTTATTTAATGTGGTACAATTACTTAAAACTAATAGTTTGCAACTAGCAAACATACTACTTATATGGTTGAGTTTTAAATGGTCAATATCAAATGTATATGCACTTCAATCATTCAAGTGAGTTCCCTAAAACTTACAAACCAAAAATAATGTTAATTGGAATGGATGGATCACTGGGCTAAATCATGGTTTGAATTGGGAGGGATAGCCAGCACACTTACCTTGGTGATACTGGAGTAAAAATTGTTTGGATAGAACACTAAAAAATACACAAACACATTTTAAGGACAAGCTTTAACTGTCACAGACAGCTTCATCAGGGAGAGTAGACTGATGCTTTTGGTTGAACTGCAAGGTTGACTGTCCACAGCTGACTATTTTTCAGTTATGATATCACTGTATAGATGGCAGGTTGAGGTTAGGGGCTTGTCTGGATTGGATAATATATTGATGGGCCAGTTCCCATATCCTTAGTTGTGAAGTGTTGCATATTTCTTTGTCCAAAGATTTGGCCACCTTGGTTGTGTAACAGTGATTAAAGTCCAGATTATGGGTTTCAGCATGTGATGATACAGGCTTTTCTTTACTATTCATTTTTGTGTCATTTTGATGACCAATCATTCTCCTTCTTAGTGTTTCTGTTGTGAGACCAATGTATTGTGTGTGGCACCGGTTGCATTCCAGTTAGTAGATGAAGTTTTCAAAATCACAAGTATGGTGGCCTTTTATGGGATAATTTATTTTAGTTATGTTGCTGGAGAATACATTTGTTTGTTTATGTATGGTACAGGTTTTGCAGGGGGTGCGGTTGCAGGGAAATGAACCTGATATTTGTTTGGGTTCGAGTTGAATAGTGAAGTCCGGTATTTCGGATTTTACAAGTATGTTGTGTAAATTGGCTGGTTGGTTACTTTTGGAGTCTCCTTGAAGATATTTTGTATAGGGGTGGAGGATAGCAGTATGGGCAATCCTGTTTTCAAGAGATTGTTGAGTTTGTGGAGTCCAGGGTGGTATGTAGTGACCAGAGGGATGATGTTATTTGTTTCTGTTGATATTGTGGGCCCGCTATTTTGAGCTATGTCTATTTGACTACACACCAGTGCTTTGGGGTAGCCTCTATTCATAAAAGAATGTTGCAGTTTCTTATTGTATTGTAAAAGGTCATTGTGGCCAAAGACCATTCTTTTGGCTCTAATGGTTAGGCTATGTGGGAGTGATCTCTTTGTGCTCATAGGGTGGCAGCTGTCGTAATGAAGGTATTGTTGCTGGTTGGTTTCCTTGGTGTGCACTGTTGTTTTGAGGTGTCCCTGATGGAGTGTGATGCATACATCCAGAAAAGTAATGCTGGATGTGGATATTTTCCAGGTAAATCTTAGCAGTGAAAATTTGTTTAGGTCTGCCAGAAAGGACTCGAATTGCCGAGTGATGCTAGTCCAGATCATAAAGATGTCATCGATGTATCTGAACCAACACAGGGGCTGTAGCGGTTGTCTGTCCAGGAACATACGTTCCACTCTCCCCATATATAAGTTTGCATATGAGGGGGCCATGCGCGTTACCATGGCAGTATCTTTAATTTGTAAGTCAATTTTGTCCAGAAATCTGAACTAATTTTTCTCCAAATTAGAATTTGATAGTTTTATCAGGAATGCGGTAGTGGGTCCTGTACCAGACGGACATGTGTTGAGATATTTCTCTATTGCTGGGAGTCCGTGGATGTGGGGGATATTGGTGTAGAGTGATGTAACATCAATTGAGACCAAGATGGCATGCTGTGGAAGAGGAGTGGCCAGTGTGTGAAATCGTTCTAGAAAATAATTTTTAGTTTTTCTATCCATCTATTCATAGTGCTGCCATCTATACAGTAATATCATAACTGAAAAAAAGTCAGCTGTGGTTAGTCAAGCTACTCTACTCTCGTGACCTGATGAAGCTGTCTGTGATAGTGAAAACTTGTCCTTTAAAATGTGTTTGTGTGTTTTTAGTGTTCTATCCAAAAAAATTCTACTCTAGTATCACCAAGGTAAGTGTGCTGGCTATCCCTCCTAATTAAAACCAAAACAATGAATAATATAATTTACATGCAGACACAGTATAGTCACAAACATGACAATAAATACTATATAAGTATAAACCATACTTTAACAGGTCAATGACATACATATAATCTATAGAAATCATTCATATACCTAAATAAATATTAAAGTTTCAAAGAATATTCAATTTCTAAATAACAGAAAATCTATAAAGTAGTTTTGACAATTATGTATATCAATAAAAAGTAGCTTTGACTGCTTTATAGAATGATTTCTTTTACACTTATTTCAAGACAATTCAAGGCTCATTTCAATATCATGCAATTGACAAAATTGTAAAATAAACATAATTTAAATATCCAATTTAAATTTTTTTAAATTCTGAGAGGTGATAAAAAAATACGGTGGGAAGACAATACATGTATAGAAGGCATTGTGTGAATTGTATAATTCAAGGTGAAAGCTAACACTTGTACAGTTACATTATTGTGTATGAATAGCAAGGCTTTGTAAATCAAAATGATCTAGAGGTTACCGATATAGCCGCATCAAGTATAATTTTGTAAATGAGTAAGTTGACAGCTGGGCGCCAGAATCAATACAGGTGCTCTTGGCTGCCAAGTGTACCGAGTTCAATTCCCATATATGAGTGACATTTTAAAAATTGGAAAGTGTAATTCAAGGTGTTAAGAACATACTTATTGGGTCTCTGGGTTGCAAACTTTGACCAAACCATTTAATCACACTGACTACATTAATTACAAATTGATATATGTGTGTGTGTGTGTGTGTGTGTGTGTGTGTGTGTGTGTGTGTGTGTGTGTGTGTGTGTGTGTGTGTGTGTG